>CM076968.1:30069200-30169895 GCA_039105355.1 Benthosema pterotum | reverse complement strand
AAAGAAAAGCAAAGGCTATAGTACATGGTCTCGGACGACATGCTTATAGTATGGCGTTTTTCATCGTTTTTGATGATTTTTCGAAAAAATGTCGAAATTGAAAGAAAAAACCAAAGGCTATAGTACATGGTCTCGGACGACATACTATAGCAGGGGTGGCCAACCTGAGGCTCGCGAGCCACATGCGGCCTCTTCAGCTGGTTTCATGCGGCTCTTAACGGGCTTCCACATGGAACCATCAAAAACGCTCCGCCTGGCGCACTCATGCATTCCCTATACCAGTGTGTTTTCAACCTTTTTATACCAGGCCCCACCATTTATTCAGAATTTGAGCCACTGAGGAGCACCATTTGATGACATTTTAGCTCCACAGACACCAAAGCTAAAGATTTTGTTTACTTGTCAACAATTCCAGCCTGGATTTCAAAGAAACAAAACGTCAAACATACAGATCAAAAATACCATTAATCTTCCACATTCTGTCTAACCAACTTTACATCATTTAGCCTGGGGACCACCTGGAATCCTCTCAGGGACCACTGGTGGTCCCCGAACCTCCTGTTGAAAACCCTGCCCTATACAGTGGTGCCCAGCCACTCGACCAAGGACTGATTCCTAGTCCACCGTGGAGGTGTAGGTGTATGTTTTTTGACTTGTCAAATACTTTTTTGGATTGTAAACCGTGTTTCTAAATATATGTCTATATGTTTTAATAGTGTGTCTTTGCATTGCGCACTGCACACAAACGCACATGTCTTATGGCAGGAGAGGGGAAACCTATTTGCGACCGTGACGGCCGTTGCGGCGGTTTTATAACCGTTGTGACCGTTTGATGTGGCTCTTTGCAGTAACACAGTGAAAAACGTGGCTCTTAGTCTTGTGACCGGTTGGGCCCACCCTGTACTATAGTATGGCGTTTTTCATCGTTTTTGTTGATTTTTGAAAAAAATGTCGAAATCGAAGAAAAACCAAAGGCTATAGTACATGGTCTCGGACGACATTACTACAGTATGGCGTTTTTCATTGTTTTTGATGATTTTTGAAAAAATGTCGAAATCGAAGAAAAACCAAAGGCTATAGTACATGGTCTCGGACGACATACTACAGTATGGCGGTTTTTCATCGTTTTTGATGATTTTTGAAAAAATGTCGAAATCGAAGAAAAACCAAAGGCTATAGTACATGGTTTCGGACGACATGCCAAAGTATTCCTTTTTCATCATTTTTTGAGCATTTTTGAAAAAAATGTCGAAATCGAAGAAAAACAAAGGCTATAGTACATGGTTTTCGGTCGACATACCATAGTATTGCCGTTTTTCATCGTTTTTTTAGGATTTTTGAAAAAATGTCGAAATCGAAGAAAAACCAATGGCTATAGTACATGGTCTCGGACAACATACCAAAGTATGGCGCTTTTCATCGTTTTTGTTGATTTTTGAAAAAATGTCGAAATCGAAGAAAAAGCAAAGGCTATAGTACATGGTCTCGGATGACATACTATAGTATGCCGTTTTTCATCGTTTTTGATGATTTTTGAAAAAAATGTTGAAATCGAAAAAAAAAACCAAAGGCTATAGTACATGGTCTCGGACGACTTACTACAGTATGGCGTTTTTCATCGTTTTTGATGATTTTTGAAAAAATGTCGAAATCGAAGAAAAACCAAAGGCTATAGTACATGGTTTCGGACGACATGCCAAAGTATGCCTTTTTCATCATTTTTGAGCATTTTTGAAAAAATGTCGAAATCGAAGAAAACCAAAGGCTATAGTACATGGTCTCGGACGTCGAAATCGAAAAAAAAACCAAAGGCTATAGTACATGGTCTCGGTCGACATACTTTAGTTTGCCTTTTTCATCGTTTTTGAGATTTGTGAAGAATATTGAAATCGAGAGAGAAATCGAGAGAAACACAACATACTATTCTAGACGTGTGAATTAGGAAGCAATGGCGAGACTCTGGTGTAGTGGTCACTTTCTATTGCTGTTTTGTGAACCTGCAGAGCAACCGCAGTAGCTCACTGGATAAAGATCCTGCCTTGAAATTTGAAGGCCCGGGTTCAAGTCACACACCTTGCACTGTGTTCATTGTGATCCAAGGCTTTAAAAAGAGAGTTAAAGCTAGGAGTTCTAGTTATCACTTTTTGTTTAATTTTCATTAAAAAAATCAAACCTCCAAAATCATGAGATATGACTTAATATAGTAAAAACATAAAACTATAGTATGTCTTTCAATTCATTTCATTCACTTTTTACTTTAAATGTTTTGTAGTTTCTGAGTTATTTAACTAAATGCCCAATGCATTCTCAATGAAAATAGCACAAACTTTATTATGCTATTAGTCCTACACCTAGAAAACCCATTTATGGCTATTAACGTTGATCTTATGGAGAAGATGTTTGCCTGAAAAGCCAATCTTTGAAATGTTTCATCGTTTTGGAAATATAGTGCGTCTAAATATGCTGGAGCTGCCATTGACCCCCTTATAAGTCAAAAAGTCACGTTCACTAAAAAACTACATTCACATGTTTTTTAAATTCAGCTTACTGTAGATATACATGCTGGAACTTTTTACTTTGAAATGTTTGTAGTTTCTGAGTTATTTAACTTAAATGCCAAATGCATTTTCAATGGAAAACTTTATTATGCTGTTTAGTTCTACATACTTTCACTAGAAACCCCATTTAAGGTTTTTTAAGTTCGTCGTATGGTATAGATGCTTGCATGAAAAGAAATCTTAGAAATGTTTTATCGTTTTAGAAATATCGTGCTTCCAATTTTGAGGGTCAATTCAGTTTATATCGTCCTAAAACTAAGTACTTGAGTGGGGTTTGAACTCACTACCTCCAGACCACGTCACCCGCAACCATGCACAGAGCTACTTGGTACAAGCCTGTGTGTCAGTCTTCCTTCTCCTTTGAGTAAAAAATTCATAGAAGAGAAGCCAGGATGTTTGTCTATTGTCTTGTTTTTCATCTACTATGGTATGCCTTTTTCATCATTTTTGAGGATTTTGAAAAAATGTTGAAATCGAAGAAAAAACCCAAAGGCTATAGTACATGGTCTCGGTCGACATACTTTAGTATGCCTTTTACATCGTTTTGAGCATTTTTGAAAAAAATGTCGAAATCGAAAAGAAAAGCAAAGGCTATAGTACAGGTTTCTGGGCGACATTCTATAGTATGCCGTTTTTTCATCGTTTTTGATGATTTTGAAAAAATGACGAAATTGAAGAAAAAACAAAGGCTATAGTACATGGTTTCGGGCGACATTCTATAGTATGCCGTTTTTCATCGTTTTTTTTTTGATGATTTTTGAAAAAATGTCGAAATCGAAGAAAAAACAAAGGCTATAGTACATGGTCTCGGACGACATAACTACAGTATGGCGTTTTTCATCGTTTTTGATGATTTTTGAAAAAATGTCGAAATCGAAGAAAAAACAAAGGCTATAGTACATGTTTTCGGACGACATGCCAAAGTATGCCTTTTTCATCATTTTTGAGCATTTTGAAAAAATGTCGAAATCGAAAAAAAACCCAAAGGCTATAGTACATGGTATCGGACGACATACTATAGTATGGCGTTTTTCATCGTTTTTTGATGATTTTTGAAAAAAATGTCGAAATTGAAGAAAAAACCAAAGGCTATAGTACATGGTCTCGGAAGACATACTACAGTATGGCGTTTTTTCATTTGTTTTTGATGATTTTTGAAAAAATGTCGAAATCGAAGAAAAACCAAGGCTATAGTACATGGTCTCGGTCGACATACTTTAGTATGCCGTTTTCATCGTTTTTGAGGATTTTTGAAAAAATGTCGAAATCGAAGAAAAACCAAAGGCTATAGTACATGGTCTCGGACGACATACTATAGTATGGCGTTTTTCATCGTTTTTGATGATTTTTGAAAAAATGTCGAAATCGAAGAAAAACCAAAGGCTATAGTACATGGTCTCGGACGACATACTATAGTATGGCGTTTTTCATCGTTTTTGATGATTTTGAAAAAATGTCGAAATCGAAGAAAAACCAAAGGCTATAGTACATGGTCTCGGACGACATACTATAGTATGGCGTTTTTCATCGTTTTGATGATTTTTGAAAAAATGTCGAAATCGAAGAAAAACCAAAGGCTATAGTACATGGTCTGGACAACATGCTGTAGTATGCCGTTTTTCATCGTTTTTGAGGATTTGTGAAGAATATTGAAATCGAAAGAAAACAACATACTATTCTAGACGTGTGAATGTTAGGAAGCAATGGAGGCAAGACTCTGGTGTACTGTCACTTTCTATTTGCTGTTTTGTGAACATGCAGAGCAACCACAGTAGCTCACTGGATAAAGATCTTGCCTTGAAATTTGAATGTCGAAATCGAAGAAAAACCAAAAAGCTATAGTACGTGGTCTCGGATGTCATAACATAGTATGCCTTTTTCATCATTTTTGAGGATTTTTGAAAAATGTCGAAATAGTAGAAAACCCAAAGGCTATAGTACATGGTTCTCGGTCGACATACTTTAGTATGCCTTTTTCATCGTTTTTGAGGATTTTTTGAAAAAAAATGTCAAAATCGAAGAAAAACCAAAGGCTATAGTACATGGACTCGGACAACATACTATAGTATGCCGTTTTTCATCGTTTTGATGATTTTTGAAAAAATGTCGAAATCGAAGAAAAAGCAAAGGCTATAGTACATGGTCTCGGACGACATACCAAAGTATGCCTTTTTCATCGTTTTTGAGCATTTTTGAAAAAATGTCGATCGAAGGAGAAAAAGCAAAGGCTATAGTACATGGTCCGGGACGACATACTATAGTATGGCGTTTTTCATTGTTTTTGATGATTTTTGAAAAAATGTCGAAATTGGAAGAAAAACCAAAGGCTATAATACATGGTCTCGGACGACATACCAAAGTATGCCTTTTTCATCATTTTTGAGCATTTTTGAAAAAATGTCGAAATCGAAGAAAAAACCAAAGGCTATAGTACATGGGTTTCGGTCGACATACCATAGTATGCCGTTTTTCATTGTTTTTTAGGATTTTTGAAAAAATGTCGAAATCGAAGAAAAACCAAAGGCTATAGTAACATGGTCTCGGACAACATGCTGTAGTATGCCGTTTTTCATCGTTTTTTGAGGATTTGTGAAGAATATTGAAATCGAAAGAAAACAACATACTATTTAGACGTGTGAATGTTAGGAAGCAATGGAGGCAAGATTCTGGTGTACTGTAACTTTCTATTTGCTGTTTTGTGAACATGCAGAGCAACCACAGTAGCTCACTGGATAAAGATCTTGCCTTGAAATTTGAAGGTCCGGGTTTAAGTCACACACCTTGCACTGTGTTCTTTGTGATCCAATGCTTTAAAAAGGGAGTTCTAGTATCATTTTTTGTTTAATTTTCATTAAAAAAATCAAACCTCCAAAATCATGAGATATGACTTAATATAGTAAAACATAAACTATAGTATGTCTTTCATTCATTTCATTCACTTTTTTACTTTAAAATGTTTTGTAGTTTCTGAGTTATTTAACTTAAAATCCCAATGCATTCTCAATGAAAAATTGCACAAACTTTATTATGCTATTAGTCCTACACCTAGAAAACCCATTTATGGCTATTAACGTTGATCTTATGGAGCAGATGTTTGCCTGAAAAGCATCTTTGAAATGTTTCATCGTTTTGGAAATATAGTGCGTCTAAATATGCTGGAGCTGCCATTGACCCCCATTATAAGTCAAAAAGTCACGTTCACTAGAAACTACATTCACTTGTTTTTTAAATTCAGCTTACTGTAGATATACATACTGGAACTTTTTACTTTGAAATGTTTTGTAGTTTCTGAGTTATTTAACAATGCATTTTCAATGGAAAACTTTATTATTGCTGTTAGTTCTACATACTTTCACCTAGAAACCCCATTTAAGGTTATTTAGGTTCATCGTATGGTAGATATGCTTGCATGAAAAGAAATCTTAGAAATGTTTTATCATTTTAGAAATATCATGCTTCCATTTTGAGGGTCAATTCAGTTTATATCGTTCCTAAAAGTAAGTACTTGAGTTGGGGTTTGAACACACAACCTCCAGACCACGTCACCCGCAAACAATACACTGAGCTACTTGGTACAGCCTGTGTGTCAGTCTTCGTTCTCCTTTGAGTGACAAAAATTCATAGAAGAGAAGCCAGGATGTTTGTCTACTGTCTTGTTTTTCCTCTACTATGGTATGCCTTTTTCATCATTTTTGATGATTTTTGAAAAATGTCGAAATCAAAGGAAAACCAAAGGCTATAGTACATGGTCTCGGACGACATACCAAAGTATGCCTTTTTCATCATTTTTGAGCATTTTTGAAAAAATGTCGAAATCGAAGAAAACCAAAGGCTATAGTACATGGTTTCGGTCGACATACCATAGTATGCCGTTTTTCATCGTTTTTTTAGGATTTTTGAAAAAATGTCGAAATCGAAGAAAAACCAAAGGCTATAGTACATGGTCTCGGCAACATGCTGTAGTATGCCGTTTTTCATCGTTTTTGAGGATTTGTGAAGAATATTTAAATCGAAAGAGAAACAACATACTATTCTAGACGTGTGAATGTTAGGAAGCAATGGAGGCAAGACTCTGGTGTACTGTCACTTTCTATTTGCTGTTTTGTGAACATGCAGAGCAACCACAGTAGCTCACTGATAAAGATCTTGCCTTGAAATTTGAATGTCAAAATCGAAGAAAAAACCCAAAAGCTATAGTACGTGGTCTCGGATGTCATACCATAGTATGCCTTTTTCATCATTTTTGAGATTTTTGAAAAAATGTCGAAATAGTAGAAAACCAAAGGCTATAGTACATGGTCTCGGTCGACATACTTTAGTATGCCTTTTTCATCGTTTTTGAGGATTTTTGAAAAAAAATGTCAAAATCGAAGAAAAACCAAAGGCTATAGTACATGGACTCGGACAACATACTATAGTATGCCGTTTTTTCATCGTTTTTGATGATTTTTGAAAAAATGTCGAAATCGAAGAAAAAGCAAAGGCTTAGTACATGGTCTCGGACGACATACCCAAGTATGCCTTTTTCATCGTTTTTGAGCATTTTTGAAAAAATGTCGAAATCGAAGAAAAAGCAAAGGCTATAGTACATGGTTTCGGTCGACATACCATAGTATGCCGTTTTTCATTGTTTTTAGGATTTTTGAAAAAATGTCGAAATCGAAGAAAAACCAAAGGCTATAGTACATGGTCTCGGACAACATGCTGTAGTATGCCGTTTTTCATCGTTTTTGAGGATTTGTGAAGAATATTGAAATCGAAAGAAAACAACATACTATTTAGACGTGTGAATGTTAGGAAGCAATGGAGGCAAGACTCTGGTGTACTGTAACTTTCTATTTGCTGTTTTGTGAACATGCAGAGCAACCACAGTAGCTCACTGGATAAAGATCTTGCCTTGAAATTTGAAGGCCCGGGTTTAAGTCACACACCTTGCACTGTGTTCATTGTGATCCAACGCTTTAAAAAGGTAGTTCTAGTATCATTTTTTGTTTAATTTTCATTAAAAAATCAAACCTCCAAAATCATGAGATATGACTTAATATAGTAAAGCATAAACTATAGTATGTCTTTCATTCATTTCATTCACTTTTTACTTTAAAATGTTTGTAGTTTCTGAGTTATTTAACTTAAATTCCCAATGCATTCTCAATGAAAATAGCACAAACTTTATTATGCTATTAGTCCTACACCTAGAAAACCCATTTATGGCTATTAACGTTGATCTTATGGAGCAGATGTTTGCCTGAAAAGCAATCTTTGAAATGTTTAATCGTTTTGGAAATATAGGGCTCCATTTTCGTTACCGCTATACCCCTTATCCCTTAACTTCTTTGCCTTTTTAAACTATTAAAAAAAAACATTTCTCAGTAGTTCAAATGGCCAGTCTACTAGCTCACAACGTGTTAATAGATTGACATGTTGAAATAGTCCAAAAAAGTTTTTCAAAATAGTGAAAATGAAATAAGGGATATGGCATAAGGGGTTTAGCATGTAACGAAAATCTCACCCATAGTGCGTCTAAATATGCCTGGAGCTGCCATTGACCCCCATTATAAGTCAAAAAGTCACGTTCACTAAAAACTACATTCACATGTTTTTTAAATTCAGCTTACTGTAGACATACATGCTGGAACTTTTTACTTTGAAATGTTTTGTAGTTTCTGAGTTATTTAACTTAAATGCCCAATGCATTTTCAATGGAAAACTTTATTTTGCTGTTAGTTCTACATACTTTCACCTAGAAACCCCATTTAAGGTTTTTTAAGTTCGTCGTATGGTATATATGCTTGCATGAAAAGAAATCTTAGAAATGTTTTATCGTTTTAGAAATATCGTGCTTCCAATTTTGAGGGTCAGTTCAGTTTATATCGTTCCTAAACTAAGTACTTGAGTGGGGTTTGAACTCACTACCTCCAGACCACGTCACCCGCAACCAATGCACTGAGCTACTTGGTACAGCCTGTGTGTCAGTCTTCCTTCTCCTTTGAGTAACAAAATTCATAGAAGAGAAGCCAGGATGTTTGTCTATTGTCTTGTTTTTCATCTACTATAGTATGGCGTTTTTCGTCGTTTTTGTTGATTTTTGAAAAAATGTCGAAATCGAAGAAAAACCAAAGGCTATAGTACATGGTCTCGGACGACATACTACAGTATGGCGTTTTTCATCGTTTTTGATGATTTTTGAAAAAATGTCGAAATCGAAGAAAAACCAAAGGCTATAGTACATGGTTTCGGACGACATGCCAAAGTATGCTTTTTCATCATTTTTGAGCATTTTGAAAAAATGTTGAAATCGAAGAAAAACCAAAGGCTATAGTACATGGTTTCGGTCGACATACCATAGTATGCCGTTTTTCATCGTTTTTTAGGATTTTTGAAAAAATGTCGAAATCGAAGAAAAACCAAAGGCTATAGTACATGGTCTCGGACAACATGCTATAGTATGGCGTTTTTCATCGTTTTTGAGGATTTTTGAAAAAATGTCGAAATCGAAGAAAAACCAAAGGCTATAGTACATGGTTTCGGACGACGATATTCTATAGTATGCCGTTTTTCATCGTTTTTGATGATTTTTGAAAAAATGTTGAAATCGAAGAAAAACAAAGGCTATAGTACATGGTCTCGGACGACATACTACAGTATGGCGTTTTTCATCGTTTTTGATGATTTTTGAAAAAATGTCGAAATCGAAGAAAAACCAAAGGCTATAGTACATGGTTTCGGACGACATGCCAAAGTATGCCTTTTTCATCATTTTTGAGCATTTTTGAAAAAATGTTGAAATCGAAGAAAAACCAAAGGCTATAGTACATGGTTTCGGTCGACATACCATAGTATGCCGTTTTTCATCGTTTTTTAGGATTTTTGAAAAAATGTCGAAATCGAAGAAAAACCAAAGGCTATAGTACATGGTCTCGGACAACATGCTGTAGTATGCCGTTTTTCATCGTTTTTGAGGATTTGTGAAGAATATTGAAATCGAAAGAAAACAACATACTATTCTAGACGTGTGAATGTTAGGAAGCAATGGAGGCAAGACTCTGGTGTACTGTCACTTTCTATTTGCTGTTTTGTGAACATGCAGAGCAACCACAGTAGCTCACTGGATAAAGATCTTGCCTTGAAATTTGAAGGCCTGGGTTCAAGTCACACACCTTGCACTGTGTTCATTGTGATCCAATGCTTTAAAAAGGGAGTTCTAGTATCATTTTTTGTTTAATTTTCATTAAAAAAAAATCAAACCTCCAAAATCATGAGATATGACTTAATATAGTAAAACATAAACTATAGTATGTCTTTCATTCATTTCATTCACTTTTTACTTTAAAATGTTTTGTAGTTTCTGAGTTATTTAACTTAAATGCCCAATGCATTCTCAATGAAAATAGCACAAACTTTATTATGCTATTAGTCCTACACCTAGGAAACCCATTTATGGCTATTAACGTTGATCTTATGGAGCAGATGTTTGCCTGAAAAGCAATCTTTGAAATGTTTCATCGTTTTGGAAATATAGTGCGTCTAAATATGCCTGGAGCTGCCATTGACCCCCATTATAAGTCAAAAAGTCACGTTCACTAGAAACTACATTCACATGTTTTTTAAATTCAGCTTACTGTAGATATACATGCTGGAACTTTTTACTTTGAATTGTTTTGTAGTTTCTGAGTTATTTAACTTATATGCCCAATGCATTTTCAATGGGAAAACTTTATTATGCTGTTAGTTCTACATACTTTCACCTAGAAACCCCATTTAAGGTTTTTTAAGTTCGTCGTATGGTAGATATGCTTGCATGAAAAGAAATCTTAGAAATGTTTTATCGTTTTAGAAATATTGTGCTTCCAATTTTGAGGGTCAATTCAGTTTATATCGTTCCTAAAAGGAAGTACTTGAGTGGGGTTTGAACTCACAACCTCCAGACCACATCACCCGCAACCAATGCACTGAGCTACTTGGTACAGCCTGTTTGGCAGTCTTCGTTCTCCTTTGAGTATCAAAATTCATAGAAGAGAAGCCAGGATGTTTGTCTATTGTCTTGTTTTTCATCTACTATGGTATGCCTTTTTCATCATTTTTGAGGATTTTTGAAAAAAATGTCGAAATCGAAGAAAAACCAAAAGCTATAGTACGTGGTCTCGGATGTCATACCATAGTATGCCTTTTTCATCATTTTTGAGGATTTTTGAAAAACTGTCAAAATCGAAGAAAAAACCAAAGGCTATAGTACATGGTCTCGGACAACATACTATAGTATGGCGTTTTTCATCGTTTTTGATGATTTTTGAAAAAATGTCGAAATCGAAGAAAAACCAAAGGCTATAGTACATGGTCTCGGACGACATACCAAAGTATGCCTTTTTCATCGTTTTTGAGCATTTTTGAAAAAATGTCGAAATCGAAGAAAAACCAAAGGCTATAGTACATGGTCTCGGACGACATACCAAAGTATGCCTTTTTCATCATTTTTGAGCATTTTTGAAAAAATGTCGAAATCGAAGAAAAACCAAAGGCTATAGTACATGGTTTCGGTCGACATACCATAGTATGCCGTTTTTCATCATTTTTGAGCATTTTTGAAAAAATGTCGAAATCGAAGAAAAACCAAAGGCTATAGTACATGGTCTCGGACGACATACCATAGTATGCCTTTTTCATCATTTTTGAGGATTTTTGAAAAAATGTCGAAATCGAAGAAAAACCAAAGGCTATGGTACATGGTCTCGGTCGACATACTTTAGTATGCCTTTTTCATCGTTTTTGAGTATTTTTGAAAAAATGTCAAAATCGAAGAAAAACCAAAGGCTATAGTACATGGACTCGGACAACATACTATTAGTATGCCGTTTTTCATCGTTTTTGATGATTTTTGAAAAAAAACGTCGAAATAGAAGAAAAACCAAAGGCTATAGTACATAGTCTCGGACTACATTCTATAGTATGGCGTTTTTCATCGTTTTTGATGATTTTTGAAAAAATGTTGAAATCGAAGAAAAACCAAAGGCTATAGTACATGGTCTCGGACGACATACTATAGTATGGCGTTTTTCATCGTTTTTGATCATTTTTGAAAAAATGTCGAAATCGAAGAAAAACCAAAGGCTATAGTACATGGTCTCGGACGACATACCAAAGTATGCCTTTTTCATCGTTTTTGATGATTTTTGAAAAAATGTCGAAATCGAAGAAAAACCAAAGGCTATAGTACATGGTTTCGGTCGACATACCAAAGTATGCCTTTTTCATCATTTTTGAGCATTTTTGAAAAAATGTTGAAATCGAAGAAAAACCAAAGGCTATAGTACATGGTTTCGGTCGACATACCATAGTATGCCGTTTTTCATCGTTTTTTAGGATTTTTGAAAAAATGTCGAAATCGAAGAAAAACCAAAGGCTATAGTACATGGTCTCGGACAACATGCTGTAGTATGCCGTTTTTCATCGTTTTTGAGGATTTGTGAAGAATTTTGAAATCGAAAGAAAACAACATACTATTCTAGACGTGTGAATGTTAGGAAGCAATGGAGGCAAGACTCTGGTGTACTGTCACTTTCTATTTGCTGTTTTGTGAACATGCAGAGCAACCACAGTAGCTCACTGGATAAAGATCTGCCTTGAAATTTGAAGGCCTGGGTTCAAGTCACACACCTTGCACTGTGTTCATTGTGCTCCAACGCTTTAAAAAGGGAGTTCTAGTATCATTTTTTGTTTAATTTTCATTAAAAAAAATCAAACCTCCAAAATCATGAGATATGACTTAATATAGTAAAACATAAACTATAGTATGTCTTTCATTCATTTCATTCACTTTTTACTTTAAAATGTTTTGTAGTTTCTGAGTTATTTAACTTAAATGCCCAATGCATTCTCAATGAAAATAGCACAAACTTTATTATGCTATTAGTCCTACACCTAGGAAACCCATTTATGGCTATTAACGTTGATCTTATGGAGCAGATGTTTGCCTGAAAAGCAATCTTTGAAATGTTTCATCGTTTTGGAAATATAGTGCGTCTAAATATGCCTGGAGCTGCCATTGACCCAATTATAAGTCAAAAAGTCACGTTCACTAGAAAACTACATTCACATGTTTTTTAAATTCAGCTTACTGTAGATATACATGCTGGAACTTTTTACTTTGAAATGTTTTGTAGTTTCTGAGTTATTTAACTTAAATGCCCAATGCATTTTCAATGGAAAACTTTATTATGCTGTTAGTTCTACATACTTTCACCTAGAAACCCCATTTAAGGTTTTTTAAGTTCGTCGTATGGTAGATATGCTTGCATGAAAAGAAATCTTAGAAATGTTTTATCGTTTTAGAAATATCGTGCTTCCAATTTTGAGGGTCAATTCAGTTTATATCGTTCCTAAAAGTAAGTACTTGAGTGGGGTTTGAACTCACAACCTTCAGACCACGTCACCCGCAACCAATGCACTGAGCTACTTGGTACAGCCTGTTTGGCAGTCTTCGTTCTCCTTTGAGTATCAAAATTCATAGAAGAGAAGCCAGGATGTGTGTCTATTGTCTTGTTTTTCATCTACTATGGTATGCCTTTTTCATCATTTTGAGGATTTTTGAAAAAATGTCGAAATCGAAGAAAAACAAAAGCTATAGTACGTGGTCTCGGATGTCATACCATAGTATGCCTTTTTCATCATTTTTGAGGATTTTTGAAAAAACTGTCAAAATCGAAGAAAAACCAAAGGCTATAGTACATGGACTCGGACACATACTATAGTATGGCGTTTTTCATCGTTTTTGATGATTTTTGAAAAAATGTCGAAATCGAAGAAAAAGCAAAGGCTATAGTACATGGTCTCGGACGACATACCAAAGTATGCCTTTTTCATCGTTTTTGATGATTTTTGAAAAAATGTCGAAATCGAAGAAAAAGCAAAGGCTATAGTACATGGTCTCGGACGACATACCAAAGTATGCCTTTTTCATCGTTTTTGATGATTTTTGAAAAAAAACGTCGAAATAGAAGAAAAACCAAAGGCTATAGTACATAGTCTCGGACTACATCTATAGTATGGCGTTTTTCATCGTTTTTGATGATTTTTGAAAAAATGTTGAAATCGAAGAAAAACAAAGGCTATAGTACATGGTCTCGGACGACATACTACAGTATGGCGTTTTTCATCGTTTTTGATGATTTTTGAAAAAATGTCGAAATCGAAGAAAAACCAAAGGCTATAGTACATGGTTTCGGGCGACATACCAAAGTATGCCTTTTTCATCGTTTTTGATGATTTTTGAAAAAATGTCGAAATCGAAGAAAAACCAAAGGCTATAGTACATGGTTTCGGACGACATACCAAAGTATGCCTTTTTCATCATTTTTGAGCATTTTTGAAAAAATGTTGAAATCGAAGAAAAACCAAAGGCTATAGTACATGGTTTCGGTCGACATACCATAGTATGCCGTTTTTCATCGTTTTTTAGGATTTTTGAAAAAATGTCGAAATCGAAGAAAAACCAAAGGCTATAGTACATGGTCTCGGACAACATGCTGTAGTATGCCGTTTTTCATCGTTTTTGAGGATTTGTGAAGAATATTGAAATCGAAAGAAAACAACATACTATTCTAGACGTGTGAATGTTAGGAAGCAATGGAGGCAAGACTCTGGTGTACTGTCACTTTCTATTTGCTGTTTTGTGAACATGCAGAGCAACCACAGTAGCTCACTGGATAAAGATCCTGCCTTGAAATTTGAAGGCTGGGTTCAAGTCACACACCTTGCACTGTGTTCATTGTGATCCAACGCTTTAAAAAGGGAGTTCTAGTATCATTTTTTGTTTAATTTTCATTAAAAAAAATCAAACCTCCAAAATCATGAGATATGACTTAATATAGTAAAACATAAACTATAGTATGTCTTTCATTCATTTCATTCACTTTTTACTTTAAAATGTTTTGTAGTTTCTGAGTTATTTAACTTAAATGCCCAATGCATTCTCAATGAAAATAGCACAAACTTTATTATGCTATTAGTCCTACACCTAGGAAACCCATTTATGGCTATTAACGTTGATCTTATGGAGCAGATGTTTGCCTGAAAAGCAATCTTTGAAATGTTTCATCGTTTTGGAAATATAGTGCGTCTAAATATGCCTGGAGCTGCCATTGACCCCCATTATAAGTCAAAAAGTCACGTTCACTAGAAACTACATTCACATGTTTTTTAAATTCAGCTTACTGTAGATATACATGCTGGAACTTTTTACTTTGAAATGTTTTGTAGTTTCTGAGTTATTTAACTTAAATGCCCATGCATTTTCAATGGAAAACTTTATTATGCTGTTAGTTCTACATACTTTCACCTAGAAACCCCATTTAAGGTTTTTTAAGTTCGTCGTATGGTAGATATGCTTGCATGAAAAGAAATCTTAGAAATGTTTTATCGTTTTAGAAATATCGTGCTTCCAATTTTGAGGGTCAATTCAGTTTATATCGTTCCTAAAAGTAAGTACTTGAGTGGGGTTTGAACTCACAACCTTCAGACCACGTCACCAGACCACGTCACCCGCAACCAATGCACTGAGCTACTTGGTACAGCCTGTTTGGCAGTCTTCGTTCTCCTTTGAGTAACAAAATTCATAGAAGAGAAGCCAGGATGTTTGTCTATTGTCTTGTTTTTCATCTACTATGGTATGCCTTTTTCATCATTTTTGATGATTTTTGAAAAAATGTCGAAATCGAAGAAAAAGCAAAGGCTATAGTACATGGTCTCGGACGACATACCATAGTATGCCTTTTTCATCATTTTTGAGGATTTTTGAAAAACTGTCAAAATCGAAGAAAAACCAAAGGCTATAGTACATGGACTCGGACAACATTACTATAGTATGGCGTTTTTCATCGTTTTTGATGATTTTTGAAAAAATGTCGAAATCGAAGAAAAAGCAAAGGCTATAGTACATGGTCTCGGACGACATACCAAAGTATGCCTTTTTCATCGTTTTTGAGCATTTTTGAAAAAATGTCGAAATCGAAGAAAAACCAAAGGCTATAGTACATGGTCTCGGACGACATACCAAAGTATGCCTTTTTCATCATTTTTGAGCATTTTTGAAAAAATGTCGAAATCGAAGAAAAACCAAAGGCTATAGTACATGGTTTCGGTCGACATACCATAGTATGCCGTTTTTCATCATTTTTGAGCATTTTTGAAAAAATGTCGAAATCGAAGAAAAACCAAAGGCTATAGTACATGGTCTCGGACGACATACCATAGTATGCCTTTTTCATCATTTTTGAGGATTTTTGAAAAAATGTCGAAATCGAAGAAAACCCAACGGCTATAGTACATGGTCTCGGTCGACATACTTTAGTATGCCTTTTTCATCGTTTTTGAGGATTTTTGAAAAAATGTCAAAATCGAAGAAAAACCAAAGGCTATAGTACATGGACTCGGACAACATACTATAGTATGCCGTTTTTCATCGTTTTTGATGATTTTTGAAAAAATGTCAATTTTGAGGATTTTTGAAAAATGTCGACCAAAGGCTATAGTACATGGTCTCGGACGACATACTATAGTATGCTGTTTTTCATTGTTTTTGAGGATTTTTGAAAAAAATGTCGAAATCGAAGAAAAACCAAAGGCTATAGTACATAGTCTCGGACTACATTCTATAGTATGGCGTTTTTCATCGTTTTTGAGGATTTTTGAAAAAATGTCGAAATCGAAGAAAAACCAAAGGCTATAGTACATGGTCTCGGACGACATACTATAGTATGCCGTTTTTCATCGTTTTTGATGATTTTTGAAAAAATGTTGAAATCGAAGAAAAACCAAAGGCTATAGTACATGGTCTCGGACGACATACTATAGTATGGCGTTTTTCATCGTTTTTGATCATTTTTGAAAAAATGTCGAAATCGAAGAAAAACCAAAGGCTATAGTACATGGTTTCGGACGACATGCCAAAGTATGGCGTTTTTCATCGTTTTTGAGGATTTTTGAAAAAATGTCGAAATCGAAGAAAAAACAAACGCTATTGTACATGGTCTCGGACAACATACTATAGTAATCGTTTTTGACGATTTTCGAAAAACATTGAAATCGAAGACAAACGACAGGCCATAGTACACGGTCTTGGACAACATACTATGGTATTGTGTTTTTCATCGTTTTTACGATTTTTTTGTGGATTTTCGAAAAATGTCATAATCGAGAAAGAACGTGGCCAACTGACTGCATTTGATCCCAGACACATATCCATTGACATATGTCACTTAACGACCCACACCGGAGATCTGACACTGGTTTTTGGGGAGGAGTTTTGTCCCATACAGTAGCTGTTGACCTACAGTAATGCACTGAGGCTGCCGCACCAGCTGACTATTTTTTGGAATTTGGTTGAAAGTAAAGCCTGGAGTGGGGTTTGAACCCACATCTCCCAGTCACACAGCTGTTGACCTATCTCACTAAGCCACCCACACAGATGATTGGTGCTGCTTTTTTGGAGTTTTGTTCTTCTGAAAGTGGGCCTTGAAAGTAAAGCCCTGAGTGTCGTTTGAAACCACATCTCCCAGTAACATAGGCACTGCCGTATCTCAAGGCGCTACTCGCACCAGCTGACTGGTGCTGCTTTTTTGGATGATTACACTACGGACAAAGCCAACTCGCGCTGGGACAAATCATGACAACCACCACAATATTATCAAGCAATATCTAATTAGCAAGAAGTAAAAAACGGCTTTTTTTTCGTCTTCCCCCAAAATTATTTGATTGTCCCAAAACACTGTGTGTGTTTGATTTGTCATGACACGAGTTGACTCGAGTATACTGTAGCATAATAAAATCTGAAGGAAAAGGTGAATGAAATTAATCAAAGACATGCTATAGTTTATGATTTTGGATGCCTACAGCCTACTATAATAAGCCGTTTCTCATCATTTTGGCGGTTTGATGTTTTTTTTATGAAAATCACAAAGAAAAAAACAAACGAAAATCACTAGAATTCCTGTTGACTTGAATCGAGACCTTCAAATATACAGGCAGAATCTTTATCCAGTGAGCCATTGTGCTTGACTGCAAGCCCACAAAATGCCCAGTATAAAGTGACAGAAACACCAGACACGTAATGTTATAGTATGTTGTTTTGTTTGATTTCGACATTTTTCGAAAATCTCCAAAATGGTGAAAAACAGCATACTATAGTATGTTGTCCAAGATTATATGTAGGCTGCTATAGGCTGTCGTTTTCCCAGGTTTTGTCTTTTTTTCTTGAAACCTTTGAAAAATGACATGCAATAGTATGTCGTTCTTCTGTGATTTCAACATTTTTAGAAAATCCTCAAAAATTATGAAAAACAGCATACTATAGTATCATGTACTATAGCCTGTCATTTTTCCCATTTTTTCTTTTTTTAATCCACAAAAATGAAAACAAAAAAGCATATTACGCTAATGGGTGACTTCTTGTTTGAACCTTTAACCCATTTTTTGTAGACAAAATGTTACAGGTGCTTAGATGTCTGTCAAAACAGCTGAAAGACTGTGACAGTCAAGCGGCTTGCTGACATCGCCTAGCGTAGAAATGACTCACCAGGAGTCTCACTTCATTCTCCATCTTTCAGGGATGTCCGAAAGTTCAAGGATACCAAGAAGCACTTTGACAGGGTCCGTGAGGACCTGGAGATAGCCCAGGTGAAGAACGCCCAAGCCCCCAGGAACAAGCCTCATGAAGTGGAGGAGGCTACCTGCACGCTCAACATCACCCGCAAGTGCTTCAGGCACCTGGCCCTGGACTACGTTTTACAGGTCAGTGAAGAGAACTCACATCTAGCGACTGATCCTCATTCATATGTCTTTTTTTTATTTTATTTTCAAGAGCATGGAAAGGCCATGGCTGATAGAGAACCTAAGGCTCCATTTTCGTCACACACTAAGGGCTCCATTTTCATTACATGCTAAACCCCTTATCCCAAACCCCTTATTACTTTTTTACTATCTTGAAAAACTTTTTGGAATAGTTCAACGTGCCAAATCTATTAACACGTTGTGAGCTTGTAGACTGGCCATTTCAACTATTGATTTTTTATCATTGTTTAAAAAGGCAAATAAGTTAAGGGATAAGGGGTTTAGCGGTGACAAAACCTAGGCCCTAATGTCATTGGCCATGCAGACACAGTGCAGATGAGGCCCTAGTAACCATCCATAGCAACTGCAGATTTTTAAAAAATTGGAAATAGCGATATTAAACGCATTAGGAAGAGTATACTCATCTAGAGTATACTGTGTATTTATTTAATTTGACGGGCATAGCCATGCTTAGCATCAAATGTGGTTAAGATAAACATAAAATGCGTCCACAGTAATGATGCCAGGGATACTGAAGTTAGGAGATTATAGATTGAGATTAAATGAATTATCATATAAAGGGGCAGACAGACACACAGACTAATCATGCCAGCGGAGATGGTGCAGTATCCCAGTGTATTCCTGAGGGCCTGCAGCGATGGCCATGACTCAGTCCACCTACAGTACATGTACGTCACTCTACTGTCACAGAGCTCTCCCTGGTCTATTTTTATACAGTGTGGCTTCATTCTGCCACTATGCTGTGCCATCCTCATCATGACCACGATGACTGCCTGTGGGAACAAAGGCTCTGATTCAGTGTCTTTAACCATCTCCCTTCCCATTCTGCTTTCAAAGATTTTACCCTTACAAGTCTCAATTGAAGGTGTCTCATGGCAGAAGATGTCATGGAGTATTGTGCCATAATGCAGCACAACCTCTCTTTTCCAGCGCATGATCTCATTTGAGATTTGGGCACCCATTTCGCCTTATCCATTATGACAGTTTTTTACCCTAATTATTTAAAAATATTTTAAAATATTTATTTAAATAATTACGGTATGTTACTTTATTTTTTATAAGATTTTATAATTATATAATTATGTTATAAATTCTATAACATTTATAACATAGACATTGAATAATATAGACATTGACAGGATGAAGGCGATTGAGGGATATTGGGGAAAAAAAGGCTGGTGTATGTACATATATTGTCCACTAGAGGGCAATACAGTCTCTGTAATAATATCACAAACCATTTCACATGCTAAGAGCACAGAGTCTATCAGTTTATGTTTGTGTGTTGGCGCATAATTTGGGTTAATTTGTAGGTATGTTGATTGGACTTTGTATAACTGCATATGGGACACTCGCTCCCTTTCATGTGCATGTAATGGCAAGGTGGTCATTGCCGGCCATTGAAAAGTGCCTTTATCTGTGTAAATAATTGGAATGATTGATTGATGTTTACATTATTCATAATATTTGCTCATTCACATGTTTTCCTGCAGATCAATGTCCTCCAGGCAAAGAAGAAATTTGAGATCCTGGATGCAGTATGTACTCCACCATCTCCATCATGCAGATGCACAAACAATTATCTGCAAATAATGCAACAAAAATCGGAACATCTCTTGAATAACACAACTGCATCTGTCTTCCCTAGATGCTGTCATTCATGAATGCCCAGTACTCACTATTCCAGCAGGGCTACAACCTACTGGATGAGATTGACCCTTACATGAAGAAACTGGCTGCTGAGGTGAGCAAAACACCCAGCATCTACTCAGTGTTATACACCTTGGGCAAGAAGGCGTGGTTGGCAAATATCGACAGAGCCATTTGCATCACCCCAGCGGTGCTGTTTTGTTTGTTGATGTCATATTTTGTTCAAACATTTTTTTGTTTTTTGTTTTCCAAAGATTTTTTAAAATGTACAAAAATAGCAGAACTATAATATAGTTCTGCTATTTTTGTACATTGCTAGTATGCTAGCTCTCTGCTTATTGATTGGGATTATGTATGTTAAATCCATAAATGTACACTATGCACTGCACCATGTGATGATAAACAATATCAGAGAGAGCTTCCTACGGTATATCTTTTATTCACCAATATGTTTCAAATTGACATGTTGTGCATTGTGCTAATAAATAGTGCTAAAAAAAAATCAGTGCTAAAAAGTCGATTCTTCATTAACAAACATTGATCAGGCATTGATCAATCAGGCTTTGCTAGCCTAAACTATGCTTCTTTTGTTTACCTCGCTTACATCACTCCAGACCTCATCGCTCATGTAGACATTCACTTAGAATTTATTTACAATAATTCCAAAATGACAAACTTCTCTGCATGAGCCTTAGATGGAGCAGAACTTTATTAACAGTGATTTTGTTGTCATTGTGGCTGTGTTTTCAGCTGGACCAGTTAGTGATTGATTCAGCGATGGAGAAGAGGGACATGGAACATAAACATGCAACAATACAGCAGAGGGTGAGTTACTGCACCGATAACTGTGAATGAAGTATAGTCAATCAGGTGATTTAAGATGTTACAGTATACACAGCAAATTCCCTTTAGCAATGAAGCTGAACCATAAACCCTAGTAGTATAACTTTTCCGGCGTAACATTCACAGAAAATAGAAGATCTACAAGTTTAAAATGCATTG
Source organism: Benthosema pterotum (assembly GCA_039105355.1). Classification (NCBI taxonomy): domain Eukaryota; kingdom Metazoa; phylum Chordata; class Actinopteri; order Myctophiformes; family Myctophidae; genus Benthosema; species Benthosema pterotum. The sequence goes on along the minus strand of CM076968.1, from coordinate 30,148,845 downwards.
GCTTGTATAGTAGATCGGCGATGTTCGGTGAAGATATTAACTAGCAGGTATCGATTTAACTGTTGTGTATTAATACTGTATATGCTAATCCTACTGTTTGTGGCCTACAATGATCAGCAGATCAGGTGTATCCCAATATACAAGCAGTATTGCGTTATCTTCTTGATATTGAGGTTACTCCCTTTACTTTTACATTGCAATTAATCATAAACTATCAGCTGTTAAGCCACACTCTCCCTCAAGTTACACAGATAGTAGCAGTTCTGGTAGGTGGACAATTTTGCGGGAAAAAGAAATAGGAATGAGGTTACGTTGATGTCGCCTCATTTGCCAGTCTTCTTGTCTCATAATGAAGGCTAACAGCCATCCATGAAGGATTCACTCTTTGTTGTCTACCTACTGAATTATTGAGAAATGTCTCTCATCAGAGGGCCTGTCCTAGGCTGCTCTGTACCCCAGGATAAGTGACCATCTGTCAGATGACCAGTCAACCATAAATGCTCTGTGGTCTGGGCCAGAGGCTGCAGGAAGGGCCAGGTCCTTATTGATCTGTTTTTAAAGCAGAGTAATAGCTTCAAACAACACTGCTATGGTCAAGGGATACTAATACTACAAACAATAATTCTGAGCCCAAATACCAATTTCAGAGCACCACTCGCCTGAGACATGAGAGGAACGGTTATACCGTATATGCCTAGTGGGAAATTAGACGGCTACGTAATACATTGGGTGCATTGTATATGCAACATTGTGGGCTTGTAGATCTACTATTTTCTCCAAAGGTTCACATTTGACATGCTCATGTGGTTTACTGTAGACACACAGATTATTATATTATCCCTTCTGAAGTGCTGTGTTGAACCGTGGGTCTGTCTTTTTTCCTCCCTTTACCATGTGCTTCTTCGTTGTTCTGCCCCTGGGTCGTCTACAATCTGCTCTCTCAGACACTCATGCAGGTGAGTTCTATTTGTATTTTTCTGTTACATTTGTATTTCAAGGTTGGGAATCCTTGACTTTACTGCAAGTGCAGATCATTAGCTCATCTTTATCATGCTTTTCTCAACAGACTTTATTCAAGATAATTAAGAGGCACCATTTGTTTGCCAGTATAAAACAAACCTAGTTTTAATACTGGTTGCCTTGGCCTAAATAACTTTATGCACGAGGTGTTGGGTAATTACATCTGTAATTCTTAGATGTGATTTACTTTAGTAGTTCTACTAGCACTTTTTCCCTCTCTCTAATTGATAAATACGATATGAATTTGCAATGAATCAAAGCTATATGGATTTGACTTTTATTGCTTGGTATTGCTTTCCATCCTGGCTCTATTTTTGAGAGTTGTACGTCTCAGAATCTTTGTTTTCTTCCTTCTCCATGTTCAATAAGACTTGTGTAAACCTAAAGAGGACAAAGGGACATCTCTCCCACAGGGAACTAGACTGTAGACAGGGAGGTCAAGTTCTCCCTCCAGACTGTCAGTGTAGCTGGCTGGGTACACAGTACATAGAAAGCCTTAAAAGCCAGAGCCATTCATTTTTAACTAGAGCTTTAATGGAGAAGTTCTGTTCAGAGCGAGTCAACTGTCTAGCAACTAGTCAGTGTTTCTAACTTGTCCAAAACAATGCAGCTGAAACAACGTATTACTATTGCTGCACAATACATATTGTAAAAAATGTTCTTTGTGCATTTACTCATTTGAAAGTTTCAAGTTTAAGCACAGTCTATTTGTATAATATACGGTATATTCTACTATCAACCATCAAATTGCATGGAAGATGCAGACCAAGAAAGGGCAGAACTATGGTAAAATGAAATCCCTTTTGAAGAAGACTGATATATAATTTTACCGTTTTTGGGCCTGCCTCTCAGGTGGGATTTTTGTATGTTTTGTGTTATGCATTTGTTGCCATGGGTGGACCAGTGATAAATGTACAGTAAGTAATTTGGAAGGTCCCAATGAATCTGTTGACATTCTGTGTTTTGGCTAAATCTAAAAGTGGACAGGATGTAGAAGAATGGGCTGAGCAGACGCCAGGCCAGTAAGAAAGGTGGGCTGGGTCCACGGCAGTGGGCCAGTCCTAACAGATGCACATTTTTGACACATTTATAGGCGACAGCATCCTTGGGACAATACACAAACATGTCACAGCAGACTGTGTAATCCGTGGTGCCAACTGTGCAAGCCATTTATGGCAGTGGGGAGCCATGTGGCGTAGCTGTGTATAATACACAACCAGGTGAAGTGAAGAATTAGGGCATGCCTGGAATCTGTGTTTGAAATCTGTACAGTTGGCCATCTATTTACACATGCCTTAGTAAAACAGAGGGAACCTAAATATTATTCACTGATTTTCAACGTTAGGTCCTTAAAAATGGATGGTCTATCTTTGTTGTGGCCCTTACTGCATAGCATTGGTTTGACATTAACTATTCTGTTGCACATACTGTTTCGGACATCATGGGCCTTCGTCCCCACCAGACCCTGACCAAGGCCTATGATGGCCAAAATGCATTGTTTTTTTTTTATTCCTGTTGCTCCTAATGATTTAAAATAAAATATATTTTTTACTGCACAGAGCTGCCTTGGACATTTCTTTAAAAGTTTGCCACCGCTTCACTATTTTTCACACAAGTTTGTGACTTTTTCCAAAGTTACTATTGAACTTTTTTAGATTTTTTTTGTGCTGCATCATTGAAACCCTCTACAAAGAGCACCTGTTTTTTTTTTTTTTTTTACCAATTACATAAGGTACCCACGAAGAGCTTCTTTTTCTTCTCTTTTTCTGGTTAACTATACTGTTGTTTGACAGTAATATAATGTAGTTTTGTGTTTCTTATATTATAAATTATTATCTTGAATATTTGGGAGGTTGGGGAATCCAGTTGTTGCAAGTTTGAAATTGGCATTTCTCAGCATAGAAAGCTAATAAAGGCTTCAGTAGTGTTTACTTGGTGAAGTTGGGTTCTTGCCAACGAGATCCTCTCAGGGTCAATAAAGGACTGAATCTGCCCCTCTTCAACAGGGGAGGTGCATTTGGGGAGTGGTAAAACTGAAGCAGGCTTGAGCATCGGGGTCTCTATCCAGTCTGCATGTGTCCGGGTCAAGGCTGGTTACAGTACAGAGTAGTCCACTGTTCTTCCTTTTGGCCCTACTAGGGGTATATACATTGGCAGCTGTATGGTAATTAGTTTTTCCTCACAGAAGGCAGCGGGGCAGGTGGCTGCAGTAGAGAGCAAACATATCATCAGTGGAATAGCTGAGCACAGTGCGACTCTCTGCGTTTAGACTCCACTTTGAGTGCCACAGCTTTCAGCAGAGATGAGTTATTGGATCTCCCACGTCTACACAGACATGCTTCTAGTCTGAGTTGATTTTTTTTGCCCTCTTTTTGAATTATTTCTTCTGTTGTTGTTGGTTTTCTGATCTTTATCAGAAGTTTGGGTATTTTTTTTTCTCCAATGCTGTTGGAATATTCTAAACGTTTGAAAATGAAGATCTGCGGGAGATGGGACTGCACTCTGGTGGGTTGATCTGCAATGTCTTGTGAATTGTTACGGCTATAACTTCATTACATATTTATTGCTAAGTACGACTAAGTACCATATGTCTAACAGGACTTGAGAGTGACCAAAGAAGTAGTAGTGTAGGAAGGTTATCTTTGAGTTCCAGTGCAAATCTACCTAATTCTATTCCCCTCTCTATCCCTTTCTTTTTTTTCTCTCTTGCGTTGCTTTCTTTTTGTTCAAGAATTCCTGGTCCTTAGCATAATACTTTTACAGTCAACACTGCTAAACTGAATCTCTGAGAGTATTTATGCAGCTGCATGTCAAAAGGAAGAGTTGGAGGGGAGTGTGTTCTATTATTGAACACATTAAAGGACTGCTACCATGAACATGTACTCTGTTATATTGAAACAATTTTCAATGCCGAGTGAAGATCACTTTCAGTCTCCCCAGGAGCCATTTTAACCTACTCTCTTAGACTCTGGCTTAAAAGCATGCAGTTTGAATTGACTGTGGGAAGGTACAGTACTTGTCCCCTTTACATGGCTTCATTGCGTGCAACGGTGAAACTTAATTTAAGTCAATGTTCTGTACTGCTGCATGGCATATTCATTGGGAGGAAAGGGTTTAACATTTTTGGATTAAGTCTCAGTAAATTACGTGCTTTTGGTCCTAAACATGAAACCTGACACAAGGAACATTATCTCAGTAAGTAACTACACTGCATAATCCTGAGGTTCATTTGAACTGTCTGAGTGCACAAATTGACAAGTAAGGGTATAGTTTAGCACTCTTTCAGTTAAATTGACATCCAGGATTTTATAGTGCACTATTGTTGTGCGTCCCTTTAATTATGAGATATTAGAGACCGCCCCGATCACGGTGCCCTCTAAGCCTTAAATAGGTACCTGTCATGTTCTGTTGTTTACCACTAAAGTGTGTTCTTCCCACCAGGGCTGAATTATTATGTTTTTACTCAAATTAGATGCTGTTTATGTAACTTCCATCACGGGTCTAAGTTATGAAATGCCATGGTGAATCATCCATAAAGATGGCATGCAATGTGTACATATACACAACCTAACACGTGACTGCTTCTACATGATCGCACAATGTGTGACGCTTCTGTTCGTTGTATGGATATACTGCACAGTAGTGCATGCAGTGCAGTGTACAGTACCAAATGCTTCAGTAGCACGATACTGGGAAAGCACACATGTAGTTTACTCTGTGGAAGGAAGGACCAGGGTATTATACCCGAGGTACAGTATGAGGAGTCATTGGTTTATTTTCTTTGCTTAAAAAGAAGTATGGAGATACATTTTTGATGAGGGACACAATACAAAAAACTAGTCAGGCCATAGGCTACCAGTTGTTTATTACATGTCTTTGCTGTAATCTGTGATTTTTCCTTTCCCCATTCTCTTGTATAAGAAGCAGGGTTAAACCGTACATGTATGTCTCTCTCTCCTCTCTGACAGGACTTCTCCTATGAGGACTCCAAGGCAGAGTTCAATGTGGACGCCCCCAATGGAGTGGTGATGGAGGGCTATCTGTTCAAGAGGGCCAGCAACGCCTTCAAGACCTGGAACAGGTATGGAAGCTTTCATTATACCTCTGTAGGCTATATTATTATAGTATATACACTGCAAAATGCAAGAGAGTGTAAGTACAGTTACAACTAGTTCATTTGTCTGTTAGGACTTTACTGTGTATTAATTGTAAAAGCAATGGCACTACACAGTAACATGCACTACAAAAAAAAGGTGAAATATCAGTTTTATTTTGGAGATAATTGTTTCATAATTCCTGTCCCGAAGCTATTTTGTGTAGCCATTTGCCATTCCTATTCAAATGTACTGTATAATTTCCTGCACATCTACTGTAGCTTCAAATGGTCCGCTGGCAGATCTACGGTGTCCTGCATTTGACACTGGATCCATTAAAATACCAAGTTACTGCTCTTTCCAGGTCCCCACGGACTACTCATCCCTTGTTTTTTTGCTTTCATTGGTGCACATCTACTGTATTAGAGCATTTCTCTGTCCCAGAGACAGGGCAGGGGGTCAGGCTGTGAAAGCTATACTCTGCGTTCTTCTCACAGGATCAGAATATTGCACTGTGTGGCGGAAAAAGCCTGTTCCGCTCAATGATGCTTTTTACTCCGTCGTCATCAGCACAGGGGGCGGATCTAGGCATGGGGGGGGGGCATTGGCCCCCCTAAATGCCCAGTCTGCCCCACCAAACATGATGGCAAGCAAAACAACCCAAGATATTTCAAATTAAAGTGCCTAATGCTATAATTAAAATGCTACTAACTAACTACAGTTGTGGCACCACTAAACCAACAGCATTTTATCATTGAAAACAGAAAACTCTCTGAGTCAGACCTTTAGCTTTAGGCATGCTGCATGTCTGTTGCAACTTCAACAACAACTGATGTTATTATTGATGCTTAATTGCCTAATAAAAGTCCTGTAACTGAATGAGGGCGATGAAGCCGCAATCATACCATTTTCTCCTGCCCTCCCAATTGGGAAATGTTATATCCGTCCCTGCATCAGTGTCTAGGGGTGACATTGGTTCACCTGCATGCCCAGGACCCTTCCTTGTGCAGGGTATATCGATCTAACACACATGTTTTATTCATTCCCTCTTCTCACTCTCTCTCTCCTCCTGCTCTCCCCAGACGGTGGTTCTCCATACAGAACAGTCAACTGGTCTATCAGAAGAAACTCAAAGCAAGTCCATTTCTCCTCTGGCTTTCGTTGAGTGGTCCCTGGGGGGGTTGGAATAGGATGAGTGCAGTTTTAATGGGGCTGAGAAATGGGTGGAGGAGGGTGGATGAGAAATGGAGGCACTGATGCTTTAAAAGTTATAGAGACATTCTTCGCAGATATCCATCACTACTCAATTGCTCATTCACCCTGTCAGTGTGTGCGGGGCCGATGTAACTTCTAGGGAACTGCCGTTAGGATCTCTACTGTAAATCCTCAATTCTATTTAATTATGTCAAGATTTCAAGGTTCAGAATTTCAAGATTTTTCATAGCACGTAAAAACACAGATAGCACCTAAAAACAAAAAACTGTTCAAATGTAACCAAATGGGGCCCCTGACCCCTTTGCCTGGTCGATTTGGTTACTTTTTCTCTTATTTGCTTCTGCTGTTTGCTTCAGATCTAAGTCACGTTATGTTTATCTAATAGCTTCACAAAGAATTATCTCAACTACAATCTCTTAGCAGCTACCACTTAACATCTACTTCTAACATCTGATTACATAAAACATGATGAGTGATGAAAATCTTCTCATGTGTTCAGGACTCTCTGACAGTGGTGGTGGAAGACCTCAGGCTGTGCTCGGTTAAACCGTGTGAGGATATTGAGAGGAGGTTCTGTTTTGAGGTGGTCTCACCCACAAAGTAAGTAATTTCCTTTTTTAGTTTTTCTGACGCCAGGAATAGCACAGACGTTGATAGAGGTTTGAGGTGAGGATTAGCTAATTCCACCCTCCGTTCAACAGGAGCTGCATGCTGCAAGCAGAGTCTGAGAAGCTTCGACTCGCCTGGATCCAAGCAGTTCAAGCTAGCATTGCCTCAGCATACAGAGAGAGCCCTGATACATATTACATAGAAGTAAGCTCCTGTTTTGATTCAACTACAATTTGTGTGTTTCTTTATTTTTATGTGGTTCAGATCACCTAGATGCCAGAGGTATGGGTGAGGGGATTGGTAGGCAATAATTAGGAACGGTTATACAAAAGCACAAGAGAATGTACAGTATGAAAGTAAACTGGAAACGTAACGGTTGGGGATTCGGTGAAAACGTTTACACCGAATCCCTGACAGGTACGTTTCGCTTGATTCCGCTTCGTACAGAAGACCTACCCATATATTCTATACAGCATCTGAGAGAGTGATGTTTGCCCGTCACACTGCATTTTGAACTGCATTCGAAATGTCCAGAATTGACCGAGATATGAATGATCAAAAAGACGTTTTTGCGGAGAAAACCCCCGACTTTTTTGCAATTTACTTTATAACGTATTGCAGACTTGGGATAAATGCACACCACATACAGCAAAAACCTGGAACATGTTTTTTCAACATAACATGTTGAATGATAAGAAATGATCGAGAATTGACCGAGCTATAATTGTTTGAAAATAAGAACTATAATGGTTTGAGAATACTCATGCATGTGTCTGTCCTAAGCCCGCAGGGAAAAAGATATGGGATGAATTAAAGGCAATCGCAAGACCAACACGGATTGGATGAAAGCTAAAAACACCCAAACCACACCTATGCATAATGTAACGGCTATAGGAGGTATTTAAGGGAGATAGGATGGTAACGAAATTACCGAATTTAGTGTGGGAATGCCTCTTCCCCAATGCTAAATGCCCTAATTGCGTATAAGGGCTTTTGTAACCAAAATGGAGCCCCTAGTCTTTGAGGCCTCTAGGGGCTGCAGGAGGCCTACACAGAAATTCCTATAAGCTTTGTCATTGGCTAACAAATGGTCCTGGCGGGAGCATTTCTCAGCCAATCAGGAAGAGCCTCGCTGAGCTGCCTCTGATTAAGGAAAAAGCAGGGACTGGTGGAGTCAAATGTGGAGGTGGTGGAGGACTATGATTTTTAAAGGGCCACTGTGGCTCCTATGGTTGTCATAGATAGACATTTTCAAGAAGTAATAATAATAATGGAAATGTAATGAACTGTAATGGAACTGTCTGAGATAAAGAAAAAGAAGAAAAATGCCAATAAAATGAAATTATTGCTTATATATAATTTAACCCTTAGTGTACTGAACGCGTTTTGGTGTTCTAAGCATTATGTTTTAACTATTGAAAAATAGCAGATCTACAAGCTCATAGCGCGCCACCGAGTGGCGCGCTATGAGCTTGTATCTCTGCTATTTTTGAAAAATCGTGAAAACGTGGTGCAAATCTTTGAATATTATGTTCACATACTGTATGTACCGGTGTGCCACTCTCATGCTCTCTGTGTGTGACTGTAGCGGCTGGACAGAACGGCGTCTCCGTCCACCAGCAGCATCGACTCGGCCAGTGAGCCTCGTGAGCGCAGTGTCCGCGGGGAGAGCATCCTGCAGAGGATCCAGTGTCTGCCTGGGAATGAGCAGTGCTGTGACTGCGGCCAGGCCGACCCACGCTGGGCCTCCATCAACCTGGGCATCCTGCTGTGCATCGAGTGTTCTGGAATACACAGGTAATACATTAGTTTTAAATGATAGGGGTAAAGGGTAGCAGGAGATAGAACTCTTTGTTTTATCAGAAATCCACCCTTTCCTTGGCCTTGGCCTTTTCTGTCATCAAGTTTGTGTGTTTTTTGTTCTGCCGCTCACTGAAGGGATTACTGTTACTATGCAGTAGTCTGCTTATTTAGAGGATAAAGATCCACTTCACTTTGATACTAAAGACATTAAGCAAACTATTGAATGGCTCTATACAACGGTAGACACTGTGATGAACATATGGTAGCCACAGTGTAAGTTTGTTGACTGAAGGAATCACACCACACTTGAATACATCCTGTTGTCATCCAGGTCAGTGCACCACAGCGCTGCTCTGTTACATCACACTGTTGAATCACCAGGGCTTAGCGCTCCATGATCTCGACGGGAACGCGTCCCATAAGTGTCGTAGGTGTTTACTTGGGAATGCAATTATTAATGCTTATGCAATCACAAACCCTGTCTCTGTTCAACCCACTAATTGAATATTCATGCTCCGTTTTTTGGGGGGACTGTTGTCTTCTCACGGTGAGATCAGGCGAGGCCCCCCTGTTCATATGGCAGTGAAAGCGCAAGAGGCACACTATCAAGTTCTTTTTCTTTAATTCCCTCCCTTCGCTGTGCCACTGTTGCCTGGATACTTTCACTGGAGGAACTCCGGTGATTTGCATAACATTAGGTGCAGCTTCTCTCGTTTCCCGAGGAATAATGGGTTTTTAGGACGCCACTGTTATTCATAATCACATCACAATGCAAAGGCATGCGGTATGACACATCTGTGGAGCTTCCTGTTCTGTTTATTAGAAAAGTATACAGCTTATTTTTTTGGAGGGGCAACTCTGTGATATAGTTGTAGTAACATACATTGTCTTCTGAGATTTTGCAATGTTGTATATGGAGTATATTATACAACCCCAATTCCGTTGAAGTTGGGACGTTGTGAAAAATGTCAATAAAACCAGAATGCATTGATTTGCAAATCGTTTTCAACCTATATTCAGTTGAATACACCACAAAGACAATATATTTAACGTTCAAACTGATAAACTTTATTATTTTTTGAAATTATACAATCTTTTGTAAATTGATCCCTGCAACACGTACCAAAACAGTTGGGACGGGGGCAAAAAAAACTGGGAAAGGTCATGAATGCACAAATAACGCCTGTTTGGAACATTCCACAGGTAAACAGGTTCATTTTAAACAGTTTAATATTGTGATTGGGTATAACAGGACCATCCCAGTCGTTCAGAATCAAAGATGGGGCGAGGTTCACCACTTTGTGAACAATTCTGTGAGAAAGTCATCCAACGGTTTAAAAACAATGTTTCTCAACATTCAATTGCAAGGAATTTGGTGATTTCATCATCTACAGTCCATAATATAATCAAAACATTCAAAGAATCTGAAGAACTTGCTATACTAAAGCAACAAGACCGAAAACCAACACCGAATACTTGTGACCTTTGATCCCTCAGGTGGCTCTGCATTAAAAACTGACATCATTGTGTAAAGGATATTACTGTGTGGACTCAGGAACACTCAGAAAACCATTGTCAGTTTACAGAATTAGTCGCTACACCTGCGATTGCAAGTTAAAACTCTACCATGCAAAGCAAAGCCATACATCAGAAAGGTTGGTTTGAAAGACAACCAGAAAAACAACCAGAAATGCCTTCTCTGGGTCCACTATCATTAGAAATGGTTAGACACAAAGTGGAAAAGTGTGCTGTGGTCTGATGAGTCCACATTTCTAATGATAGTGGACCCAGAGAAGGCATTTCTGGTTGTTTTTCAAACCAACCTTTCTGATGTATGGCTTTGCTTTGCATGGTAGAGTTTTAACTTGCAATCACAGTTGTAGCGACTAATTCTGTAAACTGACAATGGTTTTCTGAGTGTTCCTGAGTCCCACAGTAATATCCTTTACACAATGATGTCAGTTGTTATGCAGAGCCACCTGAGGGATCAAAGGTCACAAGTATTCGGTGTTGGTTTTCGGTTGTCGCTTTAGTATAGCAAGTTCTTCAGATTCTTTGAATGTTTTGATTATATTATGGACTGTAGATAATGAAATCACCAAATTGAATGTTGTGAAAACATTGTTTTAAAACCGTTGGATGACTTTCTCACAGAATTGTTCACAAAGTGGTGAACCTCGCCCCATCTTTGATTCTGAACGACTGGGATGGTCTGTTATACCAAACACAATATTTAAACTGTTTAAAATGAACCTGTTTACCTGTGGAATGTTCCAAACAGGCGTTATTTGTGCATTCATGACCTTTCCCAGTTTTTTGTTGCCCCCGTCCAACTTTTTTGTACGTGTTGCAGGATCAATTTACAAAGATTGTATAATTTCAAAAAACAATAAAGTTTATCAGTATTGAACATTAAATTATTGTCTTTGTGGTGTATTCAACTAAATATAGGTGAAAACGATTTGCAAATCAATGCATTCTGGTTTATTGACATTTTTCACAACGTCCAACTTCAACGGATTGGGGTATATTATATAAGAATATATTAATATGTAATTCAATTGTTTGTATTTGTTTGTTTTTCCATCAAAGGAGTTTAGGGGTTCACTGTTCTAAAGTGCGCTCTCTGACGCTGGACTCATGGGAACCAGAGCTGCTAAAGGTAGGACTCAGGACACATTAGCTATTCATGCATTCTTTGCCTTGTAAGTGTAATTCAATATAAATCCAACATAAATCTCATGGAAAACAAGCCTAAAATGATGCCTGTACTGAATTGCAGTTGATGTGCGAGCTGGGGAATAGCATCATCAACCACATCTATGAAGGATCACACCAAGAGCAGGGTGTGAAGAAACCCTTGCCGTCCAGTTCAAGGTAAAACATACATTGTCCAACAAACAACTGTCTGTCAGGACGTTGTCGCCATCATTGAATGTTACCTATGATGACTTCATGTCTTGTGTCCCCTGCAGGCAGGAAAAGGAGGCCTGGATAAAGGCCAAGTACGTCGAGAAGAAATTCCTGAAGAAGCTGGGCTCCACAGAGATTCTCATCAACGGCGAACGGAAATCTGAGCGGCGGTGGAGCGTGAAAAAGTGTCGGAGACATAACAGTGCCACCACGGTGCCCAAGACACGCAGGAGATACCGACAAGAACCTGGAAGTGCCTCCCCTGCCACGCTCTCCTCAGGTACTCCAATCTCGATTTTTTGACATCGCGTCTCTATTTTAGCAGCTTAGATTTAACTTGGACAGTGATGGAAATTGCTTCTCTCAATCTTTCTTTACATTGTCTGTATGCGTTTATGTCACAGCATCTGTGAAATTCCGGCGAGACTCCCTGTTTTGCCCCGATGAGCTGGACTCTCTCTTCTCCTACTTTGACACGGGATCCGGACCTCGGAGTAAGTCCCAAGTCACTCCAATTCGTACACATTCACCTACTGTAAAAGGATTATTAATTTACGCAGAATCATGATCAATAACTAATAACTTGCAGGCCCCCTGAAGTTGAGAACTACTGTAGTTAGTTACTCATCCACAGATACTATGATGATAAGCATGCATGTATCCTGTACTTTTTGTGTTTTAAACATTATTAACCAGTAGCAGTAGTTAACGTGTCCCTCTGCTGGCGTGTGCTGGTCCGGCAGGTCTGAGCAGTGACAGTGGGTTGGGAGGCAGTACAGATGGAAGCACTGACATCCTGGTGTTTGGCTCAGTGGTGAACAGCGTCGCAGAAGAGGGTGAGAGCAATGTGTACCTTTAAAGATACTACCCACGTGTAATAGAATAAATAGATAGTACCTTTAATGAGTAGGCTTAGACCTTTGGAATTAAAGCTGTAGGAAATACCCTGAGTCCCGTGGGGGGGGGGGGTCACAGTGTCCATGCATTAAAAATATGCATGGCGTGTTCAGTACAATGACTCAAACAGCAGCACAAAACCACAGTTCTATATGACATTCAACAGATTGTTAGTTTTTATGGATTACGCTAGTTTTATTCATTTTAAATACATGGCCCCCAGTAATTTGGGATCGCACTGGAATGGTTGCCATGCCTCTGGAGCCACTGCCAGTGCATAAACCACGCCCAGACCTCCTCCAATTGGCGGGGTCCCTCAAATTATGCAGCAATGTCCGGATTATTCACCAAAACCAGAGACATCACAGCACAATAAATGTTGGCGGTCTTTGTCAAACGTCTTTTGCAATGCATAAAAGATAAGATACTGTCTTGGAACTGGTTTGCAGAAGGCGAGGTGTCAGAGGACTCAAGTGGCGAGGCCGAGCTGGAGGCGGAGCCAGAGACGTCGGACCCAGAGGACGTGAGGGAGCTCCATCCCGGGGCGCTGCTCTACAAAGCCTCCAAGGCCCGCAACCTGCCAGTCATGGCCGAGGCACTGGCCCACGGGGCCGACGTCAATATGGTGAACGACGAGGACGACGGGAAGACCCCGCTCATACAGGCTGTGATGGGGGTGAGTCAGTCCTGACTTGTACTTGGTTGCAGCATGGTGATGAAAGATGTAAATACTAGACCTAGAACCTCATGACATGACACAATACGCTATGAGCTTATAGACGAGCTGCTATTTTTGTCGATGTGGTATCTTGTGTACAATCAATACAGTATACAGTGTATACTGTATGTCCGTACGCTTCATTAAAAGAGTGTATGTGTGTGTGTGTGTGTGTGTGTGTGTGTGTGTGTGTCAGGGTTCGTTGATAGCCTGCGAGTTCCTGCTACAGAACGCTGCGGACGTCAACCAAAGAGACGTACGAGGGAGAGGACCCCTGCATCATGCCACTTGTCTCGGACACACAGGGTGAGTAGTAGTGTGTTCCATCTTCAGTGGGGCATGCCTCTGTGGGTGGCACCATAATGTTGACTTGATCCCAGAAGAATGGTACAGCATTTTCAGTAAAAGTTGCGGTAGTTTAACTGTTATGGAAATACAAGTTGAATGCGTGTGGTTTGATGCTTGTGTTCTGCGACTGATCTCCATCTCGTCTCTGTGGTATCTCCAGGCAAGTGTGCTTATTCCTTAAGAGAGGCGCTACGCAGAACGACGGCGATGAAGATGGTCACGATCCTCTAAGCATAGCTGTGCAGCAAGCCAACGCAGACATCGTTACCTTGTACGTCAATTTGCTGTCAACATAAAGCCTGAGATATGCATGATTGCACATGGATGTCACACACACACACACACATCACTCACTCTTTCTCCACCCCCTCTTTTTTAGGCTCCGTCTGGCCAGAATGAATGAGGAGATGCGTGAGTCTGAGGGACCATTCGGCCAGCCAGGTCATTATCCCACCAGCAGCCCCACTGAGCAGCAGTATAAGAGATGCATACAGGAGTTTATCTGTATCAACATAGCTGAGTGTTAGAAGCTTCAATCTCCAGTCAGATTACAACAGTCTAAAATAATAATAAAAGGAAAGCAAAACAATCCAGGGGGTGCCTATAGACAATGGACTGATCTAGATGGACCTTTTGGGTGATGAGATCAGATCAGTAACATCAACCAGCAGATTAACAGCATCTTCTACCAATAGCCAGGGCCCAAGTGGATCAGATTAGGATTTTGGTTGTTAAAAAATTATTTGATTAATCAAAGATGTAATTGCCATAATGTTTATCGCAGTTGATCACATAATTTTGTTTTGGTTTTGATTATGAAATTCCCCAAATCTTAATCTGGTCCACTCAGACAGAAATTCAACGTTTTGAGTTCTTGGGTCCAAGACATTTCCAGTGGTTCACTACCCAGCACAGTTTAGAGTCAAGGTGTTGTACCAGAACCTGCCAGCTACCCTCTCAGGATCACACTATAAATCTATTAGTTTTCTTGTAATGATGTCAGAATCACAAACAGCTGACTTTGAAAACAGCTGTGTAGATGAACATACAAGCGTTCAGTACATTCATGAGTTGTTATGCTTAATGTATACATAATTTAATTTACATGATGGTGTTGCATGCAGAAACAGCTGATGTACAAGCATTGCATATTGGCTATTTTCAGCAGGAGACACCATTATGTGACAAATTATGAATCAGGCTTCAGGCTCTTCAGAGAGCAGGACAGCTCAGTGCCAAGGAAGATTTTACATTATTACTGTATGACAGTGTTCCTGACCTTACATTATAAGTTATGAAGGTGGAACTGTTGTTGCGTTGCATTACAGTGACCCTGCCGTTATGACATTATAAACATTCTACGCTACATCAATGCAATCAGAACACAACTACTTGTACAACATGTAGTAGACAGGAGCTGATTTGGGACCAGTCTTTTCCCTTTTATATTTCGGCTTGTCAAAAGTTCCAGTACGATACAGGGTGCTTTGAACCAAAGATCAGCCAGGGGATAATCAAATGCCGTTTTATCAGCTTTGCTATTTTTTCATTTGATTCTGAAAGAGAAACGTCCCTTATTTTTACTAAAGTAACACAAAAGACCCTCTAATTATCAAACACGACTGTTCTGGCTGTGCATGATGGTGGTATTACAATTAGACCACCAGAAGGAGTAACCACAAAGATGGGTAACAACTGTGAGAGTAAAAGCTCATAATATAATGCTTTTACTCGGTTTGGCTTTGAGACTATTCAAAGCAAAGCTTTTATGTAAATTTAAAAGCTAAATTATGCACTTTTCCTAACAACAATGATTTGATCTTTGTTTTTACCGTTATGCATTTTGTTTGATACGATAGGGTTATCGTTTTATTTCGTATTTATTTATTATGAAACGCCCAGAGCAATAGTGCAATGATGATTTGAATACAGATCCTCTGTATTTTTTGTATTATTTTTAATGATGCAGATGGTATTTTTTTAAGCTGGATATATTTTGTTAGATTTTATTTTACTGAGCACTCACACTGACTAACGCCAGTAATAATATTACCGCTTTGAAAAAGACAACAGCGCCATAATTTAACAATAGCAAACTACTGTCAGTAACTGATGATGTGCAAACTGCAGTGGAAGATGGATTTTTTAATAATATGTATTAAACTAATGTGTATAACTGTACATACAGTATTTGTATGTGGACATGGTTGTCAAAAACATTTGTTATTGGTAATCTGATATACAGTATGATGTCTAGGCGTATATATTAGATTTGTTCTTGGTTTTATTGGTCAAATAGTCGTGCATGGGTGGCTGTTGCCCAGCCCTGTTGCGTTTGTTTACTTCTATACCCAGTGTATGTGAATACTTGCAATTTAGTATTGTTGAATCATGTTAATATCCATGTTATATACTGCCAAATCATAAGAACAGTGCATGGAATGGCATTCCTCAGTATACATTTGCGGTCCTTGGCCAGAAGAAAATCCATGCACATTAATTGAATGCCTCTGAAACTCCATTTGTGGTAATGCTAGTGTAGAGAATAGTCTGGGCTTGATGAAGATGGAAATGGCAGTCCGCTATTAATTCAATTAAAGAGGCAAGATTACTTGGATCCATCTGTATTGACATTTCCCATATACAGTCATCCAAAGGGGGGCTTTTTCCTTTAGCTAATGTGAAACTAAGTCCTATGCAAAATGTTACTGCAAACGTATATACAGTATATCTCATAAATGCTATATACACAGTATAGTTAGGATGGAATACAGTACATTGCATTTGTGCAAACTGGACAGAGCTTTTGGTACTGTGCATGTTCTGTATTGGCAGTCTCTTAAATCGACCTAAATGAGAATATGAAATGCTTGTCCTCAGACATGCTAGGTCTCTTTTACAGATACAGTATTAGAGGATAGATACACTGTTAGGATTTTGTTCAAGCCAAAGACCGCAGACAGTATTTCAGAAGGATGTGGAGGCAGGATCTCCTGATAAGTGTTTTTCATTATTTTTTATACCAGGTTATATAGGTCATTCTTTCATATATGCTACAGTATATTATACCAGACATGGTTTGAGGTTCCTTGAAATGAACAGCTTTGGCTGATTGACGATTGATCATTCCTGCTCGTCAGTGTTACTTTCAAGCACTTTGAAATATGTTAGAAAGTTTACTGTTTAATGCTCACATGTTAAATATACAATCGTTTCATGCAAGCATTTTGTTATTTAGTGCAGTACATTGTGCAGAATATAGTTGCTCACAAAAAACAAACACAATTTGCATCAGGACGGTGGAAGATTATGCTGTACAAGACAATAGTACAAGTCAATGGCTCAACAAATTAACCACTGTATATAAACTAAAAACTATTAACACTTCAACTGCTTGCTTCTAACATGCAACTCTGATCTTTCCTGTGTGGTTTTCTGTTTCTGACTGTTAATATCTGTACCTTTTTATTTGAATATATGTAAGGGAACTTGTATCTCAGAATATACCTGTGTATATTAACAATTATTGGTAAACTCCTTGTGTCCTCTAAAACGCTACTGAAAATAAAATGAAAATATGATTAAAGGCTAACTTTTCTCTACGCTTCTTGCTTCACTCTTCTGTCCTCTGTTCTTAAGTTTGCATCACACCTTTCCCCTACAGCTAACAGCATTAACACATCATCATCAAACACAGAAATGCCTACTGAATGTTTTCTTTTTGGCCTACAGTCCATTCATTCAAACAGAAGTCCAATTTGATTGTATTAAATGACATTAAACTCAATTCTCCAAGTCATTTTGCCACTCTATTTAAGATTCACCTTATACTGTACATGCGCATACCCTCTATTAAGCCCGGCTTAACTTTATACCATCTTATCAAGATAAGATCACAATGTGAGGCCAGAAGTCTAACACATTGAAGTTTTTATTATTATTACCCTTATTAGAATAATTGCTGAAAACAGAAGTCAATGCTTAAAATAATCATGTGGATATGGCTGCTGTGTATATGCTACCAGCACGAGGTAGAGTCTCATCTAAGGTAAACGTCCATCCCTTCAACCAGATGGACGAACACCGAAGAGCAGAATGTTGAATCCCCCATTTTAATTTGTTCGTTCTGCTCAAGGGGTACAAAAGAGTTCAATTGCCATTGTTATGTCAATAGAAACAGCTGTTGCCATGGTTGCGAGGAAAGTAAATCTTCACAATTTGGGAGCTGAAGACTGGAGAGGGTTTTTATGGTGTTTAGTGTGTGTGTCCAAATTCTACGAATCATGCTCCTCCTCTGCCATAAAACTGTTTTTCATATTAAGTCCCTTGAATGTATTTCATTTTTTCCCAAAACAACTGGAATTTTTAAATGTCTACACTATAGTTGATTTAGAGTTTTTGATGTAACAATGGTGGGTTAATGAGGATTAGCGAAAGGATTAGGGAAAAAAACAAATTAAGTTTGAAAAGGGACGTCTTCCTTTAAACCTGATATAGCCTGCCAAACACTACTTTCTTACTTTGAAAATAGTAATCAGATCAGATCTATAGCAGCGCTATACGTTTGCTATGGAACTAGAGCAAATTCGAAGGAATCATTACATTACACCATTTCATCCAGAATTACAAAATATTCCATTGAGTTATTTTCTTTCTTTTTTTAATTGTTTCCCATCATTTCCCGCAGGAGATACCACATATCTGGACATCTTTCGAGAGTTTTCTCACATGGCCTCCCACAACCCAGAGAAGCTGAAGCGGAGAAGTGTTCACTTCAGACATTCCTTCAGGTAGTCTACTTCACTGGTTCTCAACCTTCATCTCAAGGACCACCAGTGTGAAATGCATTCGGCCATGCCATGGACCCCCATTTCATACAATTCTTTATTTCTGGATCCCCAATCTACACTGTGAAATCCCCAGTGTTCACTTCAATGTTCATGTGTTCAAGTAGAAGTATATGGACCCTTACCATTTGGTTCCATTTGAACCAGGTTCAGGTCCATTGGGTTCACCATCACCAATTGTCCTGCGGACCCTCTGTAAACCCCTAGGATCCCTGGGGGGCCCCAGACCCCGTGTTGAGAACCAGTATTACTATTACATTCATTATGAATCATACTTGAAAAGTATGAATGCAAAAATGTAACTGAAGTGATGGGCGAGCAACAACTATATGCTTTATTTCAGCACTTCCTTTGCACATTGTATGACGGAAGCATTGCAACAGTTTGGTTCGAGAGACTAGGTTAAAGTCAGTTCAAAGGCATTGTTACCTCAGTGCAGTAACCACTATCCTCTGAGTGATCTACATAGCAACAAAACTCAAAATAAGTACAATCTGAAAGATGTTTTCTTTAGTAACAGGGTCTCCCCATCTCTTTGTTAAAAATAAAATACATTTTCTCACAATCAGGAGAGAGAACTCATAGAGGGTGCAGGATATAAACAGTTGAAATTGGAAGTCGGGTGGGAATGAAGTGTTTAATAATGCAAAGAAAGAACCTATGATGCTGTAATTGTCTCTTACTTAAGATAGCCGTCAGGTGTAACGGTCATGCTCTGAGCTTAACCCTTTTTATATTATATTTAGGATTTGCTGGTCTTGTCCTCTTTTGTGTAAATATACATTTTTGTAATGCTTTTGTAAGATGTCACATCTGAGAAACGCCCAAGCACTTGTATTGAAATGTTTGTTTTATTGTTTTACTTTGCAGTGCCCTCTATCATTATGTTTTTGTATTTTATGTAATTGATTAATTGAATGAATAGTGGAAATTTTATTTTTATATATATTTGTATGTGTACTGCATGCATTTCCTTTACATTTCATACTCAAACAAGAACTCAGCTGCAGCGTATCTACATAATGATCAGTTCCTAAATGGATGAAGACGGCCTTGTGATGATTAGTAATTAACACTACCTGTTCATCTTCATAAATCACAGTGTTATTTCACTTAGTAGCCTATTGAGATTATTTTCTTATGGAAGATATTTTTGCATTGACTATGCTGGTATAGTCTTCATAATATTAATTAAAGAAGTACTGCCATATGTTTGTTATTGTACACACTACACAGTCCCACTATAAATGCAATGCTGTTACTGTTGTATAAACGCTGTAGAGAGAAAACATAATATATCTGAATGGAATGCTATTTGAAGTCTTTTAAAAGATGTTTTCCTTTTATGAGTGAAAATAAAGTGGTCCATGTTTACCATTTACACAGTTATTAGATTGGTTCTCTGGTATGTTTTTCTTGTCTGGCCACGCTGAGATGTCACAGTATTCCAATGCAACAATGCCCTCTTGTGGCAAAATGTGATAAAGGGTTGATGCATAATGTAGATGTAGAAGAA
Organism: Benthosema pterotum; assembly: GCA_039105355.1. Classification (NCBI taxonomy): domain Eukaryota; kingdom Metazoa; phylum Chordata; class Actinopteri; order Myctophiformes; family Myctophidae; genus Benthosema; species Benthosema pterotum. The sequence goes on along the minus strand of CM076968.1, from coordinate 30,128,865 downwards.
CTTTAAACACTACATTGATACGAAACCTTAGGTTGCAGGACTGATTCCGTAGCTCTGACAATGCGGCAAAATGTCCCGAACATCAATTGCCACATTTAGATACGTATTATAAAAGTTTTCAACAAAGAACTCCAGCAGTGTGCTGCATTTATATGTGAATATTTAATTGGTTTTATACCTGATTCAAATCTTACTTTTGGTAGCCTCACTGACACTCACTATTCTACTAGCCTGGTACCACACTGATTTGTCGTTGGCAACATAAACGTTCAATATATGAACGTTAAAGTTGCCAACGACAAAATCAGTGTGGTACCAGGCTACTATTCTACAGCTCATAGTAAAATGTTGAAAATGGGTGGAATTCCCCTTTAAATATGAGAGACGTATTGTCAATGTCAGTTTTGGGTAAGAGTTTCTCGGGGTAATTAACAGGCCTTAGTTATTATAGGCCTATTTCATTGGACCATGTGCAATGCAGCTATGCTTTGCTACGAGCGTCCTTTACGCTCGTGCTTCTGACGTATTATGATATGGCGAAATTGGTGCCCCATCGAATACTGTGACCACTGCAGCTACTGCAACATGTTTTGGATGGCGTCTGAGGTTGTTGAATGACTTACTTGGTATTTATTATTATTCCTCAATATTATTTCGGTGTATGATATGACGCAGGCGTCGGGGGTGGGGATGCGATCGCTACCTCTGGAGCAACACAATTCAATGGGTAACCGTTTTGGGCGTAACAACTGTAAAAAATAAAAAATGACACTACGATACGAAGGAGGAAGTACTATCTACTGTGTATGGTTCGTGATTTGTAGAAGATGGTCTGTCTATCTTGGAGGCGTGCGGTGTTCGTTTTGATTGACAATAAGTAGATTTGAATTCGACTGTCGTTCAAGCTTTTTCCGATTTATCATTTAACTGCAGATGTACAGTAAGTACAATATAATTTACGGCTACAGCTAACTATTTAGCTGTACTTCTCATGTACAAGAGGAACATTCAGAGCTGATGATCGCTCAGCTGATCATCAACAGCAACGCAACAGACTGGTGGTGAAGATGAAGAGGCCTTTATAAATGGGAGATCTGCGACAACATACTCGATCAATATACCTTCAGGTATGAACTATGAATCATCACGAATTGGAAGAATACGTCTGCAGTCGGGCTATAACGACCAGCGACGAGCTAGCTATATGCGTAGTTCTTTTTATTGTATTTTATAATTTAGTGTATTAGGCTACACCCTGCCTATTTTAACTAGTGTTATCCAGTAGCCAATTACTTATTCTGTACTTGTCCTCTATGCCTTCATTCATCCTTACTGCGGAACGATGCTGCTGGTACAACGACTGAATTCCCCTCGGAATCTAAAAAGGTCTGTCTGATTATCTGTGAATCTGTCCATACCCATGTCTGTCTGTCTGTCTGTCCGTCTGTCCCTATATGTCCGTCTGTCTGTCTGTCTGTCTGTCTGTCTGTGCTAATTGGGATGGCTCTGGTAGTTTTGGGATCTGTTTGATTTGGTGACTAATTATACAGCACACAGCATGTCTCTAGTGAATTCATAACAACCTCGCAATTCCCAACTGTTGACATTTTGGTTCGCCTGAAGCTTGAATTTATTACCCTGAAATGTGTCCATAATTATATCATGGATTATTATGTGAGTCTCTCTAGTGAATAACAACTTGACAATTCCCAAGTGTTGATAAATCCTTCGCCTGAAGCTTATTAATTAATTCATTATCGTGAAATGTATCCATCCTATAGACATCATGGCCTCTCAGCTGCAGGTGTTCTCGTCTCCCTCGGTGTCCTCCAGTGCCTACTCTCGTTCTAAGAGGCTCAAGGTGGAGAACCCTGCCTGGGAAGGGAATGGCAACCAGCTGGGAGACAATGGTTACTACCAGCAGAGCCCTAACCAGGGGTCTGTGCCCTCTGCTTCCGGATCCAACTTTAACATGATGTACAACAGTAGCCAGGTGCACCCACCGCCGACCACGGGTTCCCGTGAGCAAACGGTGGTGCGGGCGGCAGACAGCACAGGCAGCGTCCGAGGACCGCCCTCCTCGTCCTCTTCCTCCAGTTCCTCCAGTCGCCGGGTCAAGGACGCCGAGTCGTCCTCTCAGCTATGTGACCTTTACCACAAGCAATACAGCCTGAAGCGGAAGAGCGAGGAGGTGGACAGCAGCGACAGCGTCCAGATACTGGAGGAGCTCTCGGCCCCCGTGGTCTCAAACCGTACCGGAGGTGGAGGCGGGGGCACCACCACGGCCCAGTCCATAGCGCATTCCACGTCGACCACGAAGAGCAGCAACTCCCACAGCGAGGGGGACTACCAGCTGGTGCAGCATGAGATTCTGTGTTCCGTATCCAACAGCTACGAAGTGCTCGAGTTCCTGGGCCGTGGGACCTTTGGTCAGGTGGCCAAATGCTGGAAGCGTGGCACAAACGAGATTGTGGCAATCAAAATATTGAAGAACCATCCCTCGTATGCCCGGCAAGGTCAAATTGAAGTGAGTACCCTTCGCTTAAAGGGAGAAATGCCAGCGCTTTTGATAGGAACAAATTCAGATGCAAAAAATGGAATGCTCTCTACATTATATCCATCAGTATTTCATGTTTTCTAAAAACACTATAAAAATACATGCCTGTATCTTATAACTTTTGTCTTCTCTTCTTTCTTCTCACAGGTGAGCATCCTTAGCAGACTGAGCACGGAGAACGCAGATGAATTCAATTTTGTACGATCGTACGAGTGTTTCCAACACAAGAACCACACCTGCCTTGTGTTTGAGATGCTGGAGCAGAACCTCTACGACTTCTTGAAGCACAGCAAGTTCAGTCCTCTCCTCCTCAAGTCCATCCGGCCCGTTCTGCAGCAGGTTGCCACGGCGCTGATGAAGCTGAAGAGCCTGGGGCTGATTCATGCCGACCTGAAACCTGAGAATATTATGCTGGTGGATCCTCTGAGGCAGCCGTACAGAGTGAAGGTCATTGACTTCGGCTCAGCCAGCCATGTGTCTAAAGCAGTTTGTTCCACCTATCTTCAGTCACGCTACTACAGGTACATCGAATAAATGCAAGACTGTCACTGTGTTTTCGATGGGGTGGGCTAACTGTTAAACTGGGGTGGGCTAACTGTTAAACTGGCAGAGGTCAAGGGTCTGTAATTAAGGTGATGTTTGTTTGCAGGGCGCCAGAGATCATACTAGGTCTTCCTTTCTGTGAGGCTATCGACATGTGGTCTTTGGGCTGTGTGATTGCTGAACTGTTTTTGGGGTGGCCCCTCTATCCGGGCGCATCCGAGTATGACCAGGTCAGACACACACAACTATCCACTCTAAATAGTCATGGTGGCAGTAAATCATCAGTTGATAATAACATGGCTACTACTACTATTATAACTACTGTACTGTCTTATGGTAAGATGTTATTTTGTACATTATTGTTTAGATTAAGATAAGATACTGTAAAGTTAATTCTTTCCTCTCTGCCTGATGGATTTAATGTGGACATGTATGTTCTAAAATATAATGATAGTTTAGGATGTTTTCACTTACTATACTGCAGGTACAGTTTGTTTAGCACATTGATTGCCTTTTAATTGCCTTTTAATAATTCCATTTCACAAAAACTAGCCACTGAAACCCAAAACTGGCATCTACCATGTTGATCGTCAAAATGCAACCATTTTGGAAATGCCAAAAGTTGCTAATGAGTGTGCCCCACACTTACATTTGTCTTGTGTTATTTTGTGTTTGTTGGCATGGTTAGATTCGCTACATTTCCCAGACCCAGGGTCTTCCTGCAGAATACTTGCTAAGTGCAGGAACAAAGACCAGCCGCTTCTTCAACAGAGGCCCTGACTCAAGCTATCCTCTCTGGAGACTGAAAGTAGGTTATTCTGCTGAGATTAGTCAACACAGTAATCATAGCCTTATCACTCCAATAATTATGATATACTGTAAGTCCACAATTATACTAAGGCTGGCTGTTTATGGTATTTCTCTGCAGACACCTGCAGAGCATGAGGCAGAGATGGGGATTAAGTCAAAAGAAGCAAGAAAGTACATCTTCAACTGTCTTGATGATATGATGCAGGTGAGAAGTCTATTCATTTACATAATATGGTATGGGTATGGTACTACTAACTACTAATTCACTTGTCCAGGTGTTTTAGTGCTTTTATGGCTATTACAATGAGTTAGCAGACCCATACCACGAACTTGAATGAGTCAGTATTGCTTGTGATAGCAACAGCCATCACATAATAACAAGGAGTATTATCTCCTATTTTATATGATCCACACTTCCATAGCATTGTGTTTGTTAATGCTACTGTATACTGTAGGTTAACATGACCACCCTGGAGGGGACTGACATCTTGGCAGAGAAGGCTGACCGACGGGAGTTCATTGACCTCCTAAAGAAAATGCTAACGCTGGATGCAGAAAAACGCATCACACCCATGAAGACCCTCAACCACCCCTTTGTCACTATGACCCACCTGTTGCACTTCCCTCACAGCTCACAGTAAGTAGCAGGTGTAGCCACCAGTAGGGTATTATTGTTTCTGTAGGAGGCTAGATTTAAGGAATCATTTCCGGCCGAGGTGACAGAGTAGACTTGAGCCACAAGAGGCACCGCCAAGCAGGCTAACGTGAATCAGTTGCCGTGCTGAATGTAATTATGTTCCCACAGAATCATAAAACCTTGTTCCACATACTTCCGGTACCTCCAACATCTACCTCCAACATCTGCATCAACTTGCATAAAGTCCAAGTGGACACAGTGGAGCATGCCTTGCCTCCTGGATTATGAATCAGGGTTTAAAGCTGCTAGGATAGTTGACATACTGGAAATGGGTTAGATTAAAAATACACCAATAGACTTATTTTAACTCCCTTAACAGTGTGAAGTCCTGCTTCCAAAACATGGACATATGCAAACGCAGATGCAGCGCCTTTGAGAATGGAAAAAACCTCTTTGCTAGCAGCAACACGCCCAGTGCAGCCGCCAACCTTACTGTAACATTTAGTAGCCAACTAAACCAGCACAACCAGGTGAGTTACCTCCATATGTTTTTTGCAACTTGTCTATTTTATTTCGTGTTCCATTTTTATCCATTGAAATTATGGTATGGTGACTACAAATGAATGCCATGTCTTCCAGATGGCCTCTACTGGTGGCCAGTCGCTGTCCCTGAGCAGTAACGTCCCGTTATTGAACTACCAGCCTGGCCTGTACCAGCAGGCCACCATAAACATCCCTGGCCTTGCCCAGCAGAGCGTTCCCCTGCAGACAAGACCCACCCAGCTCTGCACTCAGACAGAACCATTCCAACAGACCCTGATTGTATGCCCACCCACCATCCAGGGTGAGACCCCTCATTTTGTGTAGAGTTGCTTATACAAGAAAAATCTCAAGTAAACATAATCTAGAATGTGTTAATACTACACCTACAATTGGGAAATGGAATCTCTCTATATAATTCAAGGATGTCTGTCTGTCTGTTACCTGCGCAATGCACTGTGCATTGGGGACAAATCACACATGCCACGGTGCACGGATAGCCTCGAACATCGCGTAGCACAGCCCTGTCATCCAGCACCAATGTGCACTACTTAAAAACACCAAACATTATACCAATCATTTTTAATTTAATAGATTTTCATTAAAAGCTCATCATCGTGCAGATCATGTGACACGGACACACATTTATTTGTGGTCACACTTTGTCGTACAACACAGGATCACCTCCCTTTGTGTACAGTGTTCTCTGTTCTCGCTGTTCCGCCTGCCAGGCGGCTGATCCACACGCGGCCACGGCATGATGATACACACGCTGCTACAGTCATCTACGACTTATTTCTACTACCACTGACATCTGCACGGCTGGATATTCATGTGTGTGTGTGTGTGTGTGTGTGTGTGTGTGTGTGTGTGTGTGTGTGTGTGTGTGTGTGTGTGTGTGTGTGTGTGTGTGTGTGGTGCGCTTGGATTGGGAACGCAACAATCTTCAGCTTGCTATCAACGCAACACACCAACACCCAGGGGCGGATCTAGGCATGGGCATGGGGGGGGGGGGGGGGGGGGGGGGGGGGGGGGATGGGTAGATCACTGATCTACACATCATTTCCAGATCATATATTACACAACGGGTATAGGACTAGTTAGAATTAATTAATAATGAAGTCTTCACACAACTGTGATTGTTCTGTATCCACTTCCACTAGTGCTTACTCTAAGTGCATGGTAACTGAACACCATTTTCCTATATTCATTCCTCATATAGGTATACAGACATCCAGCAAGCACTCGGGTTACCCAGTGAGGATGGATAACTCGGTCCCCTTAATACCTCAGAACCAGTCCTCCCAATCTTTGCACATTCAGCCCAGCATGTTGACACAGGTAGGATCCTCTGCTGTATGTGAGCAGGCCATGGGTGCATCTTCAGTGTGCTGCTCACATCTAGAGAGGGCAAGTGTGATCTGAGTGAGACATACAACCACAAGGACGTGCAGAGGGTGTTAGAGGGTCGGGGGGCAGAATTTCCGTAAGAGGGCACTTTTGTACAAAAATAGTGAAAATAGCATATCTGCAAGCTCTCACCGTGTCGCTGTCAGAGTGGAACTCGAGATGTGGAACCCAGGTGCAGAACAGACAGGCAGGTGCAAGATTATGTATTATTATACAAGATTACAGTATACTATTACATACACTAGGTGAACAATGAACAGGATGGGAGCAGAACACCATAACACAATCTACACTCAAGCAGGAGAAACAAGACAACTGATGTGTATAAGTAGACACAATACACAGGTGAACAGGACTAGCAATCAACTCTGGGATTGGCTGGGAGACTAACAGGACACAGTTGGAGACAACTAGCAAACATAGGGAGGTAAGACATGTCAGGCAGAACAGGAAATACTAGGGCGACACTACATAATAAAAGTACACAGTACATACTCGGACATCAATACATGACAGTAGTAGTGATGGATTTCTAAACAGGTCAAGCTCCGTTTGTAGATCTGAAGTGTAAATCAGGGTTACATTAATTGAAGTGCATTAAAATGCACTTCCATGGTGAGCTTCATGTATCGTCGTCAGTGCCGGTTTAAAATTATTTCTTTTTTTTATTGCTATTTTATTGTTGCTGTGAAATATTTATACTTGAATGCTGGAGGTGTTTTCATGGCTCTGAAGAGTTTGTATGTCAGATTGATAGTGGAATTTGTCTGCAAAGTGCAAATGCAAGCTGGTTTGTATTTGTGCTCGATGCCAAGAAGTGAATGAAATAAATCACTTCTTTTAAATTGAAAAAAGGTCAATTTGACAAAGTGTGAATTAAGCGCCGTTGCTCAGAACAAGTGTGTGTGTGCGTGTGTGTGTGTGTGTGTGCATGTACAGCAGGGTTGGCCAACAGGCACACAGCAGATCCTCATCCCCTCCACATGGCAGCAGATGCCAGGCATGGCCATCCATAACCCTGGCCAGGCTGTGGTTCCTGACTCTCCCATGGGAGCTCCATCTCTGTCTGACACCCAGCAGACATCCAGCTGGAGGTGAGCTCTAGCTGCCTCTTGTCCAAAAGTCCTTCACACATCAACAGTGTTTTTCTTTTGTGGAATTAATTCTCCCTTAATTATGTTTTTTTGTGTGTGTGTTTTTAAGTGTTTGTGTCATATGTGCAATACACAGTGAATATTACATGCCGATAAATATTACGTTATTTTTTCGTTTTTAATTCTGAGGGTGGTTATGCCTTTATTGATACTAATGTCTATTTAGACAGAACGGGGATAGAGATTGGGAGTGACATGCGGGAAAGGCCGTCAGGCTCGGGAATCTAACCCGCGTTATGTCATCAGGCTTGGCAGCCTAGGTGCCCAAACAGTTAACCATCTGGGCCATTATTTTTCAATTATTCAACCGACACAACATATTTGCTGGACATTTTCATGTTGTTTATTTATCTCCACACCAGGCAACATGTTGCCGTACTGAAGCTCTCTGATTTAAATCTTGCCAGAGGTCGACATGGCAGCCAGTATGACGGCCTCAACCAGCAGGACGTGGGGCGACACGGCTCCTCCCAGAACCACAACTCAGGAGCAGCTCATTCCAGATCCCAACAGGGCAAGAGATCTAAGGCTCGGCATGCTGAGAGCCGAGTCAGGTAGCAGACAAATCCACATCCGCATACTGTAACTTATGATTTGACCGTTCTCAAAGTTCTCAACCTGAAACCTATAATATTCTTCTGCATATACACCTGTATTTAGACATGAGTTAAGTTTGAGTGGTGCTTCTCTGCACTGCTGCAGGCCGGTGTCTTCGCTGCAGTCGGTTCCCTCTGTCCTCCACACCTCTCCTGCCTGCGCCGGGGACCAGTCTCAGCCAATCGTCATCTCTGACACTCCCAGTCCTGCGGTCAGCATCATCACCATCCACAGCGATTCTGAAGATGAAGATGACAGGAAATACCCTGGTGCCTGGTGAGCTTACTTGGATCTAAAAGCCCCCAAAAAAGGATATAAAGTAATAGATGTATTTTGTTGTGGTCTCAATATTTCTTCTTCCTCCCAGCTCAGGGACGAGTCAGCGGGCCAACGTAATCAGTTGTGTGACAGTACATGACTCCCACGACTCTGACTCGTCCACCAGCAGCCCTCGGAGCCCCAAGGCCAGCTCACAGCAATCCAAATGTTTGGCCATCATTATGCCCTCTGTGAAGAGTCAGACTGGAGAGGGATCAGCCCATAAAGCCCCTGCAGCAGCAGGTACTGTATATACCACATGGCCGCTGTGCTGATTATACGGTGATGATCACTATTTTGGGAGAGGTGCAAGGATGGCACTTATGATTCGACTGTCCGGAGGGAAATTGGCCTCCTTTTAGGATATTATGCATCAGTGTATTTCACTTCTGTGTTGAATTCATTTCAGAATGCTTTGATTTGATAAACGGACACTACAAAGCACATGTCCTGACTCCTGACCTAGACCCAACTATTTATGTTGAAAGTATTATTATTTTTTATTATTAAAGTGATTATTAAGTATTAATGAATTATTATTATTAATTATTATTATCTTGTTATAGATCAAACTGCAAGTGGTTCTGGAAAATCTAAAAAGAGTACAGCACAGCAGTCCAGCCGTTCTGGGGATTTTAGCAGCGATCGACACCCACGTGCTGCATCTAGCAGATCTCAACCTCTTAACCTTAGTCAGGTAATGGCAAAGCTGTTTTTTATTGCAACTGTCCTGTATCTGTCATTGCAAACACATTGGGCTCTACTATGAAAGACAGGCAGAATGCCTGTTTTTCTGTGACACCACGCACCACCAGAGGGCGAATACTGCATTCACTTACCACGTTTGCGCATCGTACTTGTGTATTCTATTGCAGTGACAGCTGTTTGCATACAGTACAGACAAGTCAAGTAACCAAGGCAATCTTCAATCCCTTCTTGAGGGCATTGGGATTTGATGGCAAATGATCCCTGTTGTTTCAGGTCCAACAGTCTGTGATGTCATCATCACATGACCCAACAGGAGGAACCGGCGGCAGCTCCCTCAGGCGACAGCCCACCTACCCTCCCCCTGCCACCTCCCACGCACCCTACCGACTCCACGACACCTCTCTGTTTGGCTCCACCCCCAACCTGTATGCCTACCCGGCGTCGGCCGCCCTGGCCTCCGTGTCCCAAGCTGTGGACCAGATGCAGGGGGGCTCTACCCGCCACTGCAGGGCAGGGGGAGCCTACTCGTCCCTGGGCCTGCTGCAGAAGAGCGGCAGCCTGACGGCGGGGACTCACGTTCCTGGACAGTACAGCGGTCACCCTCATCACCACCAACAGCAGCAGCAGCAACAGCAGCATCAACTGGGGGGGCAGGCGTTCCATCGCTCTGCTTCCACCTATCAGCGTAAACTCAGCCAATACCCTTACTTGTAAAGAAACCAATAAGCTGCTGGCTGTGCCTGGAGAGACCAAACGGAGACAGACCTGAGCACAAGCTCAGCGACAGCTGACTGTGATAGTATGTAAAATCCTCAGTATTGATTTAAGTCAGACTGTACAATTAACTGGTCAGTGTGATTACTTTTGTACATGCTCCGAGTTACAAATGAATAAATTAACACTTGAGGATTTTATTGTGTTGTAATTGCAGTATGCAGTAATTACAGTATGTTAACATTTGTTTGCGTGGTTATGTTGAAAGTTAAGAGCTATGATAAATTATACTGTAATCTGAAAATAGAGTGTCAATTAAGCACTAATTTATGCTGCTCTCGTCTAAGAAGTGGAGTTTCTTTTTTATTATTAGAATTTATTTGTTATATGAAATTCCATTTCTACTGTTCTTCAGCTCTAAAAACTACAGTACTTGCGTGCATACATCCGCCTTACTTATTACCATAGTATTGCCTATTTTTATTGTTATTTTGTATGTATGTATTCCTTTGTTAAATATTATCTTTTAATATTTACTTCAGTGACTTTGTGCATTTTATTTATGAATGTCTGCTGTCTGTTTAGTTAGTTGTATTGATACAATTGAAGAAACTACTGTATGGTTGGCTGAAGTGTCAATGTTACAAAGCTGGTCTTTAGGGTTTGCTATTTCCATTGGCCTGTCACTTTGTTATTATTACTGGTATTTATGTTTTGTGTGTTAGAATACAATCATTCCAATGCAGGCTTAGGTGTGGTTATCAATACAGAATGCCACATTCTGTTTTTCTTGAGATGCTAACATTAAAGTTGCATGTGTCAAGAGAGCCAGATTTATCATTTGATGTACAAGAGAGAAAATATCTGATCTACAAGTTTGCAGATTGGCTATGATTATTTTTTAGTGTTTTGGGGAGGGGAGACGGCAGTGCAATGTCATGTTAATTTAATTTGTGCAACAATCATAATGGTAGTGGGAAAACTGTAAAGGCTCTTCTTGTCTTGTGAAGTGATGTTATATGTGAAAGCGTGCACATAAAAAAAATTGGGTGTCTCACACTGTACTGTTCAGTAAACCTGTTTAGCTCAAATGTTTTTTAAACTCACATGGTAAAGCGTTAAATTCGCTAAAAGATGATCCATGAAAATATGAATTGATGTTCAATAAGTACTGTAACCGAAGAAATGATTGGTTTGGTGATGTTTTTTACAATCCTGCTGTGTTGTTAGTTACAGTACTAGATAACATAGAATATACAATTAACCTTAACTCGTACAGTACATATATAAACAATAAAAAATATTTTCAAATCTTTTTTTTCTTTTTTACAAATCTTCTGTATAACCTAGGTCCTAGGACCAATTTAAAAACATGCATGAATAAGCCTAATGGATGCTTTCTGAAGACCATTAGCTTAGGTACTAACTGTACAGATGATGAGGTACTGCTAATGAGCCCTTCTCAAAACCCCACCCCTTTGGGTCAAGCTTTCCTCTTCTAACGTGCCTATTGGACAAGGACGGATTGGGGAGATACTTGTGTGAAGGGCCAATTGTTTTATGGTCAGCAACATGTCAGTACTTTGTCAATATAATTTCAGTACCATAGCCAGTAATGTCAATTAACACAAGCCGTACCACGGTACACCTTGCATTCCCAGGCACCCTGCCTTCACATTTGTTCCTCTGGCACCCCCAGCCATGAGAAAACAAAACACCTCATCAAACTCTGTATACTCAAAACATGCTCTATATATGGCCAGACCTCGTCAAAACCTGTATACTCAGTGACACCCTTTCCTCCATTCTTTATGTTGATATGACCTCATCCAGCATTATACATTCAAGGCACGCCGCATACTGTATATGGCCAGTAGAGAATTAATTACATACCGGTATGTGGATCCCAAGCCCCTACCCCTGTGCCAAATCACGTTGCTTACCCACCGTCTGTACTCTGTACCGTCACACAGACAGATACATTAAATACATCAATAGTTCAATCTTTGACTATTCAGCAATTAAGAAAAACAAAACTGTTGGAACTGGATAGGCCCCACTGTCAGAAAGGATGTGTAACACAAGACAGGCCCTGAACTACAACACACGGAAGAGTAGGCCGAGACACACCTTGTAACCCTATCCACACCGAGCTTGTATCTGCTGTTCTTTTCAGCTCTGATCCAACGTCACGCAATATTTTTTAGACTACTGGTGGATCTACATGTGAAGCCCACCCACGCTTGAGAATACCTGGAAAAGCTTGCTGTCCTTGAAAACACAAGCTATACTTCATTTTCCATCTATCCAAAAACAGGAAGTGATGTCACAACTAACAGGAGGAAAACACAATCTGACAAGAGCTAAAGTGGACAAGCGGAAATGTTCCACTCTACAAGACCTAAAGGACAGCAGGATGAGCTGTTAGGAAGTAAAACCCAGGCCCAGAAGAGAGTGAGATGAGAGCTCTGGTGGACGCCCTGCGCCCCTCAACAGGGTTAAGAGGAGTAAGACACGTATATCAAGAACAGCAAGTGCTCAGTGATTGATAAGAAATATTTTTGTTTACAATAAAATTGCAATACAGTTTTATAAAGCTGTGTGACATTCCGTTATCATAAATCTTATCTTACAAGAAAGGACCAACAGAGGACCTTAGTGTGATCCAATCAGCACTCCACAGGATATTGTAAAATGCAACATAACTGAGGAATGCACATTACTTAAGATGGTATTACCGGTACAGTAATGTTGGGTGAGGTGTCGTTTCAATAAAATAACATTTTGTACATTTTCAATAGAATGACCAACGTCAGATTGCCTAAATGAAGTCCATGATCCACAAGGACACACAGGAATTAGACCACATCTTGTTTAGCGGCACGTCACCTGACACTTTCACCAGAGCACGAATCAGTCTTTAGTTTGCACAAGCAAAGCATGTCGAAAAACACAAGATAAAAGATACTGTACATGACTGTATAGATGAATAAAGCATGTATAAGAGCAAATAAACACAGTTGTCTGCCAAGGTAACCATTCAACATCCCTGATAAGCATTAACTACCATGACAAGTTTCTGAATGAGAACCAAAAAAAGAATAGAATAAAGAAGAAAAAAAATACTTCAAATTCCATTTTTTTTGTAAAGTGTTAAAGTTTCATGTTCATACAGCTTGATATTGCGATTAAAGAAACGCCTTTCCAGTTCTCCATCGTGCTATAAACTAATTAGTAGAGTACACCGAACTGAAGTAGTCTACCATAAATCTGATTCTTTTATTTATACTGTGGGTTAAAGCTCTTTAAAATGAATTATTACAATCTATTATACCTTTTCTTAACTTCGTAAGGACGGATAACATCTGCTGTCATAACTTCTAAGACCACCTGATAGATCAACTGCAACTACAGAGAAAGCAGTGGTACTGAAACAATTGTGCTTCACCTTTTAACTGCAAGTGACATCTCTTTAAAGGACAATCTCCTTTAAGCAGCATTATATTAAAATTTACTCTCAGTCATTCCATCTGACAAGCATGAAGAGATGTGAATGATTGACATATTTACATTGTATACAATTATCTCTGCCAATATGAATGAGTTTGTTGTACATATTACATCCTACAGTACAAATAATGGACTTTGTAGTGCCTCTCTCTCATTACTGCACTAGGAAAGGGACAGCTATAATCTCGTTTGAAGTTCCTCATATACACACACACGTTTCACAATATAATCAACACATACACATTTTGTAGATGACGAGGCAGCATCTTAAATCCTTTCAAGAGCCCAAAAATTACCATCCATACAAAGTGAGTCCAACGGCGCACACACAGAGGGCAGGGCCAAGGCATCGGTTAACTTAAATGACAAAGGAAAGGAAGAGGGTGTTTGAATGCATTTGAGTCAACAGTGGAGCAGGCCGGAGGGGCTAGGCTTTCACAACGCCTGCTTACTGATGGGGTAGGGCAGGGTTGGAAAAGGGTTGTTTCAGAATTCCTCATGAACATTCCTGGCGTAGTCCATGAGCTTGCTGCCAGTAAAGTATTCGCTGTACTTGAGAATTTCCTCCAGCTCCAGGTTGTGGTTCTGGTTCTCGTCTGCCACGGCAATCATCTGCTTGGCCTCGTTCAGCGCGTTGTACTCGTTCATTGGGTCCATGTACTCCTGAACAAGCAGGGAGACAGAGACACAGAGAGAAGGATGTTGAGGGTAAGGATACAAAAGAGATACTGTGTTACCGGAATGCGAATATTGTGTTTGTACAGTCAGCTGGCGAGTCCCAAATCTATTCATGCGCATCACTGATTAGATGAAGAGGCATTTGGCTACCTTAAGAGAGTCATAGTTACTCCCGTGGCTTACCCTGTGCTTGATTAAATTTCTTCACTTTGACATTCGGGGCTATGGGCAGAAATCTGGGCACGAATTCATGGATAATTAATGAGCTACTGTATGTCATGTTCCGGGTGTGCCTAGACGAAGCTCATTCATTATTCATATATTTCAGACTCTCCACCTACTAACACAATATTCTGCATGGCTTCTATGTGGCAAACCATTTTTTAAAGAACTTGGGTCCCTTCACGACTTCTTTCCAGGTGTTACCGATGATAATGAATGCTCTGTTTCATTCTGGTCTAACAGTGTCCAAATGGCTCCCTACAGGTCTGTAACTCTGAAGAGTGAGTGTATAAAAGGAACAAAATGGATCCTTACGTTTGTACAGCACTTAGCCTCAGGTATGCAGGTCCTTGTAATTAAAAGGTTTGAGTACCACAGTACACTAAATGGAACAGAGCCTTCATTAGTATCATCAGTAACAGCTGTGAAGGAAGTAGGAAGTTATTCTGTGTGCATAGAACCCATGGCAGCATATAGGCTCCTTCAGAGTTTAGAATTTCGGTGGCCACCACGAGCACCGCGATCACCGCTATTCCATAGTCCACTACCAGAACCAACTCCTCCCCCCCTCCGCCCCGTTCTCCTCGTGTCCATTGTTGTTTATTTTCCCCTCTGTTTCTCTCTCTACTTCCTAACTGCCTCAATTATAATAACTTCTGCTGCTTTTATGTTTATTTCCTATTCTATTTATGTCATTGTCTCTATTAATTAATTCCCCCTTCCTCCCTTCTCCTCCTGCCCGTCGCGCTGTGGTGTGTTGTGTGTTTTCTTTTTTTTTTTTAAACCAGCCGTTAAAAACAAGCAGCCGGTGCGGTGGTTAGTAAAATCCGAGAGGAGGGCTGAAGTGCGGTGGTTGCGGTGGTATGACGTCATATTGTAGGCAACGGTGGTTGCGGTGGTCGCGGTGGGCACCGAAGATCCATCTCTGAATAGGCCTTAAGCCTCTCGTTTGCGTCTCTTTGTATGCAGGCAAAACAGAGGATAGAAGAATGTTTTCTCTAGGCCTTTAATCTTTAATCAGTACATACCTCCAGTTCATCCATCGTTACGATGTTGTCATGATCCGCATCAATGACCTCCTCAAACTCCTTCTTCCTCTCTCGGACCCAGTCGTCGTCAATGTCCTGCGCCTGCTGGTTCTCCACAGTGCCCATGGGCAAGGAGATGAACTCTGACAGAGTCAGCTTCTTATCACCGTCCTGGTCTGCACAACAAAGAAACAAGTAGTACTGTATTAGGTCAGTGGCTTTCAAACAGTGGCCGGGGACCACCAGTGGTCCTTGAGAGGGTTCCAGGGGTTCCCCAGGCTAAATGATGGAAAGTTGGTTAACCAGATGTAACTCTTTGAGAGCATAAAAATGACACCAAATGGACCCTTGCGGGTCCATTTGGTTTCATTTTACACCCTCAAGAATTAAAATATTCATCTGAATTAGCCCAAGTCTACACAACTAGAGAATGTAGAAGATTAATGGTCATTTTGATCAGTAGGCTTGCCTGTTTTGTTTCTGAAATGCAGCCTAGTATTGTGGACAAAAGCAAAAGAAATCATTAGTTTTGGGTCTGTGGGGCTAAAATGTGGTGGTCCGTGGCTCAAACTCTGAATAAATATAGGTCACTGGTATCAAAAAGGTTGAAAACCACTACTCTACTAGATTAATAAATATTGGTGTGCAGGCAGGTGTGCTGTGCATATAGCTACACAAAAACTATATGAACCATACCTAGGTCACGAACAATCTCCTTCACCATGTATTTGAGCATGCCTCGGCTGTGCTCAGGGTGGAGGAAGGAGAGGAACTCCTGCTCATTCAACAGTTGGTCTGCCGGGGGGTCGTCTGCCTGGAACCAGCGGTCTTTCAGGCTTTCCAGGACCTCCTGGGCTGCAAAGACGGAGAAGAGAACACACCCTATTGAAAACCTATATCTGCATTCTGCAACACCAAGGGTTCATATCCTGAACAACAACAATCAAGCTAGAAAAAGTGCCCTTCCAGGCACTGGTCTATAACAGGATAATAGCAAATTTGTGACGTTGAACACGTGACTATAGAGACAGTGCATACCGATTTGCATATCCGAAAAAAATGTTTTGCAAAAATGGTATAGAACAGGCAGATGCAAAACATTAGGGCAAAGGTCTTTCCTACAAATGTAGTATGGTCAGTGTATTTTATAATGCTAGCTCAAATCCACACTTCTATTCTGAACAAATATCATACACACATCACTAATAGACTGACCAATTTAATTGGGGGGATTTGCATGTTTATTTGCTTGTATGCAGCAAGGTTATTATAGCTATCAATGAAACGATAACTAACTGAAACTGTATGCAAGTTTACAAAACAATTACTAACAGTAACCTACTTATTACCTGGATCTGACAAAAAAAAACTAAAACTAATACAAACTAACCTTACTTGTCAGTAAATAAAATCTATCAAACCTGCCCTGAAAACGTACATACTGTATGCTGTTACTTACTTTCCTCATCCACTTTCACTTCTTCGTTATTTTTTATTTTCTCAGCAACTTCTTTCTCGTTGAATCCTTTGCTGCCCAGGAATTTCACCTTGTATTCATCCCATGTGACGTGACCTTTGGTTGAGGAGAAAGCAAGATTTGGAGGCAGTTTGAGACACAATGAAGCAGTATGTGTGCTATTGACAGTAGGTAACATGATAGTGCTATCTATGCCATGGTCCTCAAACAATTTCAGAACTCTTGCTGCCTGTCTCATGTGGCCAATTGTTACAATACATGCCTCCATCATTACAAAGGGATGTCATGCTTATTTTTTTTACTGCCACCACACCGTTTTTAATGACGTCATGTAAACGTGTGCATATACCCACACGTTCACTCACCTTTGAAGATGTTAATGATTTGATACTCGTACATGACAGGGTGTAAATCTGGGGACATCACTGGCAGTCGCTAGAAACCTGTTTTTCGAGTAGGCTAGCCTAGATGAAAGCCAGCATTTATCAGTCCTGTCGCGCCGGTACCACATTGTGGTGTGGCAGTATTTTTTTTATGTGCACGTGCAGGGACAGAATGGAAAGGTGTACTGTGTGCACCTCAAAAAATTACTGGCACCACTGTGTGGTACCGTGTGGTACCAGAATGACACCACAGATCACACAGTCTGGGAAACACATAACCTCTGAATTTGTGTAAAACAAAAAAAAGAAAGAATTTTATCTTAATATAAATAGAATCTTAGTGTACAGTATATAGCTTATAACACAAATGGAAATGAAATTTAATTAAGATATATATTTATATATAAGAGCGAGATTATGGAATAGCTGTCTCGCCATATAATAGTAAATCCTTTTAATCAATCAAAAGCTACAATAGATATGGTCAAATGGCTCTCACCATCTTTATCTGGGTCAACTGCACGGAAACTCAGCTTGTTCTCCTTTACAGCCTCCTGGAAGTGTTCCTCAGTCTTCTCCATGATCCAGCGCTGCATCTCCTTAGCACTCACACTCCTGTCTCTGTTCAGATCCACCCTGGGTGAGAGGGATAGTGGGCTGTTAGTCACTCATTGATACTGGGATGCCCACCTGCCCCTTTCAGGAAACCTTCAGGCAGGTGGAGTCTCATTTCAGGTTGGAGTGTGGAATCAACAGGATAGTCTACACAACACAAGACATCTGTCTAAACACCTGAACATCTTTCTTCTGGTCTGCAGAATGTTTTGCTGTAACTCTTGCTACATTTATAATCAAGTGTGGACCCATAGTAAATCATACATACCAATATACAGTAGGTATGTGGCATAAAAATGCCATAAAAAACTTTTATCAAATACCAAAATAGTACAAAAATAATTGCACTGTCAAAATTAGTTACATTTGTACATTCCCTGGATTTACCAAATGGATAAATGAACACTGAAGATTTACGGTGAAGTTACTTCTGTTAAATCTGAAGCTTTCGTTTGAAATGTGCTCAATTGTGTATGTAAGTGAAGCTTAGCGTAACCATTACATATAGGGTTACATTTAATTGTCAATGTCTTCGCTTCTTGTTGCAACATTTGTCAAACAACAGAAAACAATTAAGCTAAACAAATAAAATGAGACTGCCTCTGCATGGAATGATTGCCTCTGTATAAATCAGACTCGAAGGCATAATAATGACACGACTTTGCTATTACAAGGAGACATGTTTACAATACAGTGCTGTATATAGCCATGGTGAGATAAATCCTGACTGATTTTTGGAAACACAGGTGGAGTAGGTTTGAGTGTCTGCTGATTTATCTATAAGCTGAATATATTTAGTCAGAACCACCTGCACTCTAAAGACCGATTATGCAACCAAGCCCACAGGCAAATACATGTGGGACCCGTTATACACTAACTTCTAATACCTCCCCTCTTGTTGAACCTTTCTCCAAGGTGGACAGGACAAACCATTAGTCTACAAAATTCCTTTGAGAAGACACAATTTTCTTGTATTTGTATAATGTGTGTCAGTGTGTAACTCTTTTGCAATAGCAATGCTGTGGCATGTGTACACACACACACACACGCACACACGCACACACGCAGACGCGTGCGCGCACACACACACACACACACACACACACACACACACACACACACACACACACACAGTAATTAGCCTCTCACAGAGTGACTACACAATGTGTTCTTGTCCAATAGGCACCTTAGCAACGAGGAGTCAGGGCAAGCTGTCCTTCTCATGCATTGAGATGCATGTTAAATGACAGGAATTCTTAAAAAAAATGTTCTTTTCTGATAGCAGAAGCATAAAAAATGTCTTAACTATATATAACTATAACTATAACTGTAGTCAACCAGGCCTGCAGTAGGCTATGCACAAATGTGCATAAAGAAATATAGAGTATATCGAATAGAAATATAATATAATAGAAAAAATACTAGAAATATGAGTAAATGACAAGAGGGAGCAATGGGCGAAAAATACGAGGAAGTGGCAACAGTGAGCAATAGACAAATATGAGGAAATGACAAGAGGGAGAAACACAGAAACACTATCCAACAATCAACATCATAATGACTGTCGCTCAACAGTCATTAGTAGGGTATTATTACCATCACCTGGATGGCAGGTCGTGTAACTTCCCAGCCATTAAGTTGTGTATATGTTCAATAACATCGATGCACTAAGAACTGAGGTGATGAAAGCTTGCTCTGCATAGCAACAGTTGGTAAACTATTTGGATTGGCATTGGACGCTTTTTGGTATGATGCTCAAGGGATAATTGTCAGATAGCTGACAGCATAACAGTGCAGTTCAGTGTTGTGGAAGCCAGACGTGTGTTCTGCAGTCCAAAGTGCTCTAATCAAAACAAGACATCACAGTGTGTCATGAGGCATGACTCATAAAGTTCAGGAACATTGCACAGGCTTCCGTTTTGTGTGAAGTCAGGTCAACAACATAGTCACAATTAGTGAGGACAAATCGTATGAAGATGAGGCTGAAGTGATCCATCAGGAATGAAGAAATATATGTCCAACATATATTCATGCTGGACATATATTGTTTCAACATGGATTCTATGCACCAATATAATGATATTAAGACCTTTATTAAGACCTAATTGTCTCCACCAGTATGGTGGTGACTATGTTTTACCCCCTGCCCGTCCCTACGTCTGTCCGTGCAAACTATTAAGTCACCCGTGAGGGTGACGTAACAGTTGATGCAACACCAGAGCTGGTGGAGAGCTGTGCCCGCAGGGGGCACAGATGTAGTTACTGTTACCTGTACCCCAGGTTTTCTTCAATTGCACTATGGCTCATTCCACAGTCCAACTGGTTCTCAAATGGTTTATTTACAACTTGCAAGGACCTGTGCAAACGTGGTTCCATTTGGTTTCATTTAGATAAGGGTCCATTTGGTGACCCGTAAGGGTCTATTTGGTTCCATTTGAGTTAAGAGTTAAAGGCCCATTATGGCCATTCAGGGCTTGTTCTTTGCGTTTTTCTGATAATACCGGTACTATTGGTCACTCCTTGTGAAGGGTGGAGATAGGAATGAAAACATCGTAGGCATATCTTACTTGGTGAAGATGTCAATTAGCTTTTTGCGGTTCCTCCTTGGCTCTGAGTCCTCCTCAAACTCCTCCATATCTTTTCCCAGGAACACCTCCTGGTGAAAGTCCTTGTTGAGGTGGCCGTCCATCTCCAGCTTTACCCCATTCAGGTGGTCAGGGGGCAGTATCTCATTCTCGTCCTTGCCTGTCGGATGCTTATCTTTGAGGGATGACATGTTGGCCGGTCGTGCATGGACATCCATGGTGTAGAGCAGCATGCAGAGCACAAACAGCTGCCTTAAATCGGCCATGGTGCTTCTATGTTGACCCAGACGACCCATGAGTCAGGATAGAGAATAGAGACAACACACTAGTTACATACAGTAACAACAAAGTATACTTCTAGAGCAGTGGTTTTCAACCAGTTGTCCTTGAGGGGGTTCCAGGTGGTCCCCAGCTAAATGGTGGAGTTTTGTTCACCAAACCTATATACGTTCTTCTACGGTTCTGTTGATGCTGGCACACTCTGTCTCAGCAGCTATTGCTATGCATGAACATATAGCATAGACATATAGCAACCAATTATTTAACTCATTGACAGATTTACCATGCGTTTTGGCGTGATTGATTATTCTGTTGTTTGCTTATCATGGGAAAACGTGTGTTGTACTTTTTTTTATCTAAAAGGAATTAAGGATAGATTAACTTGCTGGCCGCCATCTCATAAGGTACTGTATTTTAGGTGTTGACGTGACAACAAAACCCAGAAAACATCTCACACACTCTACAACTATAAATGACAAATAAAAATGTGCACAAGTTCACAACAGAGGAGTTCCTATAAATTATTTGGTTACTATGGAACATAGTGGGAGTGAGCCTAGGTTTTCTGCTAATCTGTCAAAGAATAATGAATCAGAAAATGTGATGGTTTTCAGAAATCTTAGATCATAAGAGGCCATAGAAGGTGTTTCCAGATTCTGCCTCAAGCATCATGCATCAATGGGTTAAAGATCTTTAACTTGAGAGTGGTAAAGTTAGACCAAATGAACCCTTGCAAAATTAAACCAAATGGACCCAAAGAGTTAAACATCTGTATTAGTTAATTTACAAGAAGTCTACACAATTACAGAATGTAGAAGAATTGTTATTTTGATCACTGTTTGAACCCCCAGACACCTTGTGTGGGGTGGTGGGTAGGTCTATGGTGGACCCAACACACACAATAGTGGTGGTCCCTAGATTGCTTAGTCAGGATGGTGGTCATTGGGTTGTAAATCACTGTTCCAATATTGTTCTCTCAACAATATCCAACAATGTTGTGAGTGACTCAAAGCGTCATTTATCAAATATGACGTTGTGTAGACAGCAATTGTGCTATACACTGTAATTATACTGTACCCGACGAAAAGTCCACTCACTAAATGAATGGGTGATCCCTGATAGAAAACCAGCTATGACGATAGATAGCTAAACACTGCAATGAGGCTAAACTGCTCGAGTTAGTTAGTCAATCAATGTCGTAAATAACGCATACATCGCTAACACCCCGCTAACAACTAGCTGCTATCTGCTATTATTAAAGACATGGCGCAAAGGGCGAAGAGGAACGAACAACCGACCTGTCAGTGACGCAGTCCGACTTATGACGACCAACTTCTAATGAATCCAAGGAAATGTTCGGATGCTTGGCTAGCACAGCGTCCAGTTGACTCGGTGGTTCATGTCAACCGTCCATACCAACACAGAGCAGAGAGCCAAACACACACACCAACGGCAAAGCTGTCAGATCACAATCACAATCAGATGCTACAGTAACACTTCCTGTACACGTGGCTCCAACACACACTCTGACGTAGGACCAATGTTGCCAACTTGGCACATTTGTCGCTATATTTAGCCTTTTTCCCCAGACCCCCCTAGCCTAGCGCCAAAATTAGTGAAAATCTGGTGCTTTTTTTGCTGGTGATTTGGAGCGAAATTTGTTGACAGACGCCAGAGATAAAGCCTCGTTTTTCAACATTTTCCTCCTATGACAGTCCTCCTTCGTTCCTAGAAAGGACCACTGGTAAGCAAATGGACCCTTTTAGATTTGTAACTCTTGGTTTCATTTTACGCTCTCAAGAGTTAAATTAAATTTAAACATCCGAATTGCCCAATTTTCAAGAATCTACATGTAGAAGAATTGCTGTTTTGACCAACATTTTGCCAGTTATTTCTCCTACATTAGTCTGAGAGACTAAACTCAGCATCAAATGGTGGTCCTCTGTGGCTAAAAGCCACGTGGCTAAAAGCCACGGAGTCCTCCGTGGGCCCTGGTATGAAAATGGTTGTAAACCCACTGCTCTAGCGCATTCTAGTGCATTTTGGAAGTGCCACTAGTGTATTTTGGCGGTTGGCAACACTGTCCTGGCCACAGATCATCGTGAGATGGATGGTGAATGTTTGCACATAACATGTTCTACACGCGAGGAGACACCAGCTAATAGCCACATGTATTCGGTTGATGATGGTTTATAGATGATCGCGTGGCCTGCTGACACACACAGACCATAAGGTATTATATCTATGACACACAGACCCAGTGTGACTTTGTAAGGTACTCAGGAATGGCCGAAGCTGGCAGCCATATTGGAAAGGTCGGTTTCTACCTGCACTACCATTGACATATTAGTGCACTACATGTTGCTGTCTCTGGGTGGCAGTGTTGTCAAAACAAAACAAAGATCATTATGAATCCTGGGAAACCATGCCAGAAAGGTATACAAAACAAAACCGTATTTTAAAGACTATCGTTTAAAGGCGATGTATGTAAGGGAATGTGTTTTTATTTAAACAAAACATTTTTTTTCGTGAAAGTCCCTAGACTTTCCCCCTAGTGTTTGTTAAGTGTAAGTAGATATTAATACATTTTAGATGCGTCATCTCACCAATATCATGCAGTCAGGACTCTCAGGAGAGAACAGTTTTATAGTGCGCGCGCGTGTGTGTGTGCGTGTGTGTGGGGGGTTAATGCCATATCATCGATGATGTGTGATGATAAGAGTGCCCTCTGTCCTCACGTCACACAGGTGTGATGTTTTGTTTATTAAAGAGACTACTACTACTACTACTACTACTACTACTACTATAGAAATGAAAGGGAATAATTACTTATTTAGTTGATACTCTTCATACATACAGCTTTGTTTATTAATTCTTTTTAAATAGTGCAAAAAAAGTTATTATTGTTGTTGTATTGTTGTTATTTATTGATATAGCCTACAGTATATACAGTACTGCATATTTGTATAATGTATTGGCGACAGAGCTAAGGCTTGCATTACTGAGTCAACATGTTACCCTGCCAGGAATATAGGAGATGTCACCCTGACTCATTCAACCCACAGACACTTCTGTTTTAGTTTAGATGTTACACATGAACTTAAACTTTGAGAGCGCCTATAAAAAGTAGTTCAACTTGTAGCAAATAATGCATCTACTTAAAAGGAAAAACATTCCACACAAATAACTGGCATTATATCAGTTCCATTCACTTCAAAATTGTCCAAATTTCCGAATATGTATACACACTAGCAACAGGCACACTCTTTGCTACATAGTTAGTATTCATTCTGGCAGGTTTTCAAACATCTTATTCTCCAGGACGTTGCCTTGGGGCTAATAAAAAAGAGCACATATTCTTCTCTATTGCTTGGATCTAAACACAAGGCTTAGGTGGAGTAGGACGATATTGAGCCCGAATGACAGACACTCTTAAAAGATACACATGCCCTCAAAACACATCATACACAGAACTTGTCTGCCAAAGAGCTGAGCACATCGTCTGTGAGTTAAAACAGAACTGAACAAGTCATTGGGATTGCCAATTGTCATCCTGAAAAATAGAGGCGAGAGAGAGGAGAGAGGGAGAGAGAGAGAGAGAGAGGGAGAAAGAGAGAGAGAAGCGGGAGGGTGAAGGGCTGATGATAAAACTCCAGTGTGAGTGCTGCTGTAAGCTCAGTCAGAGAGTAAAGCAGCGACTGAGACTCAGGGGAAGACGGCGTGCAACAGACCAAGCAGAGGGACCTACCACACGCTTACACACACAGACATGCATGCATGAATGAATGCACACACGCATGCACCTACACACACACACACACACACACACACACACGCTGGGCTCTCTGAAATGAAACTGCACGTGGTCTTGGACTGGATGATCTCACAGAGAGGATAGAGAACACCTGAGTTACTTTGGCCGGAGGCAGCAAAGCACGCTGAAAGAGGGAGAGAGAGACAGAGAGATTGAGAAGGTTTCAGTGTTGTACATTTTGTTATAGCAGCCAGGAGCTAGTATTCACTTTTTGAAGGAGAAGGCAGGGCAAAGACCAAAGCTGGACCTTTTCCAACATCTCTTGGACTTTGTCCACCCTGCAAACGCCTGGGCACCCCATGTGAGATAGAACAGACTGAACTGAATGCTGAACTGCATTTTTCGGAGGAAAAGCCAAGTTTTGTGGATCTTGCATTTTTGCCCCGGCTACCACGCAAGATTGTTTAAGGGGGGGCGATCCGTTCCTCAGTGTGAGAAACCGCAGGAGCGAGGGGGAACAGAGAACATTGCCATCCATCTCTACCCCCCTCCCCAGTCCCCTTCCTACACCACCCTCATCTTCTGACGCCCCTCCTTCCACCTCTGCCTTCACCCCCCCATTCCATCTTATCCCACCACCACCACAACCACCCACCCACTATTCACCCCCCAACAGAGCAGAAAGCGTGAAAAATCTCACTAATGGGTTTATTTGCTGTCAGATCTGTGCCGATCTGTCATTCCCCTGGGACCATTCTACTTGACACATTTCATAGTTGAGTAAGCTGCCTGGCGTTGTGGCTGGAGTTAGCGGTGCCCCAGCAACATTCTGCTGGCTGAGAGAGCTCATCGGGCAAGAGAGCAGCAACAGCAGCAGTCAGACTGACAGCCCTATTGGACGTACAGGAGTCTCTGAAGCTGCAGTCTCCAGTCTGCTTCTCCTCCTCAGCTTGGGTCCAGAGTCTTTTCTGAAGCCCACACATCCAGCAACAGGCTCCATCCATCCTCAGCACCTCATCTGGCCAAAACCACAGGACTACTACTCTACCAGGGAGATCTGGGTTTGTTTCCCCTGGGGTATCCTTGGTGCTGATTGAACGGGTGTGAAGATGTGGTGTGGGGCTGGGCCGCTGGCAGTGGTGGCGGCAGTGTTTTGGACTCAGTGTGTCTTTCTGGAAGGGGTGGATGCCAAGAAGGAGAGGAAGCGGCTGAAGGAGGCCACCCCACAGCACACAGAGGCGTACAACGCCACACTCTCCAACAGCGAGGAGGTCGGAGGCATCAAGGTAATCACTGGAGCCCTCTGCAAGTTCACTTCTAACAACTCTTAATCCAATGCATGAGACACCATGCTTAATATCACATTTGTGTGGCCGATATATTGTTTCAACTTCATTGTAGTGATCACACGTGAAAATCACTATGGAGAAGGCACACAGCTTGTCACAAGAGAAGACATATTAATCTAGTTTAGAGCAGGTTTTGAGCTTGAATAATATCTTTATAATTCCATGCACGATTCCTCTCCTGCACGCTGTAGTGCTCAGGGCAAATGAACGCGGTGAGGGCATGAACTAGAACAAGACAGGTGTGCCCTAATAGGTCAAGACTCAAAGAGTGTGACGGCGAAAAATGTGTGAAATGCTAAATGGATGACTTCCTGAAGAATGTCAGGAATGTGGACATCTAAAGGCTGATCAGCGCATCAATTATGCCCAATATGCTTTGTTGCACACAGAATAGTAATCTCTCAGTGTATCACATTGAAAAGCTTGTTGCAAATAATCCCATTGCAGAGTCTTAAGATCTAATATAACTAAATCCAAATGGCTGTTTTTTCTCACATTTTTTACCTTTCAGACAAATGAATACATATTTTGAGCACATAATGTGCATTCACCCATGCCATTGAACTGTATAGCTGCAAATGATCAATGTTGCAGCTACAGTGTGCCGCACAATTTATGCTTTATGCAGCCCGTTGTCCAACAGCAGCTGGCCTTTGACATTATTATTTATTGGTCTATTTCTGGTGTTGCATATTTCCTAACTTTTCAAATGGAATATTTGTTTTGCTTTCAGCCCACCCATTGTGTTAGCATTGTCACACTGCCCTATACCAGCATTTTCTTCTGTCTCTACCAGGCTGCCCCCCCCCAGCACCCCTAAAATCAAGCAGTGAGGTCCAGTCTGTATCTTTAAGAACACATTGTGGCTGGTTGTGGCCGGGTAATGTTTATTTGACTTGGTCAGGCCTGTAAAAGCAACAGCTATGAAGGATGACCTTGTGTCAACCCTCAAGACTGCATGAAGATTGCACCCTATTGGGATTTCACTTCTCTCTCCCATCCCACGGGATGAGCAGGGTGTCCCACTGTGTTCACAAGCCTTGTACTATTTCCCCTGAGGTCCACCACAGGCCCACTGCCATGATGTAATTCCTGGGAAAAGTTAGGTGGGCAGATATTTAAAGACCTTTGGCTATGCCGTTCCCAGCCCATTGATTCTGTCATTCACAGGCCTAGTCTGACTCCGCTGTGTCTGGGACATCCGATAGGGGCGGTGCGGCCCCAAAAACTGGGGCAGCATGCCGTGTAAGCCCCTCACAAAGCCCCATAGAAAGGGTCCTGAAAGAGAACACCTCAGTGAGGATTAGCCCCCTACACACCCCCCTCACCAACATTCTTTTCATCTCGTCTCCCACAATCTGAGGGTAATGACATAATCACTCCTAAGACGCAGTGTTATGCCAGATAGTGTCTCTGCCAAACACTGTCACCTCTGATGAGGAGCTGGACTTAGGGCTTAACATCTACAGTTAAGGCACAGCCGTGTCCAGGGTTGGAAAACACACTGTCTGTTGATGCCATTCTGTCCTGGATTCTCATTTTTTAAAGGGCATGACACCCCACACAAGTAACAACAAACTGGCTTTTCTTGGGTGGTTTGTAAGTTTATGCCGTCACAGACAGTATCTGCAGCTTTTGTGTCCTGGATAAAAACACCATATCCACTGGAACTGTCTTGGCAGGATCTTTGTATTCTTAAACAAGCCAAAAGTAATGCATTTCGTTTTTTTTTCTCCCCTTTGCCCTGTGGAAACAGTGGAAAATCTTTTATGATGGCATTAATTTTCTATCTGGCGAATTCCCCATCGGGAGAGTTGGCAGGGTGCAGTAAACCGCATTCCATGAGAGATTTTCCATTCGAAATTGATCACAATATTGAGGTGTGGAGTTGCATGCTGAATGGAATTTTAGTGGAATTGTATTTGATATGACAGTTTTATATGACAGTTGTGAGTGCATAATGCATAAAGGTCATTATGAATGAATGTATGTACGAGTATAAATAAAACCATCCATTTAGTCTGTGCATCAGATGTAGCTATTGTTCAGCAGTCTTATTGTTGATAAGTTAAAGCTGTTCAAAACTCTAGTAGTGCTGGTCCTGATGCTCCTGTACGTTTGCCTGGCTGTGGGTGTGGAAGCGGGTTGAACAGTTCCAATTTCTAAACCACTGTGAAGTTTTGTGTTCATACTGTATGTACTGTATGAGGTTAGCATTGGCCATCAGCAAGCATACCTTTTTTTGGAGAATATAATGGTTTGACATGACTGGATCACAAATACCTACCACCCCGGCCAAGTTCATGCAGTCTGGAGAGGTGCAATATTTAGGCGTTATACTGTCCAAATTTATAAACTACTCCTTCACACAATGGTGTTACAAGACGAAAATAACAGCAATCATGTGAGATGTGATGTGAGCTTGTAGTAGATCAGTTTTGTCTGGCGTGTGACCGGCGTACTTATGAAAAAGTATCCTGCTTGAAGATGAGAGGAATCTGCAATTGTTGAACAGTGGAGCAGGTCTGCCATGGCAGTAATTGAGGGAGGCGAGTCGAACATCACGCCTAGCATGTTGAGTAATGGCTGAGTTTAGCCCTAGGGGAGGGTTTGTCTTTCCCCTCTCTCATCCCCAGTGATGATTAATGCAGCGGTGTGTGGGACCTTGTGGATTACCCTACACACTTGAGACAAGACCCAGTCCCACAGGAAACAGGGCCACAGGGGGAGCGAACCACCTCTCCTATGCTCGAGACAGCCGTAGCCCACCTTTCAGACTAATTTGGGGTGTACTTAGTCTATCATTCAGCACAAAAGTATGCATTTTCCACTGAAGAAAGCATATGAGTCTGTCGCCATTTAACTCTCACTTTCTTGTCAAGAGGGGCCAAATAGGGCCCATGTTTTTGCCATCTTTCAATTAATTAATGAGCTCATCTGACATTGAGCGAAAAATCAAATAAACAGTTCTGTCATTACATTAGAAATCTACAAGTAAAATAAACTGTCAAGACAATATTCCCATTGCAGGCCACTTTCAGTGCCAGACATAGAACATTTCAGCTTTTACATATCAGACACAGAGGGCCTGTTTTATTTGGATTTCGTCTACTTTTTAATAAGTTCAGATTGATGCCAGATTTATAGAAATCCCTTAATCTTTCCTGATGCTTATCATGTGCTGGTCATGTTGCTCTAATTTTGATTCACATTGGAGCCTGAAAACAACAATTTCACCATTATAGCCCTTTTGTGTTACACTACAGTAGTACTCAGTCAACATGTGCTGGTTATTCATAAAGTTAAAGTGTATTATTTTAAAGCAATGGCCATGTAACCAGATTCTTATTTTATTTATATATTCATTTCTAAAAGAATAGGGGAGGGAGCAGAAAAATAGAAACGGAAAACTATAAATTATGCAAAGTACACCTAGTTGCACATTTCGAAGAAACACTATGGTTAGAATTTCTATTGCAACTATCAAGACACATGATGAATGTTGTTATTCTTTGGCAACCTACTACTTGCCCTTTTAGAATTTACACGATACATTTTACCTTTCGGCAAAATGATAGATGGCTTACTGTAGCTGTTTTGTAATTCCCTGTGATTCCCAGTTAGTGTTATGCTTCAGGTTTCTCCAAATATTTGCAATGTACTGTAACCTCACGGGAATGGGGAGAATGGTATAAATAAAAAGTAATGTGGAAAGAGAACCATCTTTGTACTTATGTAGAATCAAGGAGAACCGCAAATGAATCCCATCAAATGCGGAGGATCTGACTACTTTATCGTATGACAGCATCATCTGCCAAATAGCTGATCTACAAACTCACAAGGTGTAAATTATGTTTATGACTCCCTACCTGATATGTTCTCCCAGAAGTTAAACCCACAAGGCATAGCTGTGTACCTGATATGAAACTGGATCCAGGCCTTTTCAACAACTCATTTTACCTACCACAGGGAAAATGAGCACTCGCTCCAATTTCAAAGCTATAATTTGTACACAAAACAGATGTGACACAGCAATCAGAGCGTCTTTCAGTTCATTTACTTTTTTATATAAGGTATCAGAAAGCTACAGTACACTCACTTCGCTGGTGATCTTAAATGTCAAAAAGACAAATTTAGTAATTTTCTCTCACACATGCACACAGGCCTGTTCATTCGCTAGATTTATAAACAAGGAATATTAAAGGTGGCATTATTCATGGATTTCAAAACATAGAATATTTGCATTTCTATATTATAATTTCATAACTCTAATTCCTATGATGTCCCAACAATAAACATTTGTTTCAGCAACGCTTAATGTTTCTTGAGCTAATAGCAGCTTATACTTTCAATGTGGTAAGTGCAAGTATGTTTTGCCCACCAGGCCTTGTGCTTGCTTACCAATTGAGTAATAACATAGTGAGAGGAGGGCAGAGTCAACATTGCATGTCTGACTGTATTTAGCACTTCGGTGGTAAATCCTCAAGGCAGTCTGCGCTTGTGAGCTGCACCGATGGGGAACATGGGGGTGGAAGCATGGAGACTGCAGGACGCACGCACTAGGTTCCCTGGTTTCCCTCAGCCATAACAGCTCTCTCAGCCAGGGGATCCCTCCCTGCCTCCCAGGATGGGACAGGCCCTGTTAGGCAGAGACCCTTTCATCCATGCATGGATGACTGCACAGAGAGAAGTGCGCTGGTGTAAAAACAAGGGATTATATGGAAGGCTCTCTATCATCCTGTCCAATGTGAAACACGGTAACGTTTTGCATCAGCAGCTAAAGTTCAATGGTGCATCCCGTTGTGTAGATACAGTTTGTATAGATATAGAAATCACACTGTGTGGCACAGTTGACAGCAGGAGGGCTAACTCCCTAGTCAACAAACAACTGGGTGATGGAATAGGGTGCTAAGACAACTATGTTCTGCAAAGCAAGCAGGATAGCAAGTAGGATAGCAAGTGCACATCAAGCCTGCTATCTATTTGATGAACATAATAACACTGTGTATACTAAATTTAAATAGCCAAAAGCAGGAAGTGCAGACGCAAACATAATAAGTAATATGCTAGTAAATAACTCAGGTTCAATATCAGTTACAGCCCCAGAGGCAAGTTTTAACTGTTTTGTTTGTGTTTTTTGTAGCATGCTGCCACAGGGAAATATTTTTATTGCCTCAAATAAACCGTAAACTAATTTTCCCAAATTACATGGCAAACATGCATAGAAGAAAGCGTGTACTTTTATTTTTCATAGCAACCGAAGGTAATGTCGTATAAGCCTTTGCGCCCGTATGATCAAAACGGATCATTAGTTCCTTCAAATGTAACACACTAAAATCTGGGCTATAAAGTTATGCTTCAGAATCAGAATTCTAGAAATGAGATCATCTGCTAATTGCATTAGTATTATTGACTTCTACTGTGCGCTCCCTGGTTGAGATGCAAATCCCTGCAGGTTTGATTCCTGCAGAGTGCGAGTGAATGAGAGAGAGAGAGAGAGAGAGAGAGAGAGCTACAGGTCTAAAGGCAAATCACTGAGAAAAGAAACGTGTCATGACGATTTAAAGTTTGCCACCTTGGGAAAGTCTGACACATTTTCCTTGTCAGTGCTGGAATGGCGTGCGCTCACACCTGCTGACAGACAAGGCCATTCTGCTGCACACACACAACACAGCAGCCATCAAAGCCAGAGAGCTGTAGTGTTCCTCATCAACCCACAGACTGATACCTCAGCCTGCTTTCTCCCAGACATTGTTCATGAGCTTTACGTGCTGATGCAGAGGTATGTGAGCAAAGCCATAGTTTATTTTGCCCCACAGTCAAAAGCAGCAAGTGAGAGATTGAACTTTTCTGACAGGCTTTTGCCATGTCGTCAGGCAACACGGTTTTCCCAAGTCTGTGTGTGCGTGGGCTTCTGCACGGCGCTTTGATGTTTCTCATGTCAATCCAGTGACTCACATGAAGACACATGATTCACAAGTTTGTGATTGCGGAGGCCACAATCAATCAACAGGGCATTTTACCTTCAATAAGTCACGTTGGAGCAAATCTGAAAGTTTTAAACATGACAGATGACGGTTACACTATTTATTCAATGATTTACTGTTATTTTTTAGACTGGAAATTAAGTTAATAATTACCTTGGTCCTAGCCTGACTTCCCTGAGCACAGAAAATCCTCTAGGGCATGGTTTTAATAGTTTAATTACAATGGCGTGTGCTAAAGAGGATAACAAGCCCAGGGTATAGCTGATTTCCTGGCAATGGTGTGTTTTTTTGTATTATTATAATGCAGGGAATAGCTAAGATCTATAATTATAAGTCACATGTGTGGGCCGACTTGTGCTGCTTGACATCTTTGAAATAGCAGACAACGATCTATGCCATAAACACAAGAGGGGATGTGAAGCTCTGAGTTTCTTGCGGTTTAGCAGCCGGAGCACGCTTTGTTTCTCACAAGCTGTCAGTGTTTTTTTTTTTTTTTTTTTTTGAGGGGGTCTTGAGCTGCCTGAGAATCATTTGTGGCAGTGATTCACTTCGCTATCTTACAGACACTTTTCACAATTAATCCTCACGGAAGTATATGCAGACGACCACGGAGATAGAGTTGTGTTACATTCACCACCTCTTTCCAATAATCACTGCGGCAACCATTGTTAAATGTTTGGAAAACATGTTTACACTAAGGAATAATATTACTGACAGATTTAATTGTTACATGGCATTGACTCCAGGGGGAAAAGCACTTTATGGAAGCGATATAGATAGTATTGGAAAAGTATCCATGTCTTGACAAAATCTCTTGTGCTTTAATCTGCTTCCAAGCCTCCAAATCGCAACAAAAACACAGCCTTCGAACATGCAGGAGGCACTGTTCCCCTTAAATTGTTTATTTTGTCTGCTGTCATAGGGAAAAGAGGAGAGTCAGAGCGATAGAGAGATAGAGGGAAACATGTTTCAAAACCAAAATAGGAGATTTTTTTTTTATTCCAGCATATTAAAAGACAGAAACAAGGCGTTACTTTGTTGCTGTGTAACAAGAGGAGAGTCTTTGACAGTAAAGAAAGGGACATGTTAGTTTTGTAGATAAGTGATCCGTGTCCCGCTGCCAAACCTAAACAAATTCCATTTCAGACAGCTCACCTCCATGGCTCATCTTTATCTTGTCTTCAATCTCAACCACAGTCACTTGACGTTTGGGGAAGGACTTGGGGAAGATTCAAGGAATATTCAGCCATTGGAATTCATACGGCTTCAATTTTAGCCAATGCACGTGAAACCACACCAGCACACGACTACCATGGCTTGCAGGGAACTATTTGCTTGAGACGTCTCTTCAGTGTGTGGGTGTATCATTAGCTATCTCACAAACACATCGTTTTCCTATACAGTAATTCATTATAACTGAAGTTATTGCAGATAAGGAGGACAAGAATGTGCATTGGTTAGGAAATATGGAGCAGCAGTTCTAAATCATAAACACTCCTGGGTTGACGGTTGCTATGGTATTCACATACATGTACAGCACATGTTATTATCTCACGCATTACACATTCAATCAATACATGATTGAATCCCACACAACTGTTGCCCAAGTTGTTGTAGCATCCACAGAATCTACATCACACGCACATGGTCAGACTCATTTTTCACAATGTGGCTCATGGAAACTTTCACGTGTTGAAGAAAAAAAAGGAGGGGGGATCACTTGAGGACGTTTGTTTATATTCATCCAAGACTATTGGGCAAATAAGAATTGACGTGGTACCTGAGTGAATTATGTGGAATGAAAAAATAAGCAAAAAAAAAGTTGAACCTTTCATAGAGGAGTGGCGAAAAAACATAGTTGGCAATGTGACACCACCCAAAGCGAAAGAAAAAGTCGCTGCCTCATGGCTCTTCAAGGAATTGCAGCAGAGTGGAAGGAGAAAAAGAAAGAGGGGTTTCGCAGTATGACCTGCCTTGATGTCTGGCACCGTTTAATAGTATCTTAGGGCAAGATTTTCCATTGATGGTTTGTCAGCAGAAATTATGAGTCATTGGATTTTGTTACGTATAGGTACAATACTTTGCATTGTGTACCATTCCAGGCCAATCCAGGATAAACTGAGATCTGATGAATCTCGCAATTAGCACTCTTTTAGAGTCATTATAATTGTTGAAATGGTACAATTTAGTGCTGTTTAGACTTTAGAGAAACATTATGGTAACAATATTCAACTTTATTTAAATCCTAACCTTGGTATGGTCTGGTATGGTCAATCTGCTGGTAATCTCTAACTGTATGTTTGTACTGTACGTCTTTCTACAAACACATCTAGATTTCAGTGGATGTTGTTACTGCTGATAAACCGTATAAATGCATAAAGAGTTTTTTAATTAACCACTTTAACCCTAGCGTACCTACTTTGGGCAATTAATGTACATTTTTACAATAAAGTCACTCTGCCACTTTTCTCTCCACAAACCTCTGTGTTGTAAGGATCCCCCGTTGAGTGGATGTAGCACCTCAGTCCTACCCAGGGGTGTAGTGGAGGGGGGACGCGGGGGGACGGCGTCCCCCCACTTCTCACATCTAAAATATTTTTGGGTCTGAAAAAAATCATTAGCATGGTGAAATACATCTTGATGACATCATGAAGATGTGTTTCACCATGTTAATGAGTTTCCTTTTTTCTGAGCCTCTGAAAGGGGAATTCCCTTTCAAATGGAATCCCCTTACAAATGGAACCAAATGGACCCTAGCGGGTCCATTTGGTTCACATTTGTACACTCTCAGAAAAAAAAAATCAAATGGGGGGAATTCCCCTTTCAGAGGCATCCCCCCACTTCTAAAAGTACCACTACAACACTGGTCCTACCTCCCATTCAGGTGGCAGGTGGGACCCCATCCTGTAGGAATAGTACAGTGACTAAGAGCATCCTCCCTGCCAGGATTCCCTCCACCAAACGCAGCCAGTTGTGTTTGCCCAATGCACTGTAGTGAATTGGGCTCCCTGGACACCCGCTTAAACCGCTATCAACTGATAATTCCCAGGATTCTGCCTATTAATCCGAGTTTCTCGCCAAGGCATGTTGTCTGGGAGCCAACTGACACGATTGCATTAATAAGCCCTGTGTCAGTGTGGCGACGTGCTTGCGGTTATGTTTAGGATTAGGGTTAGAGGGGGCGAGTATATTGACCAAAACGACCGCAATAAAGTAGCCAAATGTGCGTTAAAACAGACTACATCAAGGCGCACATGCAATGCAGTCGGGGGGCGTGGCTGAGGACGCTTATCAAGTCAGTCGACTGGCAGCCAACATGCCTGGTCGAGGAACTCGGCTTAATAAGCACCCTACTGGGAATACTCGATTGATTTTCGGTAGAATCCAGGGGTGGACTGGGAGCTCAAAACGTACCGGGCAATTTTGTCTCAGAGCGGCCCTCTGAATCTTTGTGGGGGCTCCGGGGCCTGAGCCCCCATGAGAATTTAAGACATAAGGGGCTCTGGGGCTCGGGCTAACTAAAATTAGTTAGTTAGTTTTAGTTAACTATAAAAACCCTGCAATAGGCAGTCTCATTTGAAGAGGACAGAGGGCCGCCGCACTGATTCGTGGGCCGGTTTTGTGCAGATTTTTTTTTTTTAAATTAAAACACGACATTAACGGCCCCCGGGGGGGGGTCGGCCCACCGGGAAAATGCCCTGTATGCCAGACTGTCAGTCCACCCCTGGTAGAATCCGTGCAGATATTTGTTACCTTAGAGATGTTGAGGTTGAGTGGACATAATAAAAAGTCCCTCCATTCTGTGTTTCTTAGAACTGGAGTCTGAAAAAAGTCATTAGCCTGTTAAAACAGATCTTTATGATCAGATGTGCTTCACCATGTTAATGATTATTTTTCAGACCCTTTTTTACAAATGGAACAAAATGGACCCCAACAGGCAAATTTGGTGCCATTTGTACATTCTCCGAAAATGTTGAAAATGGTTGGAAATGGTTGGCAAAAATGGACCTGCAAGGATTTTACTGTGTACACTCACTGAATATTATAGAAAAACAATTAATTTGAGATAGAGAATTTCCATTACATAATGTATTTTGCCGGTGTGTCATCTCGTCTGAACCAGGTCACTGACAACCAGAGAGTGGACCCGTTAGGTTCATGGATGGACTTTGTGAAAAGACCTGTGGACCACCTTCCTGGAAAGTGTCGCAAACGGAAAAGGCCCCTGGTAAAAATAAATAAATACTCTACTCTCAACCCGATACCACAATTTCTGTGTTAGCCGATACCGATAGCAAATGCCGATACCAGAGAAGAATATGTACAGTAATATAAAAGAAAAAAGATCTTATATGAACTCCACCAACTGGGAATAGTAAGTCTACTATTCCCAGTTGGTGGAGTTCATATAAGATCTTTGCCCAAGTGCACTGAAATGTGCACTTGGGCAAATCTAAAGCAAACTCCACATGAGCCAACATTTTATTTAACTACCATAGTGTCAACCCCTTACCACTGAGTCAGATCTGCAGTTGGACTGGCATATTTTGCCAATACCAATATGATCTGATAATGACAAATAAGCGTTGATACGGATACTTTTCCGATACCCATACAGTATTTGCCGATGCAGACATGACCAAAAAAGGGCCGATGCCATACTTTTTCCAATACCGATAAAGTATTGGGACACAGTGCCTGCTGGTCAAGCCCTTTATATGAATCTGTTTGTATGCAAGCTCCTGTGCACGCCCTGCCTGATATTACTTTGTTCTTATTTTTAAACTATTGTTCTTTTTCTTTTCTGCGTGCTGTCAGCCTGGTCCACCAGGTCCACCGGGACCCCCTGGCCCACAGGGACCCCCTGGCACTCCTGGGGCAGAGGTCACCCAGGAAGTTCTTCTGCTGGAGTTTAAAGAAATGATAAAAGGTTTGCAGAACCGTTTTTATGCCCACAGCATGGTGCGCTGCAGCTCCACGCCCACTACTCCTGTTCCTAGCATATATGCCTGTTCGCAATTTTGCGTCATGGGAATTTCTCACTTGAATTGAGTCAAGGGGTCCCTAGACATGAAAAATCACCGAGGTGCTTGTCCGTCATAGTGCCACGAAGGGCGTAATGGCCGAATCAAATATGGCCGCCATCGTATATGATGAAAATCCAACTTTTGTGTACATACACATGCAATACCTCTATCCTGACTAATTGGGGGGTGGGGAATTCATTTCTGATGTTGTTATGACCATTTTGGGTTGTTTTGACCTTTAAAGGTCACAGTCAAGGTCATTTTGCTATTCCGAAGACCTAATTTGGCCATCGTTATGATTAAAAACTGGTGCAGTAGGTCTAATTCATATAATTCTGACATGTATGACTCCTGGGTGATATTAATATTGATAAGTATAATTTTGATGGGATCGGTGGACATTGTGAAGACATTGGTTTTGCTTAAAGGGCAAGCAACCACTACTCTTCAGCTACTTACGGGGGAGGCCACGTGGAAGCTGCCTTCTCCTCCCCATTTTAACTGACCTTTAGCTGAACTTATGACCATTTGGGGTGGTTTTGATCTTTAAAGGTCATTTTGCTATTCCAAAGACCATAACCAACCATTGTTAAGGGTAATAACAGGTGCAATGGGTCTATTTCAACTAATTCTGACATTTATTAATTATTCAAATCTGATACTGATATATCTTGTTTTTTCATAAACCTTAGTAGGCCTACATGTGCATAAGACATGGTGCAATAGAGTCAGTGTTAAACGACAGCCATTATGTCTGGCTCTGGGATGCTGATTGTAGAGGATGTGATCAGGTCACTCCAGTGGGAGATGTTCTGGCCCCACAAGGACAAAGCTGCATACCCAGTGCTAGCACAGGATGGGTGCTGGCTGCAAATCAACGTTCCCCAGATCAGTTTGATGCCCTGATAGGACAAGTAGAGTAATTTAATCAGGAACTTCTGGAGTTTGAGAAGGAAAGTGAGGCCAAGCCTCACTTTCTGGAGTTGGTAGCTGTAATAAAAAATGCTGTTGTCTCTGAATGGAAAGGAAACTGAAATTTACATTTGAGACTATGCCGATCTTTGCAAAGTGTGAATGCATAAACTGCCTGCATCATGCTCATGGTATCTTGTGCAAATCAAGGTGCTAGAGTTCACACATCCTGAGCTCTACCGGCATTTCTCAATTGGTCAGTGAGTTCAGGATCGTCAAGGTGTTCTGTGCTGTAGGAGTGACATGAAGGTCAAGTAGACCATTCAGCGGGTGTCAAAGGGTCCTGGAGGTCACTATGTAGTACGAGCCACAAGCAATGCAAACGCTGTTGCAGAGTTTCATCTCTTGTTTAATGAGATTGGGTTGATCACCAACGTCCTCAACCTTCTCACCAACAACCACCCCAAAAACACACACAGAATTCCATCTTCAGCATGCACTGTGCACCACTCTCTGCCTTGCATTCAGCAAGAATGTGGTGAAGCTGCTGGACTTCATGTTAGAGTGACAGAATCTAAAGCCATTGTCAATGTGCCTGTAGCACTGC
Source organism: Benthosema pterotum (assembly GCA_039105355.1). Taxonomy (NCBI): domain Eukaryota; kingdom Metazoa; phylum Chordata; class Actinopteri; order Myctophiformes; family Myctophidae; genus Benthosema; species Benthosema pterotum. Next base: position 30,090,464 of record CM076968.1, on the reverse strand, counting down.
ACACTAGAAAATGGGGGGCATGTGTACTGCTCATACAGACAGGAGAGGGTAGTCGAGAAGAATCTAGAACAACCATTTTGAAGAAGCATAGTTGATCATGACCTTCCAGCTCATGTCAACAACTCAACTCTTGTCAGTGAGATTGAGCCTGGACTTGATCTCACCCAATTGAGTGCAACATCTGCTCTTGCCACTCATGTTGTGGTAGACCTCATGTCACCCCTCTACAAGTGATTCTTACATTGAGAGGTCTCCAAAGGAAGTGGAGGACATGTGAAATACAGACTCAGCAGCAGCCATTGACATCATTGGCATGAACAGAGACTTACCCATTCCTCAGCAACTCAGAGAACAAGCAGAATATCCAGCTGTTAGTTCAGGATATGGTGTGCAGTCAAGCCTGTGGCAATACCATCAGTGTCAGGTCTGTCGTCCACGACAATGAGGTTCTCTCAGCAAAGGTGGCTTGTGGCGAGGACATCCCTGATCTCTTGAAATTAATTGAGGAAGCTGTCACCAGGCTAGTGTGGTGCATATGGAGTGGGCTATTCACGTTAAACAGTGCAAGAGAGTTCTTATAGTTTCCAAAGATACAGACACCTTTGCCTTACTATTAAATTACACCTACAGTACTTCCAAGCACTGAGGGTGAAGGAAAATTGGCAGCAGTATGGCAGTACGGAAAAGCGACTCATGCTGCCACAGCATCAAGTAGTCTCTTATTTTTGAACAGCCCTAGCCAAGACTGTGATCAAGGCACATATCTTGACTGGAGAGGACTGCATGAGCAAGGTGTGGCAGCTGTTGCTCAGGAGGTGGAGCAGGTCGCCCAATGATCCGTGGATGTTTGAATCCCGGCTCCTCCTGTCTACATGTCGACGTGTCCTTGGGCAAGTCATTGAACCCCAAATTGCCTCCTATGAGTTGGTTGGTGTGAGCTTGCCACCATTGGTGTGTGAATGCGGGAAGTGAGGACGCTGGCGTCGACTGGTCACTGCTTCACCTCCCAATGTATGAATGAATGGAACATTGTAACATGCTTTAAGCACTTGGAAAAGCGCTATAAAAATGCAATCCATTATAAGGTGGGCACCAAATATGCTGCCATGCTTACTGACCCAATACAATATCTGATGAACTCTTTGGTGAGACAGAAATTTCAGTGTCAGTACTGGAATTGATGCTATCCCTCCCACAAGCAGTTTGATCAGAGGTCACATTAAACAAGGTGCCTTTCTGGTGCATAGGGCTTGCAACCTGCTGGCAACATCCAAGGAACCAGAGGCAAAACTAGCACCAATGGAGCATGGATGGGATGGGAGGAGCATTTTGTACACCTCTGCCATCAAAACCTTACCACAAACCCTTACCATAAGTCAGCACTCAGCTCACAGTGTCCAATGTGCAGGCAAGTGTGACACACAATGATGTCTGTCCTGCTGCATTACATTCCGCCATGGAGAAAAATAGTGTGCATGCCCACATATACAGTATCCACTTGGAGGGGAAATACTTGAATATGTTATTTGTATCACTTTGGCACTTTTATTTAATAATTTCAGCACCCACTTATATATAGATAAATATATGGTTACTATATGTATTGTCTATCTTTTGTTCTAAATCATAAAAGTAAAAGTGATAGTAGGGGACAAAATTGTTATTCAGTTGTTGAAAAAATTACAATTGACAGTTCAGTTAAAGGTCAGTTAAAATGGGGAGGAGAAGATAGCTTCCATGTGGCCTCACCCGAAGTAGCTGAAGAGTAGTGGTTGCATGCCCTTTAAGCAAAACCAATGTCTTCACAATGTCCACCGATCCCATCAAAATTATACTTATCAATATCAATATCACCCAGGAGTCATACTTGTCAGAATTATATGAATTAGACCTACTGCACCAGTTTTTAATCATAACGATGGCCAAATTAGGTCTTCGGAATAGCAAAATGACCTTGACCGTGACCTTTAAAGGTCAAAACAACCCAAAATGGTCATAACAACATCAGAAATGAATTCCCCACCCCCCAATTAGTCAGGATAGAGGTATTGCATGTGTATGTACACAAAAGTTGGATTTTCATCATATACGATGGCGGCCATATTTGATTCGGCCATTACGCCCTTCGTGGCACTATGACGGACAAGCACCTCGATGATTTTTCATGTCTAGGGACCCCTTGACTCAATTAAAGTGAGAAATTCCCATGACGCAAAATTGCGAACAGGCATATATGCTAGGAACTGGAGTACACTAGATTGTCCAATCACAGCTAAGCATAACATGTGAGAGACAAACCTCTCCACCAATAGTTTTACTATATGATAAAATATTGTTTTAAAGTAAACACTAAATGTCACACAGTCACACACATATTTTCCCAATGCACAGGTCATGTCTTGATGACGGATTTGGAAGAGATTTTGAGGGTCTGTAAATATAATGTGTCCATTATATTTACATTGGAATGAATGACCCCGGGCTAGAAAGTGTCCAACCCACGGTTGGATACGGGGGAGAGGGGCGGTGCTAACGGCAAGGTCTATTGCACATGGTTCTCCCAATAGTTGGACAGGATTACTCAGCTTAATTACATTACAAGTTTAATTATCTCGTCACAAAGGCATCACACGATTGAACGTTAGTAGTTAACACTAGGTATGGTTATGTGTGTGTGTGTGTGTGTGTGTGTGTGTGTGTGTGTGTGTGTGTGTGTGTGTGTCAGAGGCTACAGAGAGACGAGCAGCAGCACTAGACAGACAGACCAGCCCCAGTCAGCTCCCTACGGCGCTCCTCACCCTGGAGGGAATGACGTCCTACCGGCGGATAGAGGAGGCCTTCCACTGCAAACTGAAGGGACCTGTGGTGGTCGACAAGAAGACTCTGGTGGAACTGCAGAACTTTCAGACGGTACGTTTATTGGAAGTTGCAACAGGCACACAGCATGCATAAAGCTAAAGGTTTGACGAGAACTTTCTGTTTTAATGTTGTGTTGGTTTAGTGGTGCCACAATTGTAGTTAGTTAAATATAGCACTTTCATTTGAAATATCTTTGAATTTTGGGTGTTTTGCATGTCATTGTGTTTGGTGGGGCAGTCTGGGCCTTTAGGGGGGCATTGAACCCCATGCCCATTCCTAGATCCGGCCCTGTCTTAAGTGGAATTGAAAGAACAAGTGTTATGGCCATCGTCACCCAGTTTGTACGGGGGTGGATCATCCCGCCAGTGGGTGACTGGTGCTGACACAGCGGCACCATTAAGACTACCTCCCCTCTCTGGTCAAAAAATATCTACTTTTTAAATCCTCCACATCATTTTCTGGGCACCACACAAAAGGCACTCTGTCTGTGCCTTGGAATAAAGTGTGGAGAGGACAGAAATAGACACTGTCTGTTTGAAACGGCATGCTGTAGTGGAAGAACTGTGCCCAGGCCGTTGGGACAGGCTGACAAGGCTTTAAGCCTAGCCATACCTTACTAAAGCCTGAATCATTCTCTGTTGTATAATGTTGTCCCATTGAGTGAAAAACATACGATGTACAAGCTCACAACCAGTCATGGATCCAATGCATTGTGAACATGTAGATCTGCTATCTTCTGCATGTGACACTGTCATACGACACTATGATGCTTAAGTTTACCTTGCTATTACAGTGCAAATTTTTGGTAGTAGGGGACTGTCTTTTGTGCTGAGCGTGGGAGTCCTACTAGTAGCATCCGGTGCTTGTTTTACAGCCCCAGCTACTGTCTACTAGTAGGGCAATTTAACCCTAACAACAAAAAATATATGCCTAAACCTAACCTTAACCCTAAACATTAACAACCTAACCTGTCAAACAAGCACCCCAATCAGACTCCCAGGCTCAGCAAAAAAAAGATATTCCCTTGGTATTAGAGTATGTGTCTGGATACTTTCTAGCCTTGATAGCTCATAGGCTACTGCGTGTATCCACACAGATAGTCCTAACTGCAATAAACAGCGTTAAATGGCGGTGAATTCATTCTGCCACTCACTTTATCCATGCACGGTATAACTTCCACACTGTTTGATACAGGTGATTTTACAGATAATGATAAAGCGATATTTGAAATGCTTATTCAGGGAATCAGAGGTAGAAAGAGGTGAGAACAGGGAAGGCATCAGGATGGGAATCCAGAGGTCTGTAAAAGCGACATATTTCTGTAGCCTCAGATATACAATAGTAAATTGCAGCAGCATCCTCTGCCTACATGAATACTATTGTTAAACTGTGCCGTGACTAAGCACATATTGATACCTTGTTACACTTTCAGCCCCCAGCTAAAGGAGCATTTCTCAGAGGATCAGGAATGGACCAGTCTACAGGCCGATTCACCGCTCCCGTCACTGGGATCTACCAGTTCTCTGCCAACGTCCATATTGGTAAATACTCCTTTTGAGGTTGCAATATGCAGTGTACATTACAACTTTATTGCCATGAGAAAACATATGTTTACATTGCCAAAGCAACAATAAGCAGTTGAAAATGGGGAATGTATATACAGTTGGAGGAGGTACAGAGTTTTGTAAACATACAGTAGCTGTCACATTGCATTGTTATATAAATACTATAACAGGATATAGAGATTTAAACAAATAGTAGCAATTATTTGCAGTCACTGTGGGTCAAATGGCAGCATTTCCTCCTCCAGACTATTGAAACAGTATACAGACAACCTGTGGTGTTCCACTCAGCCCAGTGTGGTCCAGCTAATGGTCTTCAAATTACAGATCACAATGATGTGAAGAGGAGCAAGAATCAACTCAGAGCCCGAGACAATGTTCGAGTTCTGATCTGCATCGAGTCTTTGTGTCACAGATATACGTAAGTACGACTGGCAGGCCGATATACAGAGCAAAACGCTGGCGATCAAAGTGGTGCCCTGCCAAATGTCACAAACGATGAATGGAGCCTATCCCTGATTTATAATGCAGAGCAATATAGATTTCACATCCAACCGTAAGGGTGTCATAAATGTTTCTGAAAGGAGTCCGATAGCCCAAACCTACAGTAGGATTACTTTGATAAGTCTATGGGCTGTCTGAAGTCTACTGTAGGCCATCTTCGATGAGTTTAGTCAAATTCTCAAACCATGTAGTGGAAAAACGAAAAATGTAAGTGGCCTAATGTCAATGAGTTGGCTACAACTACCAATTATAGCCCTGACCAAAAATGATGCTATAGTGTCCAATAACTAAACTGATATTTACACCTCTCACGTTTGTTAAAAATTAAAAAATGCCCACAAAGGATGTATCGTCACCAGGCGTTCCCCCGAGCATCTAGGCCGGGGAGCCTCCTCTATCCTCTGTCTTGGCACCTCGAGAAGCAATAAAAGATTTTACAGGAGATATATTTTATGGATTACTGCTGGAGGACAGAAAGCAGGGAGGAGGCAGAAAAACAAAACAAAATATGACTATTTCGTGTTTTGGTGATATCCTGGTGGAGGTTTCATCGTGCCAGCTTAATAGATTCATCCACATTTGCCAGTACTGAAACGGAGGGTTAGAGATGTGTACTCTGCCATGGTGTTGCAAGTACCACTAACCCTGGCATCAGATGATAAGAAAAGTTTGGTTATTAGGATAGACTTCATCCCATAGCCATGCTTCTGGGACAGCTTCTCTACAATTGGCCAAGGTGGCCCACTAATTGTGTAACTTCATCAGCCCCTCAGTGACTCAGTCAGTAAAAAAAGCATTTGTTTATAGGGCTGGCCACACTGTTGCAGTCCTGCCAAAAAACACAGAACAGCAACCAAAAGAAAACAACAACATTCTCAGATTGTCAGCTTTCTGGTAGGTTTCGATCATTCCACATGGTGGTTATCAAGTGTTTCTACATCTGGAGTCAGAATGGAGTTTGTTTAGTGGATGAAAAATGTCACCTACACTGTGCATTTGTTTTATTGCTTGTGATGTGAATAAAGTAGCAAATGTCATGGCAGACATTTTACTCGGTTTTACTAGCTACTCCCCATGAATCCAATCAACCTACTGCACTTTGTCACCTTAGTAGATTGCGAACATGTGGTTCTTATTTGTTGTAGCTTACATAACGTATGCTGTGGTAAAACACAAAAAAAACGAAACACTGCCTTTCACATAAAAAGGATGTAGAATAGAATGTACATTACATTGAAGGGCGATTCTTATAGAATAATCTATAACATAGCCTCACTTGGGTTGTTTACATTCTGTCCGGATACTCTGTTAACATCTACCATTGAACGGTTGATAGTTTGTTAGGGTCTAATGGCAGTTTAAGTTTTTGGAGGATTTATGAGCTGTTAAAGGTGTTGTCTGTTATAGTTTGTGTGGAACCAGCTTGGCATTTCCTGTATAAAAGCAGGAGCAGGTCTTTTAAAGGAAATGTCCTCACACAGGGCCGTCGTCCCTGTCGCCTAACTAATCTTTATAGACTCACCTCTGACACCCCATTCAGTGTGCTACTCTCAGTGCTGTGCAGAGAAAATGCCCTTGTTTGGGATGTGGGAGGCGGATAATGAACAACAATGTTACACAGAAATTCTGCAGGGCAGAAATCCCAAGTCCGGTGGGGAGCGGTTATGAGTGCTCCTCAGCATTTCAACATTTCTATTTACTTAAAGTCTGAGAAAATTGTTGAAATGAATTGCTCCCAAAACTCTCCCCTGGAGCTTATGGAGCCCAACCGCCTCCCACCTAGAATGGCATAATGAGAGGAACGTATAAATAATATTATTATGATGGGTTACTTAACCTAAGAGAGTGCTTGGTTTTTGCTTTTCTAGCCAAAGCTCCAGACAGTCTCGCCCTCCCTCCCACACGCGAAAATGTAGAGAATGTGAAATGAGGCTCATTGAGGTGGCAGTTAAGAGTGAGGACAAACATGATTGATTTGCCATAAAAAATGTTGCATTTTCCACTAAACAGGAGCCAGTGCTCTTGCTGTGAGCCTGAAGCCTGCAGCAGCGTAACCACAAAGTGTGCAGTCTTCAGGCCCTCGTAACATGTTTTAAAAGCTAACTTAACCTTGCCTATTGCAAAACCAATTTGACATTTAATGTTATTACAACAAAGTTTGTGTTCAGTTTAAAGTTTGCTTTTCCATCTTGATTGTAGGTCTCTGGAGATGATAGTTGGATTGGAAAGCAACAGCAAGATATTCACTGTCAGTGTGCAAGGGCTGCTGGAGCTACAGGTAAAATCACGTTCACTATACAATAAACTCACATACAAACATTCAGAGAACATATTACACACAAACACACAGACACGTAGGCAAGCACAGAACAGCATACAATCATTGCACACATACAAAATATTGTTTTTTAAAATGCACTAACATCAGATCTTTCTTTACAGGCTGGACAGTACACCTCGATATTTGTGGATAACGCTGCAGGAGCATCGATTACAATACAGAATGGCTCTGATTTTATGGGCATGCTATTAGGGGTATAGCTTGATAGCTCTCCCTGCGAGTCAGCCATTTGTGCTGCTTATCAATGGACTAATGAACACTATCAAACTGTATCATCCATGTGGGGGATGGAGAGGATTCTAGCAGCAGAGAAAAATATGTGGTTGCCAAGTGACTATAGGACCTGACCAATGTTGAAACGACAGTGTTCCAGTACTGGACTGGATATGCTTTTCACAATGCACTGTCACTGCTCAAGAAAGCGTTTGCAGTTTGCTGTCCCATGAACAGACAAACCAGACAAATAAAACAGTGAATATACCTGGTAAGTTGTCATGACTGACAATCTTAATAGTACACCAAAATGTCAATGTCATATTTTATGCTTTGGAAGACCGTGGGAACTCCAAAAGGAGTCTGTGTTCTATGACATGTTCTAAGACATACGTTGTGTATTGTCTACATGATTGATTGTGTACAATCAACCTTTCAAAGTATTTTTTTCCATTATGAACTCAATCTCACATGTATATGCATTATGTATGGTACATAGACTCTGTGAGTACACTGGACAATGGCAATATGCTCATCAGACATTATATGGGCCCACACTGTCTTGGAAAATGTCTGTAATTACATTATTTTTGTAACATAGCTAATACTGTGTTATCACAGTCCTCTTAAAATATTGTTAAAGCTGTTTGACTGCAACTGAGCAGAAATTGACTCTTTTTTTACAGTGCCATTTTTGTTAGATGTTTATCATGTATCACATTTGTATGTTTGCAATATGTTTATTACACTTTCTGTCATAACATTTTCTATAATTTATGATACTGATAGTCCAGTAACATTGTAAAGTGTTTAGAATGCATTGACTTGGTATTTATGTTTTAAATATATCCACTCGTTTTGTGGCAAATATATGTGTTTCAGCTCGACCTTCATACAGACTCTTAAGAAAACACACATTCGATTGCAAGAATATCTTTTTACTATGATATTTTATTAGTGTGTATGATACATGTACTGTATGCTGTAATTTGACATTAAACGACGCCTTACTGTTTTCTTTTGCTGCTCCAAGAAACCTTTTTTTAAAAACAAGGTATAATTATGAAAGTATCCTCTGGGAGTGCAAAAAAACTCCTTTGGATCATTTCTGTTTTGGATGAATTTGCCAGCCATTGCTGAGGAACTAGAGTTTTATATCACTTTGTTTTGTTTTTATTTTCCATATCATTCAGTCCAAGGAACTCGATCTGAGTCAGAATCAACTGTATTGTAAGTAAAACTGTGGGTGATTCGTTTTTGTGCAATCTACAGTCTCCACTACAAATCCAATGGCTATTTCTTTTTCCAGACTTTTGCTCATCCACAAGTTTTCCAGTTGTATACTGACTGCATCACTGTGGCATGTATTGTCGGTTAACACAGGTTTGGGTGTCGGGCTATTGCGCATTGGACTGTTACATCGGACCAAAGCCATGCACCCGATCCAGTTAGCTAGAGGGTGCAAAGTTCTTGTGGTTGGTCTTTGGGTACAGTATGTGACACTTGGCATCTAAGCAAAGCTCCACAAGAAGCCTCTGTTATAAGGTATTCATGCATTGATGTTAACAAGCTCATACAAGTGGCCACACAAGCATTTATGCAACAGGGGCTAAAACCATAAGCCACCCTCATGATAGCAAACTGGACCTAGCACACATTGGAGAATGCACCTTTAAAATTGCTCATAATGAAGTTAAGTTTTCACTTCTAACTAAATTGGCACTAAAGTTTCCAAAATAGATCTGTTATGCTTCCTCTGTCAAACAGATTTCATTACTACATCCCACAGACAGCATAGCAAAACGAGAAGATGGTCAAATGACCAAATAAAAACAAAGGCCTCGACTCTTAAGTTTTTTTCCTCTGACGAAATCCATGAGGTTTATTGGGTGACCCCTGCCAAACAAATTAATTGTGAATATGACCAACTCTGCAGCCAGATTGACATTTGAAACACAATATGTGAACACAATGGTTCACATAATCCGTTACCACTTTGTTGCTCAAGAACTGAGCTATGGAGTGGCACAAACTTGAGTTTTGATTGTCTTATGCCCCCCCTTAAAAAAGTGTTTAATGACAGCTATGCGAGCATGCTGCAACGCATTCATTGCCCTGCCGTGAACACGTGGAGGCTGCCAAAGTGGTTGCGAAACCACCCCGCGCCACAACTCCCTGACAGGAATTTCCCATCGCCCCATTATCAGCATCAGACAAGCTGAGTGATCGCTATTACATCTGCCCAAATGCTAAGAGCAACTACTTTTTCTCTTTCCCCCCCAGAGAAGTGAGGTTTTATGAATGGCTCCATTGTGAACATGTGAGGTTTATTTCTGCCCGCGTTCATGTAAACCAGTATAGTTCGGTTGTATAGCTTTAAAGGGTCCTTAATTATCGGATTCCTCTTCCTTTTTGTGACTGGTATACGGCTTTGAGCAAAATCCTTGAGAAAATGGGAAATGTAAACAATTGTGATAATAAATGTATTTTTTCACTGGCATTGCCTCGCATACACCTTGTGGAATTATTCTGATATGTATTAGTCTGTCATTCCATAAGTTGATCCTTCCCCATTGACCCTTCCTCTTCAATGTCTCCCTTTTAAATTATACCCGTTCATTAAAATGTTAAACTGTAGATAGGAGCCCTGCCTCGCAGTTGGCGAAAACTAAGGTCTGGAAATTATGATTGATTAAATTTGTTAAATCAGCATGTAATTAAATGAATTATTTTTTTTACTGCATCACAGGGTCTATAGAAAGCTAGATGCCAACTTTTAATGAGGTAATTAACATGTATCTAAAATATGAGAAATTGTAAAAACATGGGGCAGAGCTTTCCTGTTACCTTTTTTGCCACATTTCACATTGCATTTCACTTCAGGAGCGAGCGGGGGGAAATAGACACCCTAAATGTACTTTTACTTTACTTAACTATATAAACACGCAGTAAATTTTGTCCAGTTTAGTTTGAAACGCCACACGTTTGTGGAGTTGTTGTTTCTGTGAGAATATTGTGTGTCCAAGTGAGACACATGCACACACACAAACCGCACATTTTGAATGGAGGCAGACAACAATGTGTCATTACTCTTTGGCCACTGGACTGTAGTGTTTGAGTTCAATGTTGTTGTTTTTTTCCTCCATGTATAAGAGAGAGAGGTGAAGTACTGTAGACTAGAGCATCCCCGCCTGACAACTGGATGTCAGGTCATCAACCTGATGCAGCAAATCATTAGGAACATAACCTTCCATTGATGATGCTACCCAGACATTGTAGTGCTCTGCTCTGCCTCCCTTGCTCTCCCCAGCAGGGACCTTGCCTGTCAAGTAGCCATTTCTCAGCGAAATACCACAATATATCAATAGTCCAGTAGTAATAGGGTTACACCCGGAACAAATCAGTAACAAGCTGAAATTTTCAGGCTATGTTCAGAATACCTTTAGGAATGACATACTAAAAGTCCCTGTGAATCCCCCTTGTGCTCTCTGAGATATTCAAGATGGCGTCCAAAATGCCAAATTTAAACTGCTAGATATTGCAATGAAACTTCACAGGTTGATCAATTATATAAATACATACATTTTTTATATTGGAACTTTCCATGATGTCAAATATGGCTGCCACAACATGGCCACAATATTAGTATATTAATATATTAGTCCTAATATTAAGAAGGCCATATTGGGTGGCAATATTGGATTTCATGAAAAGTTGCAATACAAAAATGTTTGTATTTATATATTCATTCTTAAAGGTATTCTGAACATATCCTGAAATAATTTGTTCCGGGTTTGACTCAATATTGAACTAATGTTCTTGGACTATAAATTAAAATTACAGGAGGAAAATGGTTTATTGTACAGTAGCTGCATTTGAAATTCTGATCCTAAAAGTGTGACTGAGCCCAAGGGCTTCAAGTCCTACTGGGTCGATTTTATTAATGGACTAGAAAACCTACTGTATATCCTAAGACTAAGACACATGGCCCAAAAATCAGGTAAAATCCTGCAGTCTCAAGTGTCTAGATTAGGTAGGTAGTTGTTAGTTAGTTTTACATTATACAATATGACTCAAATACTACAAAATACCAAAGGCAGTCAATATACTGAAGGCTCCAAGCCACTGAATACCCACGATAGTGTGACATTGGACTGACCATTACTAACACTAGACAAGCCACACAAGCGTAAAGCCACACAGCACCGGTGACTGGTAACCCATGGCACTGGGGACAGGTAACCCACAGCACTGGGGACAGGTAACCCACAGCACTGGGGACAGCTAACCCACAGCACTGGGGACAGCTAACCCACAGCACTGGGGACAGACACCACAGCACTGGGGACAGCTAACCCACAGCACTGGGGACAGTTAACCCACAGCACTGGGGACAGGTAACCCACAGCACTGGGGACAGTTAACCCACAGCACTGGGGACAGCTAACCCACAGCACTGGGGACAGTTAACCCACAGCACTGGGGACAGTTAACCCACAGCACTGGGGACAGTTAACCCACAGCACTGGGGACAGTTAACCCACAGCACTGGGGACAGTTAACCCACAGCACTGGGGACAGGTAACCCACAGCACTGGGGACAGTTAACCCACAGCACTGGGGACAGGTAACCCACAGCACTGGGGACAGGTAACTCGCAGCATTGGTGACCCGTAACCCACAGCACCAGGGACTGGTAACCCACAGCACCGGGAATCAGCCTTACCCACTGTCACAGAAGACTGTGAAAAAAGCCTTCTAAATCCTGACCTTTTTGAAAAACGTTAAATATCTATATAGCAACATTAACTATTCATATTTTTTGTATACTGTACATGCTGTTTAGAAGACCAAAAACCGTGCCTGCCTGGAATGGGTTAACCCTGCCTGGACCAGAGCCTTGAAGTACAGAGAATAAAATCAACAGTTTACTAACAATGTCTCCATGTCAAAAAAAACCCTTAAAACCTATTCAATGTCCCAGATCCCCCTCACAAAACATCACACCTGCTGAACTCTTTAAATAGAAGTTAAAATGCCACTAATTAAAATACATCTCTATATACTCAAAATAAATTATCAAAGCATCAATATTTGTTTTCTTACATACAACATACTTCACACCTCATTCCTTTCAGGTTTCAACAAACACTCAAATCATTCTTCTGATCAAACATGAGGCCTCAAACCTGGTCTTTATGCACAGCACTATACCCTTAAAGGGACACTGCTATGCTCATATTATCAGCCACACAAAACATAATGAAGAGTAGTTAAGGGTGAGCAGCACAAAGCCGACCACCCGGGTCATTCCTCATGCATTCTGTCTTTCCTCTCTGTTTGTCAGCATTTCCAAACATGGCCACCTGCAGAGGAGAACAGACAGAGCGACGCGCAGCCTTTAGAGATGCCAAGCTCCTGTGTATTATGTTTTCGGCATGCTTTACATTTTTTCACAGCAACCTAAGTTACTCCAGACTGATCCACACACGGCACCGAGTCCTGCTGATACCAGGACACCCCTAAACAGACCTGTTGCCAGGATACCATCCCAGTTATCCCAATCTCAGGGATAACAGGCAGGAGGACTGGAACAAGGAGAGTAATAATGAGATGGAGGGTCACGCATGGCCTCATTTGTTTATTAGAGTCGGTGGAGTTTTGGTATAGTATTTGAGTGTTTTGTCTGTCTATGCTTTGTTTACAGCACAACCAATTGATTTTCCTCTAATTCATGCCCTGGGGGAGCACAAAAGAAGCTGCCGTTTCCCTGCGAGTACCAGGTACTCCAAGTACAGGCTCCATGCCCAGAATCAGGCAATTCACCCAACAGAATGTCTCTGTCTGATTGACTATCTGTCTGCTCCCCCAGCTGTCTGTCTGATTGCTGCCGGCCACCTCCCAGTTGAGGTACTAGTTAGTGATTCACACACTGTTTATTGCTCAGCTCCCTTTCTTTGTTTTGTTTTCCTACGTTATTGACTTGCCTGGGGCCATGTTTCTTTCCGTTCTAATCTATTTTCTACTGCCCAGAGGTACAAACAAGGAGGGATTCGTTGCTTGGATTAGTGGGCATACTAGTCCCTTTTACCCGACACCTGATCTGAAATGAACTTTGTTATACATCAGTATAATATGGGGCAAAGTATTGGAGTCAGACTCAGGAACACTTTCCTGTGACCAACACTAATCTAATGTCTTGTATTTCACACAGTTGCCAGGGACCACCAGTGTGGTTTGAGGATCAGACGGTGATAATGAGAGCATTTGCAGTCATTTTCTTCTCAAATTGCACCGCCTTCCAGTGCATTTGAATATGCCGTTATTCATGTATGGTAGCTCACCGCGTCATGATTCATGCCTCTGTTATTTCTACAACTCTTAATCTCAGTGCTTAGAAAACCACTTTGCAACTTATGGTGCAATTACATAAAAAGCAGTGGGAGGACAGGATTCATTAAAAGATCCTATGTCAGAAGTGACACAACCAAGAATCCCACAAATCTGAATTTCCTCATTATCCACACACTGGCACGGCATGCACTCACACACATACAGTACACATACGTCTGCGTTGTGCACTGCTGCAAGGCACTAGCCTGCACGCACACGCACACGCACACGCGCGCGCGCGCACGCGCACGCGCACACACACACACACACACACACACACACACACACACACACACACACACACACACACACACACACACACACACACACACACACACACACACACACACACACACACACACACACACACAGAGACAGTGGGAGAGAATCCCTTGCAGTTGGAGACGGTGGGTTAAAATGACACAGTATCTTTCATAGTGCTGTAATTATCCAGTGTCTGACACGGATCTGTCATTGGCATTGATTGTTTGTCCTGATGCCCACCTCCTCCTTGAGGGGAAAGCAGGGGCGGGGGACGGCTGTTTGGATTCCCAGAGTTTTGGACAGGTTGCCTTCGGGAGCCCACGAGAGGCCCAATCTGGAGCCATTGGTGAGATTGGTATCGTGTTAATAGCTCCTCAGGCTCCGAGATGCATAGCAGCAAAAACCAGGAGACCCTGGAATGTGGAGCGCTCATGAATCATTGTCATAATTAGGGACAATTGCGCGCACACACACACAGGCCCGAGACTTTCAGACCTATTGTGGTCATTTGGAACCTGGTTCGTCCGATCTGATTCCATGTATTGGGTCTTTATGTACTGGAGTGGCGTATGCGTGCATGCATGTGTTTCCAAGTTAAAGTTCACCATGGGCCGATGACGGCCTTAAACTTCAACTCTGTCTAGACGTGACTCGAGGAGCAGTCAAGCGTTGGTTCTCAGGCACCAGGCTCCCTCGTGCGACAGCGCCACTGAGCTGTGGTTGTTATGAAAAACATGTCAAACATCCAGCGTACTATGGGCCTCTTCATAGGACTGATGATTAGACACAGAATCACACTAATGGCACTAATAAGAGAAAATATCCACCCATTATCTGTTCCCTGAGTGATAGGGGAATCGGGGGGGGGGGGGTGAGGGAGAGAGGGCGGCTGGGAGTAAGGATGATAAAAGACAGGGTGTGGATAGAGGTGTACTCGTCTGGTCTGAGACCGAGAGACCAGTGATCAGGGACTGGGGATTTAAGGTTTGACCTGAGGGTGAGGATCAGGTGGATCGATGGCTATGTCGAGCCCAACCTTTAGAATACAACTTACAGCTATGTGATCATTCAAGTTAGAATTGTTGCCCAAACTGAATGTGGGGACAATCACTCCTATAAGGCTTAGACGGTGGCAATGTAAAGTTAGTGTACATTATGAAAACCTGACTTTGAAAAGAGAACGTTTCAACATGGAATATGTGTTGAATAAATAATTGATGTCAACTCCCTAGTTAGCAGATAAAGAGTTGCACAGCCGAAAGGCACTACTAAGTATTGCTGCTGTAGACAGCTTCAAAGATAACAGCTTTTAAACAAACCAATGGCGCTCTCAGTTTTATGCTGGCAATGGAATGTAGCGTGTGGACGCGACTAGGCTTCTCACAGACCTTGTGTCATCTCCTCTCATCCCAAACCCTTCCTAACGCTCCTTCCCACATCCCCCATTCTCTCGAATGCCATCACTCTCTCCTCTCCTTGTTACCGTGTTAATGAAGTGCAAACCACAAAACTGGCAACAACCTGCCCTGTGAAAATCTGTGAGCGACCTCCGTTCCCCCCAGTTTACCGCGTGGACTCGAATGGCAGTATTCAGTGACGATGGGGGTTTCTGTCTCCAGGGATGACTCCAGCCCCCCCATCCTTTCTTTTGACAGTGAGTCACATCAGTCAGTGGCAGGCCAGCTCCCATCACTCTGCAGAGAGAAAGAACTTGACTTTGCCGTACCAAATCAAAACTGTCCGAATGTGTATACTCTATCCAGGCAGGAGAGTGATCGTGCAGGCTCATGAACGCCCCAGCCTCTGCCATCCATTTGTTCTGATGTGTTATATCATATATCACACCTGTCCGATCCAGGACGGCTGTAATCTCTCAGAAGCTTTTAGGAGAAATCCCGCTGACAGTGTTATTTGAAATCCCCCTGTAATTTTTCCCTTCAGAGTTTACACATCTGTGAGATGCTTTCCTAGAAGTGCAGCTATTACGCAAATAATATGATGGGCAGCAACGTTCAGCCAGGCAGCTGCCTTGGTGTGGTTGACTACCTACTTAATTAAAAAGCTAATTATGTTGCCAGCAAGTGTATTGAATAGCTGTTTAACCCCTGGCTCTCACTCGATCGCCTGTTGCTGGGAACGTTGCCAGCCTGCAGTGCGTTGCCAAAAAAGTGCTTTGTGTATGACCACCCCTCTGAGATGACATGTTCAGTGTGTTCTCACACAGTTCACACACAGACTACAAACCGTAATCTTACAAATCCAGCCAAAATCCCACAGATGTATGCAGTACGGATGTGTATTTCACTAGCTAATATACCCAGTCGCCTCCATTGTTCCACTGCACACACAACGTCACAAACGTAGCGCGGGATGCATTTCAGTTAGAAAGAGCATCCCTTGATACTTTGGGCCGCAGACAATATAACCATTAAAAAAAAGAAAGTAATATTTGAGGACATAACTCTCGTGGCTCGAGACAGGTTTACAGTCTCATGCTGGCAGAATGAATTCCTGAAATAAACTTTCCAGACCTCGGGAGTGAAAACAACTCCCTCTCTTTTGTGAGGGAGACTGGCCTCAGCCCGATATTCATCAGTGGGGATAACCTCTGACCCTAGAATCATATGACGCTGAGTGCTGGAGATCCTGGTGCAGCCAGCCAGTCTGCCTGAGACGCCATCTCTTTCTCTCTCGCCAACACTTTCTCTCCCTCTCCGCTCTCCCTCTTGTCTCCCACTCTTTCTCTTCCTTATTCCCACTCACTGCCTCCACTGTTTCACCCGTCTCACGCGCTTTCTTTTTGGAATGTCACTCCTGAACATCCCCCTACCCCTATGAAACAATGGGGGGGAGAACTGTTACGAGGGGATCTTGTCGTCTGCAACCAACACGACCCCCTCCACCTTCACCACCCCCTTCCACTCCGCTTGCCCCCCACAACCACCAGCACTGTCACCCTCCACTCCAAAACCTTGAGATACCAGCTTGCAGACAAGACGGCTCTTAGTGCTCCAAACAATTACCATTAGTTAGGCTATGACAGGCCTTTTCCACACCATGCAACAGACTGGAACAGCTGCTGACAAGTCCCTCTTTCTCCTGCAGTCTGCAGAGATGCTCTCCATGTGACATCGCTGTTGCGGAATGGTCTTCCCAGGATGTATACACCTCAGGAGGAAGTTTTTTCCCTCCCGACAGCCTGACCTAAAGGTTGCAGGGTAGGCTAACCTGACGAGGTCAAACGGCTGGGTCTCTGCTACATGTTGTGCATTTTATTTAATAAAGAGCACCAATTGAATCTTTACCACTAATACTATACTACTCTATGATGATAGTCAGCTCCACATATGGAGTTCCACTTGGTTTATTTGCAAAAGTGATTCGGGTCGCGGGAACCACCATTGATTACTCCTGTTTTTCATTGAGTGTAGAGGGCTTAATGACATCAGATCAACATTGCTGTGATCTACATACAATATGGAGACAGAAAGCATGTTGTGTGGCATTGTGATCTTGATCCTGATTCATTGGCAGTGTATGATTCAGGAGGAAGTGGCCTTATGTCCCAATCGGGACGAAGAGGATAAGTAAGTAAATAATATATGGAGCATATAATCAAGCATGATGTCACAAGGCGTAGTGGAGTGACAACCACATTTGGAGGCGGGACTCATGAGTGACGCATCGTGACACTTTGTGAGTTAACAGATGTGCAAATTGTTGACATTTCGGAACATTACGGAGCTGCTAAAAAATGTTATTGTTCACCTGGAAAGCGCAAAATAGTGCGCATAGGTTGAAATTGGTTAAATGCTTACAAGCCTCTGCCACCCGGGGTTGTTGTAGGTGTTGGGTGCAAACGCAGGTTTTCGCCTAACTATGATGCAATGGGTGCCACGTAAGACTGATGTATTGGAGTTCTTTCTTTTTTTCCTTCCTTTTTTATATGAGACCTGTGATAATTACAGAGCATCTGTGGCTTTATCTCAGGGGGGTGGATATGTTCATACTTTCACTCTTCCAGACATGGTGTCGCAAAACATGCAATTACCTTATAAAAGAAGTATGCCCGATTTACATGCGCCTTCACCGCTGGTGCGTGCTCAAATCTTAACGTAGACAATGCAGCATTTTTTTTCCTGCTGTGGTCGTGTGTTTATGCTCCTGTCGGTGTTAAAGCATATTGTGCAGAGCCTAAGTAATGAACTCTAACACCACTGACAACAGTAATTTAACATACTCATCTGCAGACTGTTACCTCGCTTTTTTAGCGCTGGTGTTTACAGTAAATGATATATGTTCTCATGAGATGTACTGTATGTATGGTGTGGCATAACACAACTGCATGTTTTGACAAAAAAAAAGTGTGGGGCGAAGGGGGCTACAGGTGGTCGTGTCAAGTTGACGTCTCCAATGCCTTCACTTACAGGAAGAGGAGGCCTTGGCCGTGCATACATCCCCGTTCACTTCACAGCCTGGCAACCATAAAGCCGTCATTAATCAGAGCATGAGGCATTTCACTCAAGTGAGTCATGAGCGGAGCACCGTGCCAAAGAGGCGATGGGCCCGAGCGTGGCAGCAGCGCTCAGGAACGAGGCAGAGAGCATGAGGTGACATGTTTTGCCGGTACAGAGGAGATGGGAGATACTCCCAGTAATGAGTGCTTTGTGAGATAATGGTATGCACAGGTCCGCCTCCTGCTATGTTTCCTCACTCGGCTCAAGAGGCAGGAATGGCAACAAGAACAATGCCGGAACATGTCACAAATACAAGTTTCAGAACACATACTGTACGCCACCTGAGCCGTGGGGAGTGGTTTGCAGGGGGACATGTATCGCCATCGACTTTGTTTTCTGAAATTGTCATGCATTTTATTATGGGGGACGCACGGTGTAAAAATGTCCAGAGCATCCACTACAATCCTGACAAACCAGGTTCTCCTACAGTCATTTATATGCTGACATACAGTAAATACTTGCTCTCACACGCAGCAGCAGGTCACGGTAACAGACGGACGGCCCTGGCACCAGATCTCAAGACTCCACCGTCAGGCTGGCTTCAGCAAGAAAACATACAGTGCTTGAAAGCTCTCAGCCACGCGTGCAGCAGTTACACGCAGTCCAGCAGAGTGTGTCAGCGCTTCTACACTGCTTCCATTTAAGTTACTGTAGAGTGTATACATGTACCCAAATGGACCAGAAGCGTATATGGGTCCATTTGGTTACATATTGTATACTGTCTGAGTTGCAAGTTTGAGGATTTTTTTTTCTGTGCAGGCGTACAGTATGTATGTCTGACAGCTGTGTGCTTCTGCCCAGGGACAACTGGCTCTGACGGCATTTCCTTGGACGTTCTCACATACTGTGTCTTTATTTCCAGTGGTCAAACTGCCCCACTGGATCCCCGCGCAGTGCCCACCGTGGATAAATGCTGCTTTTGTCAGTTTTTTCCCCCCTCTGAGCAGCTGTCCACAGACCCTTAGGCGTTCTTCTCCATGGCAAAACTAAACAAGTGCACGACGGCTGTCGGGATGGCGGCAACTGAACATGGAGGGACAATTCTTGACATCACACTCCTACTTTAGATATTACGTTTTTTTTGTAATCCTATACGGCTAAATCAATGGGAGAGTTTGTATTTTCTGATCACAGGGGCAGGCAAATTGCTTTTACAACATTAACTATTTAATTGCCATGGACGAGTATTTGTTTACAAAAACAAGCCAGGTAACAGTTGCCAAAGACGTTAAGACAACATTTGAAATCTCGCAGGATTTATTAAAGTCTCGCGCGGGGGTGCATATTTAGGTGACTGGGGGTGTATTTAGCTCCATATCTGAGCCTATTGTGGCAATCAGCAGCCACTTAACTTTCACTTCAATATGATTAATTTTGGCATAATAACGTCCTAGCATCTCTCCTGTGGGTGTGTAATGGTGGAAGAGTGAGAAAAAAAATGTATACAACTGCTGTTTGTTTTTGAGATAATCAATCAATTACTTACTGCATATAAATGGCACTCTGGACCTCAAGGGGGCGCTACAGGCTGGCAAAATGGCTACCAAGGAGTTAAATAAGTGCATGGGTTGTGAGCTGTTAGGAGTAAGTGTTTTGTTCTGAAATACATTGACAGTCTGGAGTCTCTGGACAGAGGGTCGAACGGACGTCTGTCTGATTCCCAGACGGTCCCTATACACATTCAGCTACAGACAGTCACCCCAAAGGTTGCCATGTGTCCACGACGTAAAGCACTAACACAGATAGTCCTTGATAAAAACTACACAGCAAAAAGGAATTTCACAATTGCGGCAGTTACGTGAGTCTATTAGCCGCTGAGGAGGTTCCTGGAAGGTCTTCGTATAGACAATCTGCCAATACTGAGTTCCTGATTACATGGCCAACAAAAGTATTAAAAAAAATTCTTCCAGCCATTATTATACTGTGTGCTTGATAGCCAGGACTGTAGCTACTGAGGCAATGCCAACCGGGGGAGAAGAGGAGACATGGAGGAGTGATAGGGAGGATGTACATACCACAACTATGCATGCAATACAAGAAGAAAAGAAGGAGAACATGACTAGATAATAGCCCTGGCTCAGAGAATATACAGTATATTGTGAAATTGACAAATTAGCCAAGAGACAGAGAAAGCAAAGGAGGGCGGGAGAGCCTAATTAAACACCTTGTCATGACCGTGTCGCTTGACGATAAGCAGTTATTTTTTATTCAATAGCAATACAGTCGTAAATCATTATTTAATGGAGCATAAATTAAGCAAAACCTAACTTAACCTTGCCTAAAGCCAAGCAAGGAAACCCCACAAGCAGTGGCCTTTCCTAGTAGCTGTTAAAAGGGGTTAAACGTGCAAGGTTGGAGCTGTAGTGGAGCAGCAAAGTCTGCCCAGCGCAGCACTCCCAAAGTGGGGTCTGGGGATGGTGTTCCAGGGGGTCCACAACTAAACAACCACCAAGAGACTTTATTTGCCAATTGCACAGGAATTCTTTGAGCATAGCTCCTGGGGAAAGCTTTAAAAAGGAGATAAAAGTACAAACTTTTAACATACTACAAATGGCAAAAGATAAGAAGCAACATTTACGCTGCAATGCAAATAGGCCACAGCTACTGCTAC
>CM076968.1:30036700-30064200 GCA_039105355.1 Benthosema pterotum | reverse complement strand
GTGCTTTATAAATAAAACTGACACAAACTGACTTCCTGATCTGCAGTGAGACATTCTAACCACAATGTCACGTATATTTGTGAGAGCTTTGCCAAAGGACATGTTTACCTTCCATCCTAATTTCTATTCTTCCCCATTAGTTCACTGGCTAAATCAATAATGTAGAGCATCAACTGCAAGTTAAGAGGGTATGAGTCTGTGACAGTCCATTGCTAAATGGAGGATAATGGCTATTGTGTCACTGACCAGCCAGTGACACAATTAAGCAAGTAATTAATAGATAAAAGTAATCTCCTAAAGACTGCCAGGAGGTGTTTAATTGATATAAGGCTTTTGACTCACAAGACTCATATCAATTAAAAAAGAAAGATTATGGGAGAAAATCTCTTGAGGACTAAATGATTGGATGTGTACGCACACACACACCACACCCACACCCACACACACACGCACACGCACACACTACTCGCATTATGCGCACAAATGTCATGTTGCATTTATTTAACTGCAGACACCAAATAGCATGCAAATCTACAAGCTCAATG
Organism: Benthosema pterotum; assembly: GCA_039105355.1. Lineage (NCBI taxonomy): Eukaryota > Metazoa > Chordata > Actinopteri > Myctophiformes > Myctophidae > Benthosema > Benthosema pterotum. The sequence goes on along the minus strand of CM076968.1, from coordinate 30,063,655 downwards.
CATTGCAAAGCAATGCATCCCAGAATAGGGATTTATTCTGTATAATGGAAAAGGATATTCTCTCCAGTTGTCCTCGTGAGTCATATTACTGTGCTCTTAGGGGGAAAGATTTACATAATTACATAGTGGCATAACATACATAAATATATGGTTCTATAAAAGGTACTAGCAATGTCATTCAGGAAATGTTATTTGCGGGGGTGGCCTGAGAGACCAAAATAAGTTTGAGAATCACTGGATTATACTGTGCAGACCTGTATAAATCCTGTATAATGAAATGTCTACAGGTGCTTTCATCCTGACTCATCCATGCCTTATGTGCCTACTCTGGATGGCACATAGGGGGGCACTAAAATTGTTCCTGGGGTCTCTATGACTCAGAATCCATCCACCCCAACCTCCCACAGACACACAGGGGATTAACCAAACATGTTCTGGCTTTCTCACTGAAACAGCGCATGTCTATTACACTACTGCAGTTAAGAATTATGATACATTAATCTATTATTATATTTAAGCATTTTCAGAGTGCTTCTATACTGTCTATACTGTGATATTATTTTATTCTATTTTATCTAATTTTCTGTTATTTCCTTTGTGTGCTTATTTTTAACCTGTTCGGAATAAATACATAGTGTTTTGCCAGTCAAATATTTAGTTAATGCCACACACACACTCTTACTCTTGAATCTACCCCCCAAATTTTAAGATTAGACAGGTTAGACACATTAGATTAGACACATGCAGCCACACACATGGAAGGATGCCTGTGTGTGCAAGCAAAACGTGGCCTATCTATGCTTTTGCCAGGCAGACAAAGACTGTTCAGTCTAGATTAGATCACACTTCAGGTAGATACACAGTACACACTTCAATTCTTTCACGCGGCCACATTGCACTTTGTTACCATGACGACTCTCAGTCTTCTCCAGTGTCTGCATGTAAAAATAGATGAGGGATATGTGGTCGGGTTCACGTCTAGATTGAGGTGATTATAGGAAGCACACAACCAAGAAGCGGCTAGGCCAAATTTATAGTGCAATTTGCACTTGACACCCAGTAAGCATAGCTGATTTTAAAGTGGAAATGTTTTGGTTGAAATGCAGCTGTTTTCTGGTGCGGTGGTTTAACTTTAACCACTATTGTAAACTAGTTAAAGTGAGTAACTCCTGGGAGTTTGAATTTGGTTTTCCATTGTATGACATCCATCAATCCATCCATCCATCCATCCATCCATCCATGTGACCTTGCTATGACGAACAGAACTATAGATTGATTTTTGCATTTTCTGATGTGGCAGTTAAATACAGCCTGCAATATATTATCGGTAATAGAATTTGCTGTCCAGTAATTCCAACTAAACAACACTGCAGAGTGTTTATAGTCTTATGACCCAGCCTATAACTCTGCCCTTGCATTTTGTTTTTTACTGTGTAGCACTTGGCTCAATCTTGGTTCTTTTAAAACATCGTCTATGAATAAGATTTACTTGACTCCCACATATTATGAATATACAATTTGCTAGTGTCCAGTAATTCCTATTACACACCACGACAATTAAATTACTATTTATTTCATTTTCATGGGTGTGTGTTGGCGTTTGGGTGAAATGAGACGTGGCAAACATTCAGAACATCATGGCCTGCTGACTGATGCTATTGTTCCTACTAATGCTGGTATGTCTTCTTATTCTTTAAAATGTATTCCTGAAATTGCTGTACAAAGTCCAATCAAGACGGTCTGGGACACAGAAGCTCCACTGCTCTATGAGTTGAAGTGTTCCTGAGCAAGACACTTAACCCCTCAACAGCTCCCTGGGTGCTGCCCTTTTAGTGCTCACTGGGGCTAATAGCTATGATGTGAAAAGCAGAGGATACATGGAATAGTTTGTCTAATCTGTTTGCATAGGTTAAAGTTTGGTGTTGGTGTAATCACAGCGAGATCCTGAGTGTTCACTTAAGTAATTTAAGTATCTAAATCCTAGAAAGTACAAATGGACCTGAAGTAGACCCTCAGACTTAAAATAACACAGAGTCAGCTGCATTGGCTCTGCAGACTGGAAGCAGAAGGTAGAAGGAGATTCTGTTGTCAGTGTAGGAGGGAAGCAATATGCTGTCATCTAATAAGACAGGTACTGTATGAGCGTGGGCACCACTGACCCGAAAAATAATCAGCCGATGTTTACTGATGCATACTGTAGCATAAATATGGCAGGCTAAAAAAGGAACCCCTTTGAAACAAAATATTTAGGTGTTCTTGTCAGTGATGAGGCTAACCCGACACCTTACATCACACTTCTGTTTTTTTAAAAATCAAATTGACATAGAAACCCAGGCATTTTTGATGGAAAGGAGATACCCGGTAATCCCAAAATATGATGGAAGTAAGACAAAAACTGGGGTCCTTGTGAGTCACAAGGGGCCTGTGGTCTGTGGACTAACTGGCTGAGCCACCACTCACCTCTCTCACACATCATCTCAACTGAACAATAAAGAATGGCCATGGCATGTGATCCGTCTAAATCAACAAGTGGGATGTTGCATGGATGAGCATCATCCACACAGAATTTATTGTTCAGTCTGCGTTATTCCCCATTTCCACAGCATGCAAACTCACACCAGCAGAACTATAGAGTACGTTTATTCATTGAGGACAGAGAGCAGTGAGAGGCACTCAAAGGCTCCTCCCTGGGAGTTTGTGAAAACATTCCAGCAAAGTGAGCGCAGCCAAAAGAATTAGGAACAGGGCAGAAGTGGCCTCTCACTCCCTCTGTCCCACTCACCTCTTTGTGTATAAACACTTTGGCTACTACACCGTGCTGTACACAAACGCTCAAAGCTGGAGCAACAGCTGTATAAGGAGAGCAAGTTATAGCTGAGGACAGAACAGTGGAGCTGTCCAATAACTATTGTCCACCATGAGGCTGTCGATTGTCCTCCTCATGTCTTCATTCTGGGCTCTCACCGAGGCACAGCATTACTACCAAGGACTAATGGATTACCTTGAGAACCGAATACTGGCCATCGAGGTAAGAGTCCTCCAGCCTCAATTACTGCAGAGCCCGACCGATGACAGAGTCTGGGGTCGCATGTCTATCCCAATTTTGGAGAGTCCTAGATCGATTAGCAATTTTGTGACTGATATTTTGTCAAGAAGTATAATGTTTTCAATTTCTATTTTATTTGCAAAACTTGGTTAAAGTATATTCTTTAAAAAAAATCAATTATAAGCAAACAAATACAAATTAACACAAAGAATAAAATCTGTTTCAAAGTATTTCTTCAGTAGTACTTCAACATATGGAAATAACCTCTAAAGCAAACTGATTGTTGCATCATAAACATCAAATATTGGCCAAGTATCCGCCAGATTGATATATTGGTCAACCACCGACTGTCCATTCAATTGAGTCTACTTTATTTCTTGTCATTTATGAGAATGGATGGGAATAATTTCCATGCTTGAGAACTCTGTCACGGATCTGAGTAATAATAGCACCATTGTACTGAGATTAAGTGTAATGATGTTTGAACAATGACACAGAACAGCCGAGAAGAAGAGAGATCTCTACAGACTTAAATTTCAGTACATCCTGTGTGTCTTGACCAAAGCAATCCAATTTGGCCATCTCATCAAATTCACCAGGGCCTCTGGGAGAATAAGAGGGAGAACATGGACAAGATGCTTACATTTCCCCTTCTCTTATCACACTCTATTTTCACCAGGCATCCAACATTATAGTTATTACTAGCATACCATGACGTTGAAATGCTGATCCTTCACAGCACTGACAATATTGTCACACAAATCAAAAGGTTCTATGCATGATCTGCATGAAAACCTATTAAAAAACATAGCCTTTGGGAGGGGAGAAACGGCCAGTTTTTATTTGTATTGTTCTGTGACAGTAAGTTCAAACATTATGACATCCATTTCCCATTTCATGGAATGGAGAATGCATGCCTTTGTTGAAAGGATCTGTTTGCTTCTAAAGAAAGACTTTTAAAATAAACAAAGACAAAAAAAAATGAGTTTTTCCCCAGGAGAAGAGTACTCTTGCAATAACTGAAATGTATATGTACCGTAGGTTTTCACTGGATGGTGTGGTCTTTTTATGTGTTTTTATGTGGGGGGAAAAAGAGTTGAACCCACACGTTAATGTTAAACAAATTCCTATGGCTGAATAAAAGTATCTGAATCTGAATCTGCTACATATTCATAAAGTATTACTCACTATTCTGAATAATTATTTTGCTTTGAAGACTTCTTGATGTACCATACACTTGGGTGTACCCCAGAAATCTTGAAATAATTATTCAAATGAAATGAATATTCTATTTACAGCTGTACCCTTCCAACTTCATCCAATGCAGTCTCTTACCAGTCTCATTCCCACAGCGCTGACTTCTGCATTGCTTCAGCATGAGAGCAGGACAATCCATCAAAAGTTTTTCACAGCCTTGTTTTCAATTTGACGTCAGACCTACAGCAAGCAAAGTACAAACGTAAATGAAAGTGAAACGGGGGAGAGGAAATCATTTATCAGTGCTCTCTTCCTAAATAACTCAGCTGTCAGTTTCACTTGGCCAGTCACTGCGCTGACAAACACACCGCTGCTGTTTTTGATTATGAGATGATGTGAGAAAACCTCAATTTGTGCTCCTGATGAAATTGTGTATACAACGTAGTTCAAGAGACTTATATTCTTCACTAGGGAAGTAGAGCCTTACATCTCAACCTTTTTAATTTCAAGGACCCAACTTTGATGTGCATTAGACCAGGGGTAGGCAACCTTAGGCATGTGTGCCAACGTTGGCAATCCAGGGGGTGATCACTGGCACAAGTGTGAGAGCTTTTATTATTATTATTTTAAATTTATGAGAAAGGTATACAGTTAAATTAGGCCCACTCACATTTCCTGCACATAATTCTACATTCATTCAAACTCTTCTAATTCATTTAACTCTGACGAAACAGTCGTAATAATAATACTTGAGTCTAATAATCATACATCCTGAAAGAGAAAACATACAGGTTGCTGTGCAGTGTGCATGGACAATCAAAATCGGATGGAAAACACAGTATATAATTTTGTCGTGGTGTCAAAATTTAACATAATGTCGACTTGGAATGCCAATTGTGTGTGTGAGACTGTGTGTGTTATTCTGTACAGGATCGTATGGGGCTGTGGAATGAGCAGTTTCATCGTTACCATGCGGAGTTGGAGGAATTCAAGAAGGTGACTGTGGACATCATGGACGGCCTGAGCAAAGGCTACAACTCCCTGTTCCTTGACCTGGAAGGTGCTAAAGTCCGTGTCCATCGCATGGATGGTGAAATGGACTACCTGGAGACCCGCACCTCCCCGAGGGCCTGCGCCAACCAGGCAGACAAGGTGTTGGAGCAGGGGGCCTGGAGAGAGGAGGAGGACAGTGAGGAGGACAAGGATGAGTGGGAGGAGGTGCACTCCAGCGTCTCTGGTGAGTGGTGAAACCAATGAGTGGAACGGATCCCCCTAAATGCCCTATCTAAACCAACACCATTTCATCATTCTGCCCTCATGCCATTACATCCGGGCCTGCCTCTCATACACAGACCAACATGTATACACGAGACATAGAAAGGTAGAGGCCTCCTTTGTTTCAGGGGCGTCTGTATCTCACAGGGAGGGCTAGTGTCTGTGGTGCGAGTGTACGGCCGCACATGCCTCACAGAAGGGTTGACGTTCGATAATCCAATCAGAGCAAACCTAAACACTTGAATTCTCGTCCTGTCGATTGAATCAATAAGTCCCGGAAAGGGCAAGCTGTGATTGGATGCTATGGCCTTTGGCAGCATGCCTTCTGGACTTGTGTTGTGATACAGGTCACTCCGGTGAACTGCAGCGGCCAAAATCACTAGTTATGATTACTGTGTAGGCCTATGTCCCCTGGTCCCCAGTGGTCACTGTTTGGGGAATCAAGACATCCCATGTACAATACATTTATCTTTTCATGTAAAACCACCACATTTTAATGGTAGCTGCTGGGCTAAAATATTTATTGTGACGGCTTGATTTCACAAGACAATCCTGGTAACATGTATATTAACACTTTAGTGTTTTATTTTCACATGGGCCTACTAGTATTATTTTGTACTATTAAATTTTGAACTCATGATTTATTGCTTTCCAAATTGATAGTGCTAATGCTAGAGCACATACGGTTAAAATAATACCAAAGACCTCTGAGAAACATAGGCCCAATGATGAGGACTAAGAAAATTAGTTAGGAAACTGAAACTGAAACAAAAACAGGAAAAATAAATGTATATTTCTTAATAAATGTATAAGTCAACTCCCACTGTCGATCAGGATTATACTGATATACCCAGACTGAAATAACACTTTAATTTTGCTATTAAAAGTAGACAAAAAGTAGACATTACTCAACTTTAAGCAACTAGTATAGCTCTGGACGAGCCTTCTAGGCTCTGGTGCAAGCATAGCTCTGATGCCCTTAGCTACAGTAGCTTAGCGTGCTACATTTCAATTCAACCTCAAAATCATCAAACTGCTACTTTTAAAAAGTCCATGTCCATAGCCTACCTGCATTCTTTTTTCTTGTTCTTCGTCATCTTCTCTCTCTGTTCCCCCTGGCCTCTGTTGACCTTTCACTGATTCTTTTCATAAGAGCAACAGAAATGTAGTTCACCCACCTCTGACCCACACACTGTTTTGGCTAACCTGGTAGCCCCGCCCCCACACAAGTCTAGACCCTTGGCCTTGAGCTTTGATGCACCACCGGCACCAATAGTCTAGTGTCCACTACAAACAGCATCTCAGTCTTGCTGGGCCAGGCTCTGAGTAGAGGCAAAGGATTTATAAGAACCTTCTATGACCGTTGTTTTTTTTATCAGCTCTGAGCTACCTGAGGTGATACAGGTGCAGGGCCAAATTAGGGGGGGGGGGGGGGGGGGCTGACAGCTCTCAGGGATCCTTTGGGGAAATTGGATTGTGTGGAGCTGAATTTAAGGGTTCCTGGCTGGAGCCTTTTTTCATTGAATGTTGATTTCGTTAAATTTAGACCAGAAAGATGAACATGAACAGAGAAGAACACGAAAATTAGTTATTAGAAAGGGTTGGGTGGAGCAAGACAGATATGTCCCATTGCATCCTCAAAATGTGTGGTAAATTGTCTGGAAGGTGTCAATCTGCGCTGCGACGCATAACAGCCTGCCACCAGGGACACCCATTAAGTGGCAGTTAGAAGGGGAGAGAGTATTGTACCATTGCTAGTGTTCTATTCCTCCCTCTGGCCCTCTGTATTAGCAAGTAGAATTTAAAACAAACCACAACTGGACCAGTGACTTTAGGAAATATGACAAAAGACAAAAACATTTTGTTAATCAAGAATGAAATAGTACAATGAAACAAAAAACAAATCAAACAAAAAGAAAACCCCATCCAACCCCTCCCCCAACGAAGCCATAAAATATCCACTCCACTGTGCAAAATTATAATAAAGATAATAAATCCTAATCTAACATATTCTTAACTGCATCTGCAATGCAAGACCAAACACAAGCGTTCTCCTCCTTTGCTCCATGTAACCTTGCCGTTGACATTTCCAAATATACAATGTGTAAGACGGTTAAAGCACTAGAGCAGTAACTATAACTAATTGCTTTTTAAAACTAACTTGAACAACACTAGTGTGTACTAATTAAATCAAATTGCTTACACTACTAAAACCTCAGTGCCATCAACTTCTGTAGCTCCCAGAACAGAACCCCACCACGGGGCGGATGTAACATTTCCCAATATTGGGGGGGGGGGGGGGCAGGAGAAAATGGTATGGGTGCATTGGGTGATGGGTGATGTGGTATGGCCTATGGGTGATGTGGAGAGCCAGCGAAATCCATTTGAGCCCTCGCCCGCGGGCGCCCGTTTTCAAAACCGGGCGCCCGTTTTCACAAAAACGGGCGCCCGGTTTCACAAAAACGGGCGCCCGTTTCACAAAAACGGGCGCCCGTTTTCAAAAGCGGGCGCCCGTTTTCAAAAGCGGGCGCCCGTTTTCACAAACTAGGCTATGCCTAAACCTAACTCTAACCCTAAACTTAACCTCAGTAAACCTATGCCTAAACCTAACCTAACCCTAACCATAACCTTTTGAAAAGGGCGCCCGTTTGTGAAAACGGGCGCCCGCTTTTGAAAACGGGCGCCCGTTTTTGTGAAACCGGGCGCCCGTTTTTGTGAAAGCGGGCGCCCGCTTTTGAAAACGGGCGCCCGCGGGCGAGGTCGCTTTTGGATTTCGCCCCTGCTGGAGATGTGGTATGGCACCCATACCATTTTCAGTTACAGGACTTTTATTAGGCAAGTATAAGCACCAATAATAACATCAGTTGTTGTTGAAGTTGCAACAGACACACAGCATGCATAAAGCTAAAGGTCTGACTCAGAGAGTTTTCTGTTTTCAATGATGAAATGCTGTTGGTTTAGTGGTGCCACGACTGTAGTTATTGACAGTAGTAGTGTTTCAAATCATGCCTAGATCCGCCCCTGCCCCAGCAGTTATTGCAGTATCTATAGTCAGTCACACACATGATGTGACATTCTCCACTGGAGCCTTGTGATGGTACCTGTAGTGACGGTGCATGATGGGGGCTGTCAGGGGTCACCTGCCTGTCAGGCGAGTGAGTGACCATGCTGGACATGAAATTTGCTTCTGCCAACACAGCGATGATTCACTTGCATACTGATAGGCAGAGCATCATTAATCATCATGTCCTCATTGGGCGTCCAACTTACAATTTAGGCATTTAGCAGACGCTCTTAATCAAGAGCAATTTAGATTAAGTAAAAAGTACATCCTAAGCATACAGATTAGTTGAAATTATTATTTACAATTTAAGCAGAATTTACAATGTACAATTTACAATGTAAGCATAATACTTTGGACATTATAGGTCACTGCTATCTAAGTCTACTCAGGTGCTATCTAAACTACCTAGTATGGTACTGCAAGCGCTAAGGGTTGATACTGTATGTATTACAAGTGCTATGGGCTGAGATGGAGTCTGAAGAGGTGTGTTTTCAGACTGATGATAGGTAGTGAGTCTGTGGTGATTGCTATGGGAAGTGCATTCCATAGTTTTGGAGTCAGGAGGGAGACTGCCAGCTTCCTTTGGTTGCTTTGAAAGCAAGCGTGAGTGCTCTAGGGCACAATCACACCGGTATGACACTGCATGCGCCCCCCACCTTCACTTAATGGGTTAATATCCTACATATTTAACTGCATGTATTCTTCAACTTATTTACATTTGAGTTCATACAGCTAAGATAAGTAAACTATAACTAAATGCATTTGAAATTAAACGGATTTCAACTATTTCAAATTTTAAATATAGCAAAAAAATATATAGCAGATCTACAAGCACAAAATGAACATGTTGCATTTTGAGTTTGTAGATTTGCTATTTTTGATATGCTATTTTTTGATATGCTATTTTTGATATATCACTTTTGTTATGAAGTGATGGAGGATACCATATTTCTTTCTATTTGATACAGACTGAAAGACAACAAAAAACGTTTATAAGACAACTGACGGTTGCTGTATGCACACTTTTTTATGCACACATTATTTCATGAATCTGGGCAGTACACTCTACACTATTGTATAGAGTGCAGAACAGTAGTTGAGGACTGGTATTTCTGTTATAGACCAACTGACAACGCTTTGGGTGCACATTCTATACTTTATTATGTGAATTTTGACAGATCTGGGGAGGCGTTGTCATGTAAATTCATAGGCAGCTTTTTGTTCCCAGTCCACCCCTGCAGCGCGCTGGCAGAGTCACAGAGGATTCTATATTTAAGGTTTCACTGAGTCTGTCATGCTCTGGCAGTGTTGTGCGAATGTGCGTGACAAATGGGACCAATCCCAGTGTTTTTACAAGTTGTTTGGTGGAGACGTAGGCTATTCCGAGTCAATTGCCCATGTTTTCCAGGAGACTCAGGTTTGATTTATATTAGAAGCTGTTCTGCTCTCCTGTTTGTGCAGTTTGAGTACACAATCGTCTTTAGGTTTATAGCCTTGTGCTCCTCAAGTCAGGCAGGCTGTTAGAAACAGGAATGGGGGGACGGGCAGGCCCCCCTCTGGCTGAGGCTTAGCCACCCTAAGACCCCCTCCAAACAACCCCAACTGACTGACTTCTATGTAAACAAAAGTTACAAAACTCCCTAAAATCGCCAGAACCCCATAAGCCTGGATAATGATGATACATGAATAATCATCTAGGAAGGCAACATTGCATGCAATCATTCAAGCAGCAGAACCATCATGGGGAATGTCATTTCACGTGAGGCTCACCTGCCTGATCCCAGCAAAGCAAAGGATGCATTCACAGCAAGCACCGAAAGGTTGATGAAAACCGCCACTTTACCCTAAAACTTTCATTTTACTACCTAATGCAAATTCAATACCAAATATCAACATTATAGGGTGGCAATAAAAAACAGAAGTATAATGTTGTTATTCTATGAACTGGCCCCTGGCCCTGTGCCATTTTGAACCCACAGGTTCACAGGGAGAGAGTTATTGCATGTTTATATCCCAAGTAGAAACACGCTGAGAAGTTAATTATCATGTGTTAAGTGTATATGGTTTTCTCTTCTCTTTCAGACTGTGAGAACATCGTCTCCAGCATCAGATCAGTGAAGATCCTGAAGCGGGTGGGCAGCCCCAAGGGGCTATGGATCAGAGACCCCAGGTCCTCCAAGGTGTACGTCTTCAACGGCACCGCAGCAGACACTTTATACCAGTTCAGCTCCGTGCTGGACTTCTCCAGCTCTCTGGGGGTCAACCACAGCAGACAGATCAGGCTTCCCTCGGTGTGGAGCGGCCCTGGCAGTGCTGTTTACAACAGCTATCTGTACTACATACAGCAAGGGGCCGACGCTGAGATCCATGTGGTCAGGTATGACCTTCGGAGCGGTATGGTGACAGACAGCGCCATTCTCCCTGTGGACAGCAGCGCTCCTGTTTACAGCCTCAACCCAGAGACCCCCGCAGACCTTGCAGCTGACGACGAGGGCCTCTGGCTCTTGTATGCCATCGGCGAGGATGAGCCCAACATCCACCTCGCTAGGATGGACCCTGCCACTCTTGACATAGAAGAAATGTGGGATACCCGCTGCCCACGGCAGAACGCAGAGGCGGCCTTCATCGCCTGCGGTACCGTGTACGTGGTGTACAACACCCGCCTGGCCAGCCGCTCACGTGTTGAGTGCGTGTTTGACGTCAACAACGTGATGGTCAGCGAGGAGGCTCCTCTCCTCTACTTCCCCAGGAGGTACGGAGCCCATGCAAGCCTGAAGTACAACCCCCAGGAGAAACAGCTCTATGGCTGGGATGATGGTTACCAGATCCTATACAGACTAACCATGAAAAGGAAACTCCTTGTTCGAAAGATGGATATTCAACGGTCAATCTAACGCTTAATTTATACTCTGTCCTACAGCTTGTGAGGTCGTGCAAAGAAGTACAAATGGGTCATTTTTAAATGCAGCCGGAATTGACATTTAATAGTTGTTGTTTTTAGGCGTCTCTGTGGGCCAGCTAAGTGACAGTATGCAGGAGCTGTCCATGCTGCTGGAGCACAAGAACACTTCTGCAATTAATGTCATTGCAGATACCTACTAGTGTCAGCTACCGTAATTTACCTTGTCAAAATGTGTGCTATTAAATTCATACAGTATAGATAATGAATGTTTACGCCGAGTATGACATGATTTTACTGTAAAATACTGTGTAAATCTTTGAGAAGATGGGACCTCATGAGTGATTTCTCTTATACTTTGAGAGTTGTAATAAAATCAGTGACACACCGGAATTTTGCAGCATACAATAATTTCATACACGTCATGTCCAATTGATGAAATTGTGACTGACTGACTTTAAACCTGACACACGCATTGGTATGACTTGAGGGAGTGCGGTGCCCACTACCAAGTTGGTCATTTAGATGTGATACATCCATCCAGAACCACCAATCTGACCTTGTATGGACATACTGTATGTATATCCAGTTGTTCAGAACCGCTGATCAAACTAATAGGCCCATAAATGGCCATGTCAATGAAAGGGTATGGAGTATATACTAAAGGCATCAGGGATCTCAGTATAGATGTGTAAAAGGGACACATGTACAAATAGAGCACTCCTATAATGGGCACAAGGGGTACAGACAGATTGAGTAGTGTTGAGTAGTGTCTCCGACACTATGATTTAGATACAGCAGTCAGATTGGCATAGCGTAGATCCACAGATTTCATCATTAAAAAAGACTGTCAATGTGAAACCAAATATATTAGTTTTAGTTTATTACATTATCTGTCATTGTCTGTCATTTAATGTGTTTTACAATAATCCAGGAACTCATGAAAGACCTTATCTAACTATCAACTTACCAGAACATTTTTGTTCTTCAAACATTTATATTACAAATATTTGTTTTTTTTTTTACAAATACAAAATTGGAAAGTCAGTGATACCCATGACAGTTGGAAGGGATACAAGATCAAATATCAAGGAACAACACAATATTAGCCAAAGCTAGGAGGTCCTAAAACAGTCCATAAACTGAGGCAATTTATGTAACAGGTATGATCTAATGCAAAACACACCACAATGCCAGGGGAAAAAAACATATGGCCATCATAAATCACATTTTAGAAGAGCAACTAGGTTCAGATATTCAAATCAGACAATAGAAATATCCTGATAATAATTAGAATGAAAGGGAGTGTCAAGACTAAAGCTAAGTGTAAATGTAAGAAATTTTCCACAAAATCCCATCTGTGGTGATGGGCCTTACTGATACGAGTCAACCAAGAACCACATTGTGACCTCAATTCTAGAGCAAGTGGCAGTAGAGAATCTTCACGCCTATACTGTACCTATGCTTGTCTGTATCAACAGCTGGCCTCTTGGTCTTGTCATTTCTGACTCTCAGACACGCTGAGGTAAGCAGATCGCTCTGGGTACACTTAAAGAAGATGGAAATAGCTAAAACAGAACCTGCTGGGTCTGCTTACCGCATCTGCTTACTTCATGCTCTGCAATATTCATCTTTTTCTGTGATTTATGGTTCTTTCTTTGTCTGAAGTTAAGTTCAGAGTTCAGTGCTACAGTATTAATATTCCAGAATACACTCTGGAGGATACTATAGTATTTCATGTCTTTGAATGAACCATTGTTAACTTTAGGCATCACCAAAAACAGATGTGTTATCAGATGAGGGTTTTACGCTCCCATGAACTCATGTTGGATGCTATTTTAAATATATAATAATTACCTCTGCCCCTTCACTCACAATATAATCATCATTATATTATTTTTGTTTTGCAGAGCTTTCTTGCCAAGTATGATAATAGCATTATGTCCGAAAATTCCATACCACAAAATTGCTATTTGTGCTTACAAAATGAAACAAATGAAATGTACAATAATGCTCCTAAAGATAGACATTGAATAGACTGTATGAAATGAAGAATCTTGAGTCTAATCACATGTGACAATTGGCACCTTTGTTGTACATCTTTGTATTGAAAGACCATTACGGGTTTAAAATTATTTTAAAGTGTAACACTCTTTCTCACCCATAACAGACCAGATAAATGTAATGTACATCAATATAAATAAGTGAGACAGTCCACACAAACAAGCCAGAAAACAAGTATTAAATTAAATTAATGTTAATGATAAGTCTTTCTGATGCACAATAAAATCCTCTTTGCTAATTTAAGAATGCCTAAATTAACATAGGTGCAAAATATATACATCCTGCAGTCTTTCTTCAGAAGAAAGACCAAGGACAATTTATTGTATATTCTCACCAGTTATTATTGTTGCCAAATTGTGAATGCTATTGCTAATGTGGTGTGTAGACCCCTTGTTGGTAGGCCTATATTTTAACTAAGACAGGATTTTACAATATAGATTTCAGACTCACCTCATCACCACTTCAGAAATTCACATTAACTTTATTTTATGTATCTGCTCTCTGCAGTCATCACCAGCATCAAATAAATAAATAGAACTAATAGAAATGTCTTTCTTTTGAACTATGTATAATAGTAAAATACACACACCTGTACGTAAGATTACACCCACCCACCTAACCCTTTACAAAAATAATAATAATTAGCAGATTAGCTAATTATTTTTGTTTTGACTGACATTAAACATGTCCAAATGCCCTTCATAACAAACATCAAACATAGAAGGAGGTACTGTTTGAGTGTGTTAAGTGTGCTAGTTTAGTGGCCCTCAAAGTGCGGCACAGGAAAACCCAAAGGGTCCTTGGGCCCCACAGCAGAACAAGGAACAATTTAAACACTTTAACCCTATTTTGCTGTTAAAGCTGCTAGGGTGCCTATTCTTTTTTATTTATATATAATAGCAGATTATAGCAGAAAATAGCTTATCTACAATGTGCAGCGTGACACAATATTTTTTGCGGAATGTTGGCCCCAGGGTTGCTGAAGTAGGAGGACCCTACATACGATTTCTAAAGCCCTTGCCAATATGCTTTGTTTTATGACAATGACTACGATGACTGTGTTTTCAGTGTAAATTAAACGCTGTTAAAATCCTTTTAATCTGGTGTGCAGATCTTTCAGGTTCATCTTCTAGATATTTCTTGACCCTGCTGCACTACACTTACACTTAACAAGTTACAACGACAAATAAAATCAGGTAGAATTGAAAACAATTAAGGTGCAGCCAGTTTGCTCATGAATTATGACAAGAATGATCTTTTGTGTCTCCCCCTGTTCATCCACCATTTACGCCAATCAAAACACTTTGTAGTTCGTACTTCTTGCCTCGGCTGTCTGTGAAGATGCACTGAAGCTGCTGTGAGTATATTTTGGGCTCAGTCCCAGGCAGCCTCTGCTCTTCATTAAGCCAATGATCAAGTAATTGTTTCTTTCACCGTGGCGGTGCGATATACAGTATTCCGCTGGGGATTGGAAAGTCATTTGCTGCGTTCTATTACCCTTAAAAGCAATAAAGCTCGATGGAATAGTTTTACACTCGATGACAGTATGACAAACACTATCTTCAATTTTTATGTGAGAGAAAAGCTGAAGGGTTTAGAAAAAACAACAACAACCTATTCCTCAACCTCATTCGCATTCCGGCTGTGTCCTTATCTCCCCTCTTTGAAAACATACTCAGAGAGCTCAGAGAGCAATTTCCAACCGAAGCCTTATGGAAGAAGAGTCTGTGTTACACAGAGCTGCGGATTCAGCCCGCCCACCGCCTCAACAGCACTGGGATCTTGTCCCATTTACCTCAATCTGGAAAAGTTAAGCTTGATGTCAAAGTGTTTGTAGACGGTACGTCTGTCTGGTCTGCTCGAAGGCCAATCTCTCTCTAGGTCAGCTAGGAAAGCTTGTCGCTAAACATTTAACCCAAGAATCAGATCACTCCAGAACGGTAAACAACAGGAAGGGGGGGAGATAGAGATGGGGGATCGTGTTCCCCCTCTCATACTGACAGACAGGAAGAGAGTTGTCGAGTGGGAGGAGATAGAAGCCTTCCTGGGCCGCGGGGTCACAGGTGGTTCTGCTCAGGGGCTGGCAGGGGGTCTGGGGGAAGGGCAGGAGCCTTGGCTGTCAAAGCTGGCTGTCCTCGCCTTCCACTGGAGCACACACAAACACAAGGCAGGGTTTTTAGGTAGAACATACTGTATGCTGTAGGATATTCTCCACATACTACTGCTCTGTACTATCAAACACTTACGCAAGATGTAACTAAAGTGACATAATTTATTTATTGTGTGTGTGTGTGTGTGTGTGTGTGTGTGTGTGTGTGTGTGTGTGTGTGTGTGTGTGTGTGTGTGTGTGTGTGTGTGTGTGTGTGTGGGGGGGGGGGGGGGGGGGGGGGGGGTATTGGTCAGGTAATTTCCCTCAAAGTATACCACAGCTCACCTCTTTTTCAGATTTCTTAGACTCCAGCAGGTGGTGCCAGTGGGCAATTGGCTTCCGTGGATACGCCAGCATTTCGTTCCAGTGGTCCCTGCCGAGTCCCTCGGCGCTGCACCCAACACGGATCACTCCAATGATCTCATTATGACCTACCCTGCAGGGACAAACACACATGACCTCCACCGATTGTTGTTGATAATTGCAGGTTGTTTTCAAGGCGATTGGATCTGTATTTCCTTTTTATTTTGCACTGCGCTCCAGGAGACACAATAATACTGCAACTTAGGTGAGCCTGCGCTATGAGACAACAGATGTGACTCATCTCCCTGTTTACATGTAGCCATCAAAGCCATTGTGAAATAGAAAAAAGGGGAAAGAAAGAATCTTGTATAGTATCCCTTTGAGAGCATGTGCCTATAATAATGTCTGAATGAAAGTAACACAGGCCTTTCTCTCTAAATTGGCTAGGGCCAAGGCCAGTGTTTGTTGTTGTACATAACATAACCCCTGGATCACCAACATGGTATTGTCTCATCCTACTGTCTGATGCATGGCAAAGTTGCACAGCATAAATATATCCACTGGTAACTCTAAGATAGTACAAATGGAACCAAATGGAACCTGTGTTAATATATCCATTGGTAGCCCTGAGCGTGTCCACATGTAACCAAATGGACTGGTGCATGGTGTTAATATAACCATTGCATTAGCATCTCTACCAGAGTTAAATCAATACAAAGGATTTCACTGTGTAATCCTAAGAGCATCCTTCCTTCCTCTCTTACATGACACACCATGACTTCTGACCTTTAATGATTGTGATCCCATTGTGTCACTTGGACTGTAGCCTCCTGCCTGCTGCTACTGGTTTATTATAGCTCCACATACTCTTCCAAAGAGGCAGCAGGTTACACTTTCTCTGGGTGACCTATTGCCTCGTAGTTAAAGACAAATAGGCCTACTTTGTCTTGTTGCACAGTCGCTATTAGTTACAGGCCTATGCTGTATGTCAGCTTCGGCTATATATCACGTAGACAGAACAGTTTCCTGCATTTTAATGTGTTGCACAAAGTCATTAAAATGTTAGCGACATACTTGAATAATTAAGTTAATGTTAGCTGAACATCATATTGCAGTTAATGAGTCATGGACATTTGAATTTTATCCATAAATCAATATCACTTAATCCAGCGGCTATTTTCAGTTAGACTCTTAACATCAACCCAGGCTTTAAATGTTTTCAAATGCGGTAATCTTGTTTTTTCTTTTTTTCAACTAACTGTACAAGCATATTTAGTGTGTTGGATTAATGATCCATACATCCATACAGTACATATAATGTTTGTGGACAAACATTTGATACGTTTCGGTGAACTTCTAAAGGAACACTTTACCTACACAAGTTTCATCCTCATTTTTATATAACTGGTCTAACTCTTCACTAATACTATTTTCCTTCTACTCACTGTGCATCTCATTGGTGGACAGTTGTGCATCAATTGAAATCTTGTTTGCAATGACCACTGAGAATGATGTGGGGACAGAAGTGTGGACCCTCTTTAAAACTAGTGCATTACTCCATTTACAAGACATCTACACAATTAGAGTGTTAATAGAAGAATAGTTATATATTTCCCAGTTTCCCTATGTATACAGTATATATATGTATAATTATACATTATTACATATATATAATTACATATATATATATAATTATAATGTATTATATGTATAATTATATATATAGTTCAAGAAGTTTATTGTCATATTCAAGCAGGTTGAAATCAAACAGGTTGAAATTCAGTTGAAATGAAATTTGTCTTGCTCATATGGGGGAGAGGGGTCATTCTACGGCGCATGTTATGATATATATATATATATATATATATATATATATATATATATATATATATATATATATATATATATATATAGAGAGAGAGAGAGAGAGAGAGAGAGAGAGAGAGAGAGAGAGAGAGAGAGAGAGAGAGAGAGAGAGAGAGAGAGAGACTATATATACTATAGTATAAAATGCTATACATACAAGTCATAGTCCATGACAGAGATGTGTAGGCTGACGTGGTCCATGCTGTCTGGAGGAATGTCAAAAATGATGGCTTCATTGTACGTTGGATTGAGAGTGTTCTTTTTTATGGTCGTCTTCTTCTTTTTCAAACGTCTCCCATCACAAATGAGCGACACTTTGACATAGGGATCTGGTTTTGATTAGAGGGAATAAAGAAAAGGAAAAAAGGCTGATGATCTCTTTCATATACCATACAATACTGCACACGCACGTACGCACACACGTCTCTCTCTCTCTCACACACACACACACACACACACACACACACACACACACACACACACACACACACACACACACACACACACACACACACACACACACACACACACACACACACACACACACACACACACACACACACAGACACGCCCACCTATAGACAAGAAGCGGGGTGGCATTTGACTAACTAGATGACCGCTGCGTGAATATGGTGAGTTGGAAGTTGGAACACATTCTACTGAGGCAGTAAAACAAACCCTGGTTGTCCTCCTGGCCATCAGTCTTTACAGTAATGTTGGTGAGTCAACACCTCCAAATGGGATGGGAGCACTGCATTAATAGTGAACTTAAATGGGAGCATTGATATAACTTCCTGAGGGATGCTGATTTCAATCTTACTCCATCAGGGACAGCCTCATAACATCCATTATGGTTGCCTTTAGTGAGATGCCCTCCATCCAATAAACAACAAACAAGAGTGCTTGCCTTGCAACCCAATCTGCTGGACGGCACAATTTGATACAGCCAATGGTTTACTGTATGACACAGATTGGCCTATAATTGTCTAAAACAACTAAACTGAAGGAAATCAAAGTTGTATTTTTGGGAGTGGAAATGCTGCATTCATTCTGCAATGCACTTGGGTCCCTTGCATTAAATCAATCACAATAAATCCAAATTCATATGCAGAATGGAATGGGGTGTGTGTGTGTGGGGGGGGTCATGGACCAGCGGTCTGATTCCAATACAAAAGATCCCCTGCAACCATCTGCTTTCAACATCTTCATGTGAGCAATAGAATGCAATAGAATGTAGGAATGGTAAGAGCTTTTCACCGTTTGCTTATTCTTTTTGACAGGGAGTATTTGTATTTAGAATTGGATGTCTTCTCTGAGCCCTTATTGCAAACAGTACATCATCATAATCATCCGTAGACACACAACTCTCTCTCTCTCTCTCTCTCTCTCTCTCTCTACCTGAATATCCAGTGATGTCCATAGCCTTGAGGTTCCTGCATTTAATGACTGTGAGTGTGAGTCTCCCTGCAGTGGGCAGGTAGCATAGCGAGAACATGATCTCACCAAGGTCTACACTCTCCTGTGGGGGCGCACAGACGCATGTACACAAATTATTCACACACACACGCACACACACACACACACACACACACACACACACACACACACACACACACACACACACACACACACACACACACACACACACACGCACGCACACACGCACACACACACGCACACACGCACACACACTATTAGATTTTGATTTGTATAATTGATTAACTGTTGACAGTCAATAAGAGGCTAGTAGTTCAACTACTCAAATACAAACATTTGTTCACTCTTGTGGGGTCTGTGACATTTAGATGTCAAAGACCCCTGGGAGTTCCTGTAGACCCGACTTCGAGACCCACATTTCTTTTTAGTTTTTCTTTCAGTGTAGAGAGGCTTAAGAAATACAAAGATAATGATGGTGTCTGAGGTTGATAAAACGTATGAATTCTCAGGGTCATCATTTCAGCCTGACAACATCCACTCACTGTGCCATTTCCATTACCGCAGCAATTTAATGAGTTTTGCTTGCAGGAAAAATGTTTGAAATGCTGAACTGTTTTTTAGATGTTTTTATAGCCCTGCATGGGGTGGAACCTGATGAATTGTAAGTAAGGTGATCAGATAATATACTTTATGTGAAATGGTAATGTCTACATACCTAACCTAAATAATACAGAGCAATATATGCCCTTTTCACTGTGCTAGCATTGTTTGATGCCACCCCTGTGTGCATTCTCTTCCTTGGGTTCTTAGGGATGCACGTTTCTGTTATTCCCAACAGATTTGCATAAATGCATTCTCAGCATTGTGGTCATTATGTTATTGTAGCTCCATTCTATATTTTATTTAGATGATGTATTATGTGTATTCTGGGAAGATGGAGTTTAAAAGTTGGAGTGGTTGTTCAATTATGAAGAATTTAAGACTGCACATTTAGTCTCTAGAGCCTAGAATAGAAGAAGAAATCTCAGCACAGTACAGTAGGTTCATGTACAGTCTTAAGATGTGAGGTTGTATTTTAGGTTGTATATTATAAATATGTAAGCTGCCATGTGGAGCTTGGGTGTTTTATTTGGATGTTTGTTTTATGATTGTTTGTGAAGGATCATGTTGGTTCATTGCCTATAGGCCAAATTAAATGTAAAGTGTGATTCAACATGGGCATGAAACTTATAATAAAGAAAAATCAATCAACAAGATGCTTGGGTAGTATGATATTTTGTGAGGTGATAATTGTGAGGTGGTAACAACTCTGTTTTTGGTACCTGTTACAAAATGATGGTAATTAATAATAAGTATCATGTAACGCCAGGACATGTGAATCCAGACCGCCACAGAGTATGCTGCAGCTTGTTTATTTTTAAGCAAGTGGAATTCCAAATCATGATGTGGGGGCATAGTGAATGTCAAAATATTTATTCAAAGTCCACAGAAAATTAGAGCTGCTTTGCCCTAGGGTTGGGGTATTCAGTGTTTTAACTTCATAATTAATTTGAATGAAAGATAATAATCTGAAGTCAAAGCACTTACGTAACAAGGCCTGGCATTATCTTTGCAGGCAGCAAATACAACATATCAATATACACAGTCACTGTATCTGTGAGAGTCAATTAGATGTATGAGAAATCCCTTTCCATGCATGCTAGCATGAATGAAGCTTCCCAAAATACTTTCCTAGATCGAACGTGTCTGTGACGGTGCAGACATCAATAATTTGCTTCCTCCCCTGTAGACTCTTTATCGTGCTAATGTCTCTGGGTGAGAGTTATTGATGAATATCCCTCCTTGACCTATTAACAAGGGGAAGCTGCTGGAGTCTATGAGAAATGAATGAATGACTCTAATGTTCTTTTTCACACGTTGAAATGGCAGAGTGCAATTGCAATTAGAGTGTCTGCCCTCAGATTGGGAGGTGGTTCACACAATCCATCCCGGAGTCTCGAGAATAAATGCCTTCCTGCTTGGCACTCATCATTGGATTGGGGAGTAAGTCCCTGTAACATACTAGTGTAATGTCAAGGGGATGTGCTTCTGTACTTTCTGTAGCCTCACTCTACAGCAGGGGTTTTCAACCAGGGGTCCGGGGACCACCAGTGGTCCCTGAGAGGATTCCAAGTAGTCCCCAGATAAATGATGGACAGATGGTAACCAAATGGACCCTTATAGATCTGTAACTTTTGAGATCGTAAAATTAAACCAAATGGACCCTTACTCTCAAGAGTTGAATTTTATTTAAATATCGGATTTTCCTAACTTGAATGTACAGTTTGTACTCATTTAGAAAATGTAGAATTGTTATTTTGACCAACGTTTTACCAGTTTATCTCTCCTAAATTGTGGACAATAACTTGAAAATCCTTAGTTGTGGGTCCCAGAAACTAAACTCAGCATCAAATGGTGTTCAGTGGCTGAAATGCAGAAAAAATAGTGTGCCCTGGTAAGAAAAGGGTTGAAAACACTCTACAGAAACAGGAGGCTCATATGGTATGCTTGGAGGCTGAGATTATGTTTTCACCTGTGTGTGTATAAAGTATGTATTAAAAAGCCAGAGAGACTACCGGTATGTGATGCCTTTCTCTTTCAACTGACTGAAGTGTTTGTGTGTAGGGGAGTTTACACAGCCATGGTTTTGTTAACCACAGGGATATGCGCTTTGTAGTGTCCCTGTTCATCTTCCGTTTTTATTTGGTTGTTTGTATTTGAACAATGCTAAATCAATAAAGATTGTGGGCCCTACTCGAAGAATAAGGTAACTGCCTTTCTGTCTCCGGAGCAATAGGGAAAGAGCTTACTGAACAACCATGCAAGAGAAGTTGAAGTTCAGCAGCCAGAGGGGAAAGTTTTAAGTGTTTGATGAACTCGTTGAAGTGATAAAAGCGCCTAGTACACTCACTGATGCCCCATGCCCAGGAGGATTATTTAGTACACCAAGTTAACTCTTGGACATCATCAAAAAAGAATGAGGAAGAAATAACTTTTAGAAGAGGCCATTAGTACTGTATGTAGGCAGCCTGACGCTGGCCCAAGGGCTTTGATTACTGAGAGTCCCAATACACATTACACTAGACAACATGGTGGAAATACGGTTAGGCTACGATGTGAAACTGACTGAGATATTTGGTCCTTTATGCTGTTACTGTGCTTGACAGTAATTAGATTCACACTATATTAAGCATGTGTGTGTGTGTGTGTGTGTGTGTGTGTGTGTGTGTGTGTGTGTGTGTGTGTGTGTGTGTGTGTGTGTGTGTGTGTGTGTGTGTGTGTGTGTGTGTGTGCGCGAGCATGTGTGTGTGTGTGTGTGTGTGCGTGTGTGTGCATGTGTGTATTATATAATGTGTTACTGTATTTGACATAATGCAGCTGTCAAATGTATTGTAAATCCAGATTAAATTGTAAACTTTTCACCATTGTAAGTCGCTCTGGATTAAGAGCGTCTGCTAAATGCCTAAATTGTAAATTGTAATTGTAAATCGTCATACCGCCAGTGATATCATACACATTGGGAACATTACCGCTCAAATCAGCACTTTTAAATTTTGATTTTAGATAGGAAGCCAAGATTCTTACACTGGTGGCGTAGTCAATGTCCCTCCAGATGTTTGTCTCTCTGGACAGGTCAGATGTCTCAAACAGGTTATCCAACACCACTTCGCCGATCATGTCATGCCGTGAAAACCTGTCAAAGTCAAAGACACTCATGTGGAGCTTCCTGACGGCCAGCTCGTCATAAGGCACGGGGAACTGGAAGCTCTCGTTGAACGTGGGGTTGAGCGTCTTCCGGTGGACGCGCGTCTGGAACTTCTTGCGGTCCGGCAGCAGGTAGACCTTGACGTAAGGGTCAGAGCTGCCGCACAAGTCCTTAGCCGGCAGATCGAAGGCCTTGAGGATGTTCACCAGGAGACACTCGTTCTCGTAGTCGTACTTGAGGGAGAAGTTGATCTTCCCGCAGTTTATGCCGCTGTTCTTGGACGAAGCCTCCGTCTCCGGGTTCTTCTGCGTGTACAGCTCTGGCTGAATGCGCCCGATGCCGGTGCAGGGCTTCTCCTCCCTTTCAACCTCGTAGTCATTTCCCAGGTCCAGGCTGCCCACCTGCATCTGCCTGGGCAGGTGCCTTTTGAAGGAACTGTGCCTGTGCGGGGGTGCAGGGGGTTGGGTCAGGGACAGTTAGAACACAGGGAAAAGAACAGAAAGATTGTGTGAATAGAATAGCTAGTGCAGTGCAGTTGAATATTTTTTGCCATGAATTCCTGGATTTTGAGAATGGACACGACACGACATACAATGTTATTTTGCCTTAGGAATACTGGCAATATTGAACTATTATGCATGTGTGTATATCATGTAACTATAAATGCAAGTCTCTGTGTGTGTGTTGAGCCACACAGCTGGATGTCCAAGGACTGGTGGTCCTTGAGAGGGTTCCAGGTGGTCCTCAACTAAATGATGGAAAGTTAACTAGGTGTAACTCTTTACGAGCTGAAACCGAATGGACCCTTGCGGGTCCATTTGGTTGAAAGCCACTGGAACAAAGTAACACAGAGGGACAGATACAGAAATCTCTACAAAAGGGGCATATAAGGGACACATTAAGGCGTATTCTGACATGGGTACAATGGGTGGCGGCAAGGATCTTCAACTTCCATCGTTACTGACTCAGTGCTCTACAGCCGGTCAGTGGCCTAGTATATATAATGCAATATATCATGCATGGGCAAATACATCTGCCCGGCACAGTGTCCAAGCAAGTCGTGCATAGACGTGATTGCACGTTCCTGCCAAAGTAGTGATAAGTGCTGGGGGTTAGTGGGTGTAGGGGTGAGGGTCTGACCTGGTGGAGGAGGCAGGCTCCGTGGTCTGCCTCTGCATGCGCTGCGTGCGGCGCAGGAAGTGCTCCTTCATGGAGACCTGAACGTCGGTGGGGATGTCGGGCGACGTATGACTGATCTTCACCGCCGCCTCCAGGAAGCCCATGGACTCCATGCGTTCCTTCACCTTGTCCGTTGCCATGGCGACGGGCGGTGGCGGCGGCTGCTGGGGGCTGCGGGGCGGAGGAGGAGGAGGAGGAGGGAGGAAGAGGAGGGGGGAGGAGGCGCGCAGGGGGCCGTGATCCTCTGGGCTGCAGGCGGACGGGGCGAGAGGAGCTGCTGAGCTGCTGCAGGGGTGGGGAAAATAAGAGTACAACTGTCAATATGGCCATGTAGAAATGCTCTGTTGTAGTCAAAGTCCGGAATTCAAAATGTAATTTGGTTAAAATACAAAAGTAGAGATGAACCAAATACAAAAATAGCCGCATATGATTGATGTTACCGTATTGTCCCAAATATAAGACGACTCTGGTTATATAAGACGACCACGATTTTTCAAGATTTTTGGTAAAAGAACATTGAATGTCAAATAATATAGACCCCGAACATAATAATACGTATATAATATAATACGACCCCATTGTTTAGGATATTTTCATTGGAAAAGTCTTATATTCAGGCCAATCGATGGATGGATGGATGAATGAATGAATGAATGATTTTTTTTATTGTGCAGCTTACAGTACATTTCAACTACAACAGAGAACAGAGAACTGTGAATGGACACACTAGTTAAGAACTTGTTTATGATAGTGGCCATCTTGCACATTTTATCAAACAATTAAAGACATACAAATCACTTCTGTAAGGTCAGAAGCAGCAAATCATAGTGGAGATAAAAGGGGAAATAAAAATATCCAAGGCGATGAGGGGGGGTAATATTTTTTATAGGGTATATATCTTTTTTTCCTACCATTGCTGTCATGGCTGCACCTTAAAGCTACCTGATTATGGCAATCATTATGGCAAAACGTACCTTAAATAATTGTCACCATTATGGTTGCATAAAACATTTATTCGGCACTTGAAGGAATCCATTGCATTCACTATTCTGTTTCATATTTTCTCCCTATTTGAATAGGGTGAACATGAATTTTTAGCCACTTTCTGCTGAATTACTTTCTACAAATGAGTATTCAATGCATCATTATACAAAAGTATTGCTATCAAAATGTACCAAAAAGTGGTACTCATTACAAGTTTTCACAATGTGTAAAAAAATCTCTTGAAAATACTAAAAACTCTTGATAATAATCAAAATCTACAAAGTTACCAGTAGCCGAAACTGTCAAATAATTGCAATGGAGAAACAATACAATTTTGGGGGGGATTTGAGATGTAGTGGGGTAGAAGTAAAAGTATTGCCCATGGGTCCAGTAATAATATCACTTGACCTGCACCTAATTGCAAAAAAAACAAACTCAACTGATTTTGAATCTTTAATATGCCCAGAATAACATACAAAAAGTTGCCTGGAATTGTCTGGGGGGAAAGTTGTGAAAATAGCCTGTAAAGTATGAGACTACAAAAAACGTTTTTTTGTCCATTTCTGCTAGATTTCACCATGCTAAACCATATAACCATTTGATTGAATGGTTTACCAAACATTTCTCAGTTGTTCCATATGTATTTCTTCCTATAGAATCCAGTTCTGCAATGTACATTTTTGTATTGTGCATAATTATTGAATTTATCAGCATATTCACACATGGGCGGAAATGACAGGAAAAATCCTATAACAATTTGTCAAGCAGTTTTATCAAACTTTGCTCGGATGTTCAGTATGTATATTTTCCTCTAGATTCAATTTCTGCAATGTACAGTACTGTGCATAATTAATGACAATTAGTATATTTGACACATAAGCGGAATTAATTTGATATGTTGATGTGTATATGTAATTTGATTGTTTGTTTCTGGCATTACATCATAAACATACAACATAGTCACTATGAATGAAATATAAGCTAGGAATGTAAGGATAGAAATTCTATATGCATATATTAACACTATGGTCCCATATTTACAAAAATGGTATACGGTATGTTTGCTAACTGCAAAATAAGGTACTAAGTTGAGCCTTTCCATAGCATAGGTCGAGGCTAGGGCAAGTGATATGGGCTAAGATGAAGTCTGAAGGAGTGTTTTCAGACTGTGGCTGAAGATCTGGAGCGAATCTGCAGTTCTGTTTCGCATTCGGCTCATGTGTCGGCTAATCTGAGTGCTCTGGAGGGCTTGTATAGGGTGCGATCAGACAAGATATATAGTTCCATATTGTAGTTGCTTTGAATGACGGCATCCAATATTCGTACTGCAGACAGCAGCCAGGAGCCAATGGAGGGACCAAGGAAGCTGTAGTAGGTTGGATCAGTGGAGAGGCTTAAGTATGCCAGTAAGGATGGAGTTAACAGTAACGAGGGAGTTATGCTTTGAAGGAAGCAGGGTGGCAGAGGGTGTGTAGAGCCCAGGATCACATTAGGAATAGGCACAGGGTGATGTCTGAAGTATAAATCTATCTCAGATGATACCAGCGTGTTGTCAACGGAAATGGTTCGTTCCGGCCCTATGCTCAGAAGAACCTCAATCTTGAACCCAGAATTGAGAATATTGTTTGCTATTATTCAGCAACATTGGTCAGAACAACAACGATTGGGTATCTGAATGATGATTTAACAAAGCTCACATTGATAAATTCAGTAGAAAACAATTACTGGCAGAACAACCTTTATGTGT
>CM076968.1:29889200-30031700 GCA_039105355.1 Benthosema pterotum | reverse complement strand
AATGTATCGATTAATCAAATTGATTATATAATTAGTTGTCAACTAATTTAGTAATCAATGAATTGAATCATCAGCTAATTGTTGAGTTATCATGGGTGTTATACCACTTAACCAGTTTTTCCTCGTGATACAGTTTTTCCAGTGTTCATTGAAAACTAAGAGCAGTGATCCATCTCTCTTCCCTTACAATCCTATGATAATTCAACATGCAGAGTAGAAGGCAAAATATGGTACATAATGAGTCAACTATTGTACCAAGAACAAAACATATGGCATTAATATTTAATTTTAAATTACCTATTTGAGTTAAGAAGAATATACTGTTCCTTTTAGACTGACCTGTGTGTAGTTATACTATACTTAATCAAATGTATGCAGTCAGAATAAGCCTAAAGACAACATTAATTGCTTAATTCATTTTAATTCTGTTTGTCTTTTATTTGAATAGCAACCTAATCACTGTAATCAGAGCCAATCATATGTATTTTTGAATAAATTCTCTTCTCTGTCACATAGAACATGTCTAAAAATACATAAATATATATATATTTAAAGGTGATAGATAAAGACGTGGCATAATACGATTAATCAATGAATCTTTAAATAATCAGCCGATCAATCGATCATGAAAATCATCGTTAGTTGCAGCCAAAATACCCATGCAGGCTTTGATTTTCTTCTGCGCTGCACAAAAAAGTGAAAGCCTGGACTAAATCGTTGTCTGCAGTGGTCTAGGAAGGGGAGTCTACCCTTCCAGATGTGCTGTAGTGCAGCACTGGAGGGGAGAGGACTGACCATCTGAGTCGGTTCCCGCCTCTCTAGGCCAAAATGCTTTCAGGTTAGCTCAGGTTAGCCCTGTGTCTACCTGCATAGTCTGTCCTGCTTGTCCCCACGCTTGCCCTCCAGCCCTGTCATTCTCTATTAATGTCTCCGTTGTTATTCCTTGTCCTTCTTTTACTGTATAAATCAAATCCGGTCTCTGCTCTGCACTTATTTCTTTGTTCACTTGTAATGATCCGCACAAGGACATTTTGTGTATTTGACCCTTCATAACTATTGGAGGAGCCACTGAGGGACTACGGCAAAACAAAGTTCAGCGTCTTGCTCAAGGACACTTTGACACAAAGCAAGTAGAAGCTTAGTATCTGGAAACCTCCTGTTTTTATACTGAGTCCCTGTCCATGGGTCAGAATCTCTCAATACCCTCAGAGACGAGAGTCTTTCCCCACATTTTAAATGAAGAGATTTTGTGTTCCTAAAACTCCTCACCAAAGAGAGTGGAGCATAAACCGAGAGTCCACTGAGACAAATTTGCTGTGGATAGGATTTCCAGGTCTGGAGGATTTGTGCCACATGGAGGATTTTTTTTATCCAGCCATGGTTACTCGGTGTCATCTGGAATTTTGCACGGTTCTCTACAAAGCACAATTGTGACTGACCTGTCACTGGCACAGTCTTCACCCACCGTCATAGTAAATTCAAGTAGACCTTGCGCTGTACATTGAAATACTGTCAACAAATGCATTTGCTGACAACCTACAGTATTTTCTGGAAATACAGTGGCAGGGTCAAGAGTTTAACAGATGTAGAGAATGCAGACACACTAATGAATGAATACTGTTTAATTTAATCCAGCATACATCACAAAGAAATGTACAGTATATACTATGCCCTGAAGGTGAGAAGTGATCTCACCCTAAAGGGCGAGGGTTGCGTGAACACATCCACCTGGGTGATACCAGACTGCTGGGAGAGCACTGATGCTTTGGCATTAGGGTCAACAGGTGTCTAGGGTCATACAGTATGGAGATCTAAGGGTGCCTGGCAGTGTCAGTGGCTGCCAGCTGCGGCTGCACAAATAATAACAGTTTCAATGGAAAGGTGGGAGACATTGAAGAGGAAGGACAGGGGGGGTAGGATCAGAGCCTGCTAGTGGGAGAGTTAGGATATTGAGGGGTCAGAAACCAGAGTGGAGCACGTGACTATATAGAACCTCTCCGAGTGCAAACTGCAGTTGGGAATACATTGTTTTCACAAGTAGTGTACGGCGCAAATAAGAGCTATTTTAGGTATGTAAGTATGCAAAACGAGAACTGTTTTAATGTAACGTTCAGTAACGAATACAGTCTCTGTAATGTTTATGTTGTACTACTATTAAAGAACAAGGGTTTTAAAGTCATTAAAGCTGGTTTAAATATCTGAGTCCAATGCATTTCTGCATACTCCTACTGCTACATTGCACTCAGAGCAACCTCGCAGGCAGTGAATGCGGCTTACGGTCACAACAATTAACCAGTGAAACATTGCAAATAAACCATAATGGCCATGTGTGTCCAGTGAAGCCATTCTCCTCGCTCCATAACATGTTCACAAACCCGTGTAGGCAACATGATTCCAAATGTAGGATTAGCATCTTTCCAAATGGTTGCTCGGATGGCACAGTAGTAAAGTATCTGAGCACCATCACAGAGATTGTCAGTAAGAATCGCCTGGTGTATCTGGCTTTACCGAGCATCTCTATACAAACACAATGCTCATGGGAGGGAAGCGAAGTGGGCAATATACAGCCTTAATTTGCGATGATTGGTATACTGTTAGTGAAGATACCCATCTGCACAAGCTAATACCCTCTCTGTCGCTTTTCCCCTCTGCCTGGGCAAATGAAGGCAGTGTGTTTTGTGTAGAGAGAGCTTTTCTGATATGAATAATCCCAGATATAGACTCATTAAACAACTGTATTTAAACAGCTCAAAAGTTGCATATGCATACAAATATGATATATCAGACTTACAGTATGTGTTAGGCATGGTACAGACAAAGGCTCCTTTTTGTGTTGTACATGGTAATGTAGTGGCTAATACAGTAATGGTCTAGTGAATCTAGTGAGACACATGTGTGACACGTGAAAGTGAGAGACAGGCGAGCGTGGGTGAGAACCTGCTACTCTCTTGATACAACCACTAATGCCAGCAGTGTGAGACTGGGGTTGACCCCTGGTTTTAGCACGCAGCTAATGATCACACCCAAAAGACAGGGGAGTGGACAGTCACAGCCCCGCAGTCAATCAAAAGGGCTTTTCATGCCTTTTTCATGGCAGAAACAGCTTACTCAATCAATATCTCGGAAGCCTCAGTCCCATTGTAAATCTCTCTTAGGTGAGGATTAACCATGAAGGCAGATGAAAAGAAGGTCAGAAACAGCAGGGTGGGACAAACTGCTGTACAAGAAAAATGAAAACTTGAGACAGCAGACATCGTCTCTTGGTGGCATGGGGGACTTACAGTATAGTGAGTGCCGTAAGATCTCTGCCGTTCTCGGAAAGCTGCATACAAAAAACACCACGGCACTGTCTATATGATAATATGAGATAGCTTTGGCACTGGTCATCTCTCCCTGGAAACGGTGTTTCATAACCGTCTTTGATTCAGTCAATAGAGGCAAGGCGAATGGGAGTGTCTGAACTCTCCATTCAATTTCAATCCGACGGTAAGGCGTGCTCAAATGGGTCTTGGCTGGGGGAATATAAGGTATTTGAGAGACCACCAAAATTTAATCAAGGATTGTTTGGAAGCTGAGTCAGAGAGCAAAGTGATGCCTGAGGTAACCTGGTTCCCATAGAAACCCCGACCATTAGAAGCAATATGGACTCGGATTTTTGGTGTCATGATCTCCAGCGGCGAAAACAAAGACCACCTTTACACTGAAGTTGCTCCACCAAGCTGAGGAAAAGCCACCTGTGCCCACAAGTTACTGGATGACGATGGAACATGGCGCTGATTAAAATCTTTAAAGTGCCCTATAATTGCACAAAGTGATCATAATGGTGATTGACTGGTATTGCTAGCCTTGTTTACCCAAAGGGCCTTCTCCTCGGATGGGGGAGAATGTTGGTGCTATCTTTGTCCTGTGCCGCACAATTACTCAGCTTCTGTGCCTGTAGCACATTGTCTTGACAGCTGGTGTCTCTGGGGGAGCAGCATGCGAGGCGTGGCACTAGAGTCAAGTGGCCAAAAGTCCTGTTGCCACAGAGGGTAGGGGTTGAATCCCCGTCGTTATGAGACGCACACACTCAAATCCTGCATTTTAATACTCCATTAGGACCTGAGGCCAAAACAATGGTTCTCAAACTTTTGAAGAAAAAAAAAGTACAAAGTGACCCGCTGTGAGCTTGAATATCTTTTTGAATATACAGTATCTTTCATATCTATAATGACACAAACACTTGGCCCCTGGGGGCCATTTGGTTTGCATTTCCACGCCTTTTTATCCCTCTCCGCTTAGGAAGTTAGATGATATGTATTTGATTTTGATGTGATGTTTTTCCATCCGTATGTGTATTAACACATCACATTTCATGTGAAATTACTTTTGCAAATACAACACTAGCTAATGCTACACTGTACTGCATCATAGATTATATAATACTCTATCTACTTTACAGGCGACTTTAAGAACAGTATTATTGGAGGCTTTAAAAAAGGTAAATCACTTTGGCACACTGATCATAGAACTCATGCTTTCAATTCTTACTTAAGATCCCTATAATTTAATTAACCGTGGCAGTGTGGCTACGCTCCAAACATCTTTAACCAAATATATAGGCTTTGCCGTCCGCTGCAAACTCCTTATGAACCTCCTGTTCGGAAACACTTCTTTCACTCTAAAGTGGGCTGTCAATGTAGTAGCTTTTCCCCCTCCTTTAGGGGAGGGGATGAATGTGCTCTAATCTTGATGTGGGCACCTCAGCCATTTTTAGATTGCTGTATCCCATGGTTTCTTTCTCAGAGCATTCTGTAAATCCCTATAATCCCACAGATCCACAAATCCCCTCTGCATGCCAGGAAGAGCAGTTTAGACCCCTACAGATGAACCAGAGGTGTGAAGAGAGACTTTTCTGCTCATGGGAAACATATAGCCTCCATGTTCACATCCCGCAGGATGGAGAAAGGTTTTCAATGTCTTTGATGATGAAGAGATCATTCCCACTTATTGACCATATGCACATAGGGGCCATTGTGCGCTTACTTCATGCAGTAAGTGTGATTATGGCCAGTAAAGCATGTCATAATAATTATCCTCAGTGATAGCCATTTCTTCGTTTATTACACACTGCCGGCACTTCAAGGCTTAAAATAGCAAATGTCATATGCGTAAGTGTTGGGAGCCAACTTTGCAAGGTTCCATGATATATTGTTAAATGTAACCTCCATGGCTAGAGCAATAACAGCATGTTTTAACAGTGGGTGGCAAAATGTGGGCGACCAGGGTGTCGCTTGAATCTCATTAGCTGTTGCCTAAATCTTGAAAGTATAGCCTGAAAACATCAATTATATTTATTATTATATTATATCTATCTACGATGTTGCTCCATGCACCCACTTTTCGTCCGCCCCCAGTTCGCCTGCTATCTTGTGGACTCTATTATCTATAGATGTTACCTATGCTGTAGGCTATATCATCGCTTGAGCCTTTCATAAAATTAGAACATTGAAAAATGACCCTTTAATTTAGTCTGTGGGAGATGTAATTAAGGAAGGATCAAAGTATTTAATTATTATTTATTTAGTATTTTATTATTATTATCTTATATGATCTGTGCTTTAAAAATGAAATACTGTTGGAGAGGGAAGTTCAAAAGTGAATCAATAATACACTGTAAGGCCATAATTCTAAGATGTATGACACAATATGATACAATATGATATGACACTCTAAATGTGTGCGGTGCGTCTTTAATTACAGCAGCTCAATTAAAACTTCTAGTGTATGTAAGAGGCCCCCTCACTGGACCCACACAGTTCACCAACCAAAATCACAGATACATGCAAGAGAATATTAATTATCATTATTATCCTATAGATTGAGTCTGGAAAGACTGCCTTTTTGATTGAGTAACCTAATTGACTGGGAGATTGCCTTTTTAACGATAGACGACAGATATAAAAAAGACAGATCATTTCCAACTTAATTATTGCCACTATGTGTGGAAAATGCCTCTCTTCCCTGCCTTAAAAGTGTGGGTTCTTTTAAAGGGAACTGCAGTCATATTACATAAGTTTCTAAATATCCCACTCTGAGTCAGTTCTTACAGTGATTGGCCTTTAGCTATGATGACTGCAGGAATCAGAATAAACTTTAATGTCACATCACAGTTTTAGAAGTAAAAGAGTGGGCGAAATTCATTATTTTGCGCACAAGCTTTACCAAGACCTCATGCTCATCTCGAAGTCATCTCGAACCATATGGGTGAGCTTTGTGGATATTTCAAAGTTAAAGTTCAAAGTTTTATGTCAGCATGTCTCTTTCTAACTGATAATGTCAGAGTCTTGCAAAGTATAATAAGTTCAGCATGCTAATGGACTTCCTGTGCTTTACACAATGAATGCACAAACACTCAGTACGTCAATCCAAGAGAAACTCGGGGAGCTTTATTGCGTCCTTTAATCAAAATGCATTTTCCTGTTTCTCTCTCACACACTTACCTTCCAGGCAGCGCTACTCTGCTACATAAACAACTAGCCATTAAAGTTAAACAAATTAATCTAATTATGAAAGTCAATAGATTTAGTTATATTGCAAATCTATGGACTAGAGCTACTGCGAACCTAGGTTCAGGTGGTTAATTACACCTTCATTTTCTGGTCATTCACAGGGCACCGTTTAGGCTCTCAGGAGGACGCCACTGGCTACAATAGACCTGTATCAGCACCTGGTCTTATCAGGCAATTAACCTGACTGTTGAATACACGCTCCATGGCTGACACACAGCATTAATGTGTCAGGAGCAACGTAATTGAAGAGGCCTTTGTTTTTGCAGGATGCAAATAGGGAAATACCACAATGCTTTTCCATCTTGAATGTCTCACCAAGTACAAATAGGCCTACAGTAAATGCTTGTAATACAATTTAAGCTCCCCTTGTAAGAAGAGCATATGCAGTGATAAAACAGATTTCACATCTTCTGAAATAGCAAGAATATATAGCCACATCATTGGATTTATCAATAATGTTTTACCTGCCCCAAGATCAATTATTTTCACAACCCTCTGATGGTAAAAGCAACCATAAAAATGAAGAAAAGAAAACGCCAGCATTCATGAAATGTCCTCACATTTCACATGATTTATTTACGTCTGAGCAGACAAAATGAGTGCTGGCATTTACTCTTGTTCAGTGTACTAATGAGCCTTGCACCTAGAAGGGGATTGTTAACATTGTGAGTACTGTGGGTTGTCTGCTTTGGCAGTATTTTTGTCTTCTCATAAAAATGAACAAAGGTGCAAGACGGTAGTGAAAGCGTCTGTGGCATTTATTCTGCGTAAAGTAGCCTGTTCAAAAGTTTTATATAATATATATTACATTTACAATTTACACATTTACATATTACATTTACTATTAACAATTTGGCAGACCCTCTTACTCCAGAGCAATGCATCAAGTAAAACAATTTATCATATACATAATAAGTTATATATATTTTATAACTTTATAATTATAACTTCGAAAGTTAGATTTATTCACCACAAGCTGTCCACCATCACTGCTCCTAATCAGTCCCAGCAGTTCAAGCTGATTAAAATGCATTCACAGCCTGCCTGATTCACTTTGCCTCAGCCTTATTACATAGACTTGATATGCTGTATCAAATCATACAAATAAGTATACATGTCATTCAGAATGGAGTGATTTGGCGCTTTGTTTACAACCCTGAATCTCAACCTTCTTTGATGAAGGAGCCCCATTTGATATGCATTATGCCCTGCTTATTTTTTGGAAGTCTGGGATGCAATCAACCCAGTCAAAGCCTCAGTGATAATTTAACTCTGATAGTGCAGAAACATTTCCACTTCCATCTGGATGCTGGACAGAGTTTCCATGCCCAACCACTGTATGAATCATTTAGCTGGAGACGGCTTGGACCTGCCCCAACTATCCCTGAGAGTCTCCAGAACTCACATCTACAGAAAGATTATAATATATCATCTGCTATATTTGCATTAATTGACTTTTTCAACTACATAACTTTCAGGGGTTATATATGCAGCTAGTATGTCTGGAAGTATAACGAACAAAAAGCATGATGCCTGAGATGCCAAGGCTGCTAAAAAGAAAAAAAAAAGTGAAATGCTCTTTTCATTTATACATTTTGTTTGCTAAAAGAGAGTTAAATGTATATATACTTTCCAAAAAATTAGAATATCAACGAAAAGTTGGTTTATTTCCACAATTCCATTAAAAATCCCGAACTTTCATTAATTATAGATCCAGTGCTCATATTGTAAATGATTTCAAGTATTTATTTGTTTATTTTTACACAATTTTGGCTTCCAGCTC
Organism: Benthosema pterotum; assembly: GCA_039105355.1. Classification (NCBI taxonomy): domain Eukaryota; kingdom Metazoa; phylum Chordata; class Actinopteri; order Myctophiformes; family Myctophidae; genus Benthosema; species Benthosema pterotum. Next base: position 30,023,366 of record CM076968.1, on the reverse strand, counting down.
ATAAAACCCACCAAATCAGGATTTCAAAAAATTAGAATATTTTATGAACCAACTAAAAAAAATGTGTTTTAAACAAGAAATGTTGACTATCTGAAAAGTATATGAATGTATGCAGTTAATACTTGGTCTGGGCTACTTTAGAACAAATTATTTCATTAATGGGGCGGGGCATGGAGGTGATCAACCTGTGGCACTGTTGAGGTGTTATGGAAGCCCAGTTTTGCTTCAATAACAGCCATAAATGAATTTGTATTTTTCAGTCTTATGTCTCACACCTTCCTCTTGACAATACAACCCAGATTCTCTGTTGGGTTAAGGTCAGGACAGTTGGCAGGTCAGTTAAGCGCAGTAATGCCATGGTCAGTACAGCAGCTACTAGTAGTTTTAGCTCTGTGGGCAGGTGCCAAATCGAGCTGGAAAGGAAAATTAGCATCCCCATCAAGCTTGTCAACATACCGAAGCACAAAGTACTCTAAAAAGATGGCTGTGTTGAAGTTTTCAGCCGATAACATGGCCTAAATCATGTGTTTTGCCATGTCCAGTCTCCAAGCCATGTTATTGGCTGGTGTTAATCCACTGACAGTGAAAACTCACCAGTGGTTGCAACACAGCCATCTTTTAGAGTACCCTATGCTTCGGTATGCTGACAAGCTTCATGGAGATGCTAATTTTCCTTTCCAGCTCGATTTGGCACCTGCCTACAGAGCTAAAACTACTAGTAGCTGCTGTACCGACCATGGTATTACTGCACTTAACTGACCTGCAAACTGTCCTGACTTTAACCCAACAGAGAATCTGGGTTGTATTGTCAAGAGGAAGGTGTAAGACATAAGACTGAACAATACAAATTCATTTATGGCTGTTATTGAAGCAAAACTGGGCTTCCATAACACCTCAACAGTGCCACAGGTTGATCACCTCCATGCCCCGCCCCATTAATTTGTTCTAAAGTAGCCTAGACCAAGTATTAACTGCATAAATTAATATACTTTTCAGATAGTCAACATTTCATGTTTAAAACACATTTTTTTTAGTTGTCTCATAAAATATTCTAATTTTTTGAAATCCTGATTTGGTGGGTTTTATGAGCTGGAAGACAAAATTGTTGTAAAAATAAACAAATAAATACTTGAAATCATTTACAATATGAGCACTGGATCTATAATTAATGAAAGTTCGGGATTTTGAATGGAATTGTGGAAATAAACCAACTTTTCGTTGATATTCAAATTTTTTGGAAAGGACCTGTATATATAGTAACTTTGAACATCTATTTTAGTATTTTCTTATTAGTCAAAACATTACTAATTAGTGGGTTATGACTTACTTTGGGACCAAAAATCTGGCCTCATCTATTCTCTAAGGAACTAGCCTCGACAACCAGGCTTTCATTTTCGTCCGCGTTGCACGAAAACGGAAAGCCTGGGCTACTTTGTCAGATGCGGTGGCCTAGAAGTGGGAATCAAGCTTCCGGAGGGGGCGTCGCTCCAAATGATGTGACGTAGCACAGCCGTGGTGGGGTGGGGGAGGGGCCGGGGATGAGATCAGATCAGCCAAAATCATTTCAGGTTAGGCCAGACTACTAGGGAACATACAGTAGGCTAATGGTACCGGACATCTCACCGTATGCAAGTCATCACAGCGAAAAGTCAACAGAAACAATTTAACCCATTCTGTATGGGGTTTTTACGTTTTATTGAAAAATAGCAGGTGTACACGCCTCATAGCGCGCCACTCTGTGCACTATGTATTATATACTGTTGCATATTGTATTATATTAAAGATAATCAGTGAAGCATGTCAAACCCAAATATGTTATAATTCATTTTGGAATGGAGCAAAGTTTTTGTTATGGTAATTAAATTATAAAAAGGTAAGTAATGATTTATCCATAAGGTACAATGTTATCTTTTGAAGGGGTAAAATGTCATATGACATATTTAATTTCTTGATATATGGTTACATTACTCAATCTACAATAGCTGAATTCAATGCTCTATAACTCAATTCAATGCATATCAATGTTTAAGGTGCTTTAGAAGAAAAAAAATCACTAAATCGCGGTGAGTTGGATTCGCAGTGAGATGACAGTACAAATGTATAAATGTAATTAATATCTAAAAGGTGAACAGGTTGATTGTGACATGATGCCCGTCTACGGTTGACAGTTTATGACATTACAAGGGTGGAGACCGTTTATCGTTTTGGCCCACTGCCTCCCGCGAGGCCCAAACCGCTGTGGACGTTTTAATTTCCAATGGAATCCCAATAAAAATGGCAGGCCACATTCTAGAACCGTAAAAACAGATTAAGCTCATTTTCCTTCCCAGTAATTTTTAACGTTGGGGAATATAAATGGATCCACATCACCGATCACAACATAAACTTATAGGCCATCCAATAGCTGTTGCCCAGTGAAATCTATGCTTCCCTCAGAATGTTTTATTGCCCCTGAAAAAAACCCAACTGTTAATCACAAGCTATAAAGAAGGATTACCAACCGCTGTCATGTGTATAGTTAAGATAGGAGTGTGGAAAGGGGCTGAAAATCCTCTCTTGTGTAGCTTCTGAGCTGGGTGGGTGGTTAAAACTGAATGTAAAATTGAACTGTAAACACAAAAATTAACTGTGCACGAAAATGATTCACGGTGCAACTCGCAACCACTTGCAACAGAATCACACCACCCTGCAACTGGGCGATTCAGATTGTTGTGTTCTTTTGCATTGTGAACCTGGAGAACTGAGCTATAAGAGGGGGGGGGGGGGGGGTAATTGTCAAAGTAACTATGGAATAAGTTGCCATACTTTTCTGTCTTTTTTAATGAATTGCTTGTTCTCCAGGTACTATTAAGGAACGTACAGGACATGGTTCATTTCACAATCTGAACAGTGTGCTGATGCAGCAGGGTGCTAAAAATAATACAGCGCCATCACACATTGAAGAAACGTCTCGGAGCTGTTTTATTGCATTCTCTTAGAATTTCCCCCCATTTTATCAAGACACTCTGTGAGAGTTTAAATTGCTTCTTATATCACAGGGCATTGCTTACTTTTCAAAGGATGGCACCATGAAGCACTTTCAAAACGCCTGCTTCATCATTTCCTAGAGTATCTCAGACCTTGATTTGAACTGACCCCTGGCCTGGAGCCCTGGACAATAGCAATAAGCATGAAGTCAGCAAGAGGGGAAATGATGCAGGCTGGCTCACATCAACAAAAAATAACATCTGCAGGTAATAATTGTCCTTCGTCTGTCTGTGATGATGCTTATTGCTATGGATACCATATAACCAACATGTCATTGTATAGTAAACACCTTGTCACAGACCCCAGCATGAATTTATTACTCCCTCTCTCGAGTCTGACACACTATTATAGCAATGCTATGAAAGGAATGGCCAGATCCATACTTTTCATTCTATAATATGCATGGCATAAAAAGATGATAAGGAAGAAAAATGGCTAACCTCATTCCACCACGCTTTGTATGTTTTATAGTGGTTTTGGTAACTATATCATGACAAAGTTTATTCATACCGTATATACCCTCATATTGCAAGGCAGTTATCTTCCACCTTCAAGAAATGCATGCAGTGTCCTTGGCCACTATGGCTTCATCCATAACATATTGATCAAATGTTATTGATTGTGCAATGCAGATGCAACTCACAATGTCTCCAGAGAGTGTGCAATGATGACGTGAGATACATTAAATTATGGAATAGCTTTCATTTCTGCACTGGATTTAGAGATGAGTAGTATAAATCAAACAAACATCAAACCAATCTAATTTCATTCAATGTTATAGTTCAGCCGTACCTTAAACAAAATGTGATTCTGGGATGCAGCTTCCACTACATATTGAGCCTGTCAATATCAATATGGATTTTTTGCGTTTAGCACATAAACTAATCTAGAGCCGATTTCACGTTGTGCACAATATAATCACAGTCTGTTGAGAAAATACAATCACTACTGAATGCACTACATGACTGGTCAAAGGAGCAAATGCCATTTGGTCCAGCAGAATCCTTGTATCTCCATATTTCATCTTAACCTTATTTTATATACTTCATATTAGTGGTGAAAATGGCAATTTAAAAGCTCACAGTGCATTGCGGTAGAATGCATTCCCAAAAAGGAAGTTAAGTCTGTCTGTGAGTTCTATCTCAGTATTTAAACAATGGCAAGTATTAATAACAGCTTATAGCTAAATAATAACTATAGTGCATTATGGGTGAAATCAGAGCACATTCAGGTTCTGTTTATCATTTCCGGTAAGGTAATGTTCTTGGACATACGTGGTTTCTGCTCCCGACAACGACTCGGTGGCTCGGCGGCAGTATAGCAGCAACACACCAAAGGATTTCCTCTATTCTCAGACCAGTCAGGAATGCAAAATGCCTAATTGCTGTGCTCATAAACACCCTGGATCCCACCAGCTCTATTAACACCAGCCCCTCACACTTCCTCTGACACTTGCAATCATCGTCGTCTGTGGCATATCCTTGTAGTTTACAAGAGCAACATTATTCCCCCCTCACGGACAGCCTGGGCTATTGATCCGATCCACAACATGGCTGTCAAAACCCAGTCCAATTTTTCATTGTTTTGAAACAGATTGTGCCTGCAAGGGGCGGTTGGAGGCCCCAGCGGTATCTAGCATATCCCGCAGCCTCGCCATCCGGGCACATTACCCGGTTTATCACACGAGTTGTGCAACAACAACAACACTGTGCTCGCGCACCCAGCCAGCACCCACACAGGGACATTTTACAGTTCACCCGTTTAGTGAGTGACATTTTAACAAGTAGTCCTAAAGCACGCCACATGACAGATGAAGCAAAACAGAGGGAAATATGGCAGAAACTCTGATTCAGTCACTTGCACGGAAAAGCAAGGGAAACCGGCGGCCATGCTAATCAGAGACAATCATGTCACACACACACGCACACACGCCCTCATACACGTGTCATGTATTCTCTCTCTCTCTCACACACACACACACACACACACACACACACACACACACACACACACACACACACACACACACACACACACACACACACACACACACACACACACACACACACACCTCCTCCCACGCCCAGTACACACATAATACACATTATGCACCAATCAAACATGTCCACACAAACCCAGAGCGAGGGCCACTGGGGTCCTGCCACACTGAGGCCAGTAGAGAGCAGATGAGGCTGAGGCTGGATGTCTCCAGTTCAATGGTCTCCCATGGATACTGCTGCTGATAAGAGAGCAGCAGATGGACCAGAATGGACCAGAATGGAACAGGTGAAGCGTGGAACAAGGATATCGAAGTGCGGTAGTATAAGCCTCTCCAATACGCACATGGTAAAAATACTGAGTGCAATTCACTGAAAATATATCGAAAACCAGTAGTTAGAACGAATAAGCGACTTAATCTTGCTTGTGTAGTTTAATCGGTTAATCCAGAAGCAGTTACCAATGAATTGACATAAAAACACACAAGCAAACATAAAATAGGCATCCTAATGTGTATGATGTGGCCTGTTGTGGTCTTATATTTCTGATGGTATCTCATGGTTGCTGTTATATAAAATCATTGTAAGTTTTAAACAATTGTCATTGTGTTTGTTATGTTTACTGTAATTAAGGCTGAGCTTGCTCTTAATTAACTTCCATGAATAAATAAAGGTGCAACGGAAAGCCTTACTGAGTGTTCATTTAACTCTACTAATGTGGTGCAGCAGCAGTTACTCATCTTGATTCACATAGCTCTGGCGATGACTTTGTTTTTGCCTTCTTCCTACTCTCTTGCTTTGCTTATGTCAACATGTACTGTATCTATACCTCGGTTCTGTTGTGCTAAAGCCCATCATCATGCAATGCAAGTACACAGTGAAATATCCTGGCTGTTCCTCTGAGAGAGTGGATAAACTAACACTGTATATAGTAGTACACTTTATCCTAAGACACTGGTTTTCAACCTTTTTCATACCAGGGTCCACTATTTATTCTGCATTTAGCCACAGACCACCATTTGATGCAGTTTAGTCTTTCGAACTCAAAACTAAGTATTTTCAAGTTTGTGTCCACAATTTAGTAGAGATAATTGGCAAAATGTTGGTCAAAATAACAATTCTTCTACATTTTCTAAATGTGCACATTCTTGAAAATTAAGTAATTCAGATGTTTGAATATAATTGAGCGTAAAATACAATTGTACGATCCCAAGAGTTACAGATCCATAAGCCTTATGGATCTGTAACAGTTGGTAACCAATGGAGCCTTATGGCATAAGGCTCCATTTGGTTACCAACTGTCCATTGTTTAACTGGGGGCCCCGGACCTAAGACATGTGTTGTTGGCGGAAATCACACTTTGTCTTTTTTCTGCAAAATCACCAATCTTTGAGTAACAATATAGCCTACTTCAGATATTACCACAGATTAATATATATATATATATATATATATATATATATATATATATATATATATACACTCAACAAAAATATAAACGCAACACTTTTGTTTTTGCTCCCATTTTTCAGGGGATGGACTTAAAGCCCTAAAATTCTTTCCAGATATACAATATAACCATTTCTCTCAAACACTGTTCACAAATCTGCTTAAATTTGTGATATTGAGCACTTCTGCTTTGTTAAGATAATCCATCCCACCTCACAGGTGTGCCACATTAAGATGCAGGTGTGACATCATGATTAGTGCACAGGTGTACCCCAGACTCTCCACAACAAAAAGACACCCTTAAATGTGCAATTTTCTTTTGCCTTATTGGGTGTATGGGCCTCCGAACCAGTCAGTATCTGGTGTGAGCACCATTTGCCTCATGCAGTGCAACACATCTTCTTCGCATAGAGTTTATCAGATTGTCAATTGTGGCCTGTTGAATGTTGGTCCACTCCTCTTCAATGGCTATGTGAAGTTGCTGGATATTAGTGGGAACTGTTACACACTGTAAAAATGGTAATAACACAATATTACCACATTATTACCATTTCGACAGCGCATACCAGTTCCCACTAATATCCATCAACTTCCCATAGCCATTGAAGAGGAGTGGACCAACATTCCACAGGCCACAATTGACAATCTGATAAACTCTATGCGAAGAAGATGTGTTGCACTGCATGAGGCAAATGGTGCTCACACCAGATACTGACTGGTTCGGAGGCCCATACACCCAATAAGGCAAAAGAAAATTGCACATTTCAGGGTGTCTTTTTGTTGTGGAGAGTCTGGGGTACACCTGTGCACTAATCATGATGTCACACCTGCATCTTAATGTGGCACACCTGTGAGGTGGGATGGATTATCTTAACAAAGCAGAAGTGCTCAATATCACACATTTAGGCAAATTTGTGAACAGTGTTTGAGAGAAATGGTTATATTGTATATCTGGAATGAATTTTAGGGCTTTAAGTCCATCCCCTGAAAAATGGGAGCAAAAACAAAAGTGTTGCGTTTATATTTTTGTTGAGTGTATATATATATATATATATATATATATATATATATATATATATATATATATATATATATATATATATATATATATATATATATATATATATATATATATATATATATATTATTTCTTTAATTCATCTTTTGTAAACTCGAAACTCTGAGATAAGACCCGCTCTCCATCTCTCTTGTCTGTTCTCAAATCAAGAGCATGTTTCATCCACGCTTAGATCATAATTACTGGGACAGATAATGATCGGAACAGGTCTGGCTCCGTGCGCTCTGGCTGACAAGAAGCACTGGTTTATCTATTAGCCTCACAGCCCTGGCCCTTTCATCAAAGTGTCACACTGGGTTGTTGCACGTTGATCAAACCCAGTGCAAGGAAAAAGACAAGCAGTGACACAAACACACACACTGTCACACTAAGACACACCCCACACATAAATACACATGCGCACGCACACACACACACACACACACACACACACACACACACACACACACACACACACACACACACACACACACACACACACACACACACACACACACACACACACACACACACACACACACAAACACATTGTTACAACCTGACTCAACATTCTACAGGGGCTTATAGCTGCTTTCTCCATCCGTATGGTACAGGTGGAGCACTGAGCCGTAAGCGTCGCACGGCACAGTTGTTGAATAATTAAAAAGCGGAGGGTAAAGGGATAAGTCAATATCTGGTCAATATTATCACCACGCTTCAGATAGCAAGCACGCAGGAAAGAAAAGCATCGGCAAAGGTGTGAGAAGATAGAGGCTAAAAGTGCAGCTGCAGACCCGTCATCCACTCTGATTAAATATTTACACTATGCCTCGTAAATAGATGGAAAAGGGATTATGATATAGACACTGAGGGCTATTGGAATGAAAAAAAAAATAGAAAGAGGAGAAAAGTAAGCTTATTTAAATTCTGCGTTGTTCAAAAGTCAATATTTAGCTTCACATTGTGAGATGACAAAAAAGCGGTTATTAACGAGAAGATAGTGTTTCAACACATCAATGAAATGTTAAACAAACAGCAGCCAGTAGCCCTGCATCTGTCTCCGCATGAGCGCAAAGCACCATGCGCCTCTGAGCTACAGTGCGCAGGGATCATTATTATTCCCTCCCAACTAACAACCTGAAACCTGTTTCACCAGCAGTGGAAGCAGCAACATGCACAAATCAAAATCATACAAAAAAGGAAAAAAAAAAAAAAAAATCAAAACAGTTTTCCACCTCCCCAAGCAACTATTACAACCTCCTGTGACAGCTGTGTACTCACCAGTGACAGTCTTGCTGCTGTACTTTTCTTTCCTTGATCCGTTACTTCTCTCGCTCCCTCCCTCCCTCTCCCCCACTCCCTTGCGTTCAATCTCCCACTCACACACATACACACACTCTCTCTTTACTCGCTGGCTCTCTCCCCCCACCCTATCCACGGCTCACGATCCGCACCCTAGCAGGCTCCTAAACAGAATGAGCTTCCACTGCACTCAAACCCCGTTTCTATGGCAAGCCAGTCAGCAGGATACTGTCGGTGCAAATGTCTGGAGGGGCAGTTGATCTCTCTCACGCACAAAGAGCCCCGAGAGCATGAGCCACACAGGTTCAATAGCCTCTCACTTAAACTGTGAAATGTTAAAACGCCCGGAAAGCCGCCACAACTTCTTTCACCGGAGCAAAGGGGCAGCAGGAGTACAATAAAGGAGAAAAATCATTACAGAACACAGGTATTTGTTGGGACCAAAATATAGCCAATGCAGCAAAAAGGGGAGAGACATGCATAAGTTTAGATCAGATGCATGAATATGGATGAGAATATCTTCATGAATATCAAAGCTAATTCTTTCAATAGATGGCCCGATAACACATCCAAAGAGAGAGTTGTTTTATTTCTAGATAGCACGAGATTAGGCAAATGCATCACGGGGGGATATAAAAGGGATTTCTTTTTTTTCATGGGGAACACATGCATCCATTCTCTTTGTTCCCCATAGAAAAGGCAGATACACTGCTGCTGTTCTGAATGCACGTATGTCCACACATTGCCTCAAGAGGCATACAACATTGATTTAATAAGCTTGGGGGAAATTGTCCATGCTCATGCGATATTGCAGCACAATCAGTACAATCTTCACCAGAGACAGAGGAAGAAAGAGAGAGTGAGAGAGACAGAGAGAGAGAAAGTCACAGAGTGGGAGAGAAAGTGAGAGAGAGAGAGAGAGAGAGAGAGAGAGAGAGAGAGAGAGAGAGAGAGAGAGAGAGAGAGAGAGAGAGAGAGAGAGAATGTATAATGCATTTGCTCGAAATTTACTGCTGCAGAGTGTTATGGAAGTCTGATCTGTGACTGCGGTGTGGTGATTATTTGATCTTGATTTATCTAGTAAACAAGCCGGTGTGCTCTCTGACCTGTGAGAACTGTGAGTGTTATTTGTTATAAGCTATTGTTATAGTTACCGAGCTGAGACACACGAAGAGGTACTGAATTATCAAATCCACGTATTGCTCTGTTTTTGGTGTATTACCACAGAACAGATGTTCTGACATAGAATTGGTGGGCTTCCCACTGCTCTCATCTCCCACCAGAAATCACATCAAGCCTCATGTCAACTAAAGAGGAAAAAAATAAATGTGGTGCATCAAAGATGCAGCTGAACACACTCAGATTGTAGACCCGATCAGATCACATTAACTCCAGTCCCTGTGATGTAGTTTGTGCTGGTAGAATAATGCAGGACGTTGCAAAGAAGGGGTACTTTATGATGACAGGCTGACAGCAGCTTGACAGGCAGTTGACGGAGTCCCAGAGATACATTGTGATTAATCATGAACAATGTATGACTTGGTCAGTCAAAAGAACCAGGACAAGGAAAAACAAATGAATCAAGAGCAAGCTTCCACTTCATGGAGTATGCAAACAGCATAAGTCACCTGTCAGCTAAGAGTATGGCATGTATGCTAAATGGGGCCACTGATATGTAATTAAATTATAGTTTTCATTTCAAGATCATAATATATAGGACTAATATACAGTATTTAGCATGAGTCATCTGTTATGCGGATAATACAGACCTGGGTGACCTGTACGTTTTGGCTTGTACACGCAGACAGAACAGAATATGCTTGCTAACTCTCACATAGAACACATTCCCAAATGCTGCCTATCTTCACCTAGATCTGTACTCTATGAAACACTGCAAAAAACAGGCATATGATGACTCAACACAAACAGAAAAAAGTCCATGTTGGTTACTTCCAAGCTGGATTACTGCATTTCATTGTTATCAGCAGTGCCAAGACTCTTCAGCTGGCCCGCAGTGCTGCATGGATGTGTCTTATGTACTGATGTGAAATTGGAGAAAACAACATTTTGTCTCTCATTGCCTTCTCTGCATGCATGGCTCCTAGTACTAGTACAGTCAAAGTACAGAAAGTACAGAATATAATCCTCTTCACCTACAAAGCTCTTGGTCAGGTACCAATATAAAGTAGCTTGAGGGCTAGGACTGAGCTAGAGCTGAACTGCCCCAGATGCGGTTCAAAGGGTTTCCATCCATGGATTTTGGCTGTTATTAGTATATAGGTATTTTAGTATTATTGTATATATTTTTTGGTAATGAGTGTACACCACGTTCAAGCACTGTTGTCTTAAATGCGCTTTAAAAATAAAGTGGATTGTATATTGGCCGCAGAGTGCAGACTGTCAGTTGTTATTATCCTTGTTATTGTAATTATTGTTGTTGTTGCTGTACGGTGTCATCTTTACATCTGCCTTTGTCCCACCATCCCCACCCATCTATCCTTCTCTCTCCATTCAATCCCTCAGCGTAACTGGTCAAGGCAGATGGCCGCCCACCTTTGAGACAGTTTTGCTCCGAGCTTTCATTCCATTAATTGGGAGTTTGTCCTTGCTACTGTTGCCAAGCACTTGTTTCTGGCAAGCTGTTGTGTGTCTGATTGTTGTTGTTGTTGTTGTTGTTGTTGTTATAGAATATTCATCAATCATCATATCTTCAACGTCACTTTCATTTTTTATTTTGTTTTTTACAAATCCAGTGTGAATCTCCATTGATCTTTAATCTTGCAGTTTATAATTGCAGAATGGAAAGCATGGACATCTGGACTAGTTTGTCCCTGATGTTTATAAAAAATGATGTGGATACAGCCCTTTCAAAACAGTGTGTATTTTTGGCTAGGTTAAACAAGAGAAAACTTTCACTGTAGATACATGGATTGTTCAGTATTACTTTAGCCACAGAACAACTATTTTGACCCATCCTTATCCCATCTCAGCCTATTGGTGTTGTTATAGACCTGCGCAGTGACGTCACCGCCCCTGTTCCAGAAATGGATTCCCCATTCATTTTTCTCATAGACTTTTCGAAAATAATTTATATAAAGACGATTACGCCGCGGACAAAGCCAACTCGAGGCGTGACGAATCATGATGACACACACAAACTTTTGGGATAATCAAATCATTTCTAAGATGAAAAACGAAACAAAAAGTCTTCTTCCTAATTATATATTATATTACGATATTGTGTTTGTTGTCATGATTTGTCACGACCTGAGTTGGCTTTGGCCGCGGCGCAATCGTGTTTTTATTAACCATTTTCGAAAAGTCTATGAGGAAAATGAATGAGGAATACACTAGTGGAACAGGGCTGGTGACTTCACTGCGCAGGTCTATAGTGCCACTGTATATTTTTAGGGGAGCTAGCTCATCCTATATTCAGCTATATAGATTTTTGTCCTAACAAACATTAAACGCCTTTGACAATGAATGGAGAATTTACATTATATGTAGACGAGCAGATCAGTATTTTGAATGAAAAATTGTGTCTGAGCAAAACAGCATGTTACGTTATGATGACATATAGTCATCGTACAGAGCACCCCCACTTCACACGGGTGTGATTTTAATTCAGAATTAGTTTTCACAGTTCAAAAAGATAAAAGAAAAAAGTGTTTAAATGTAGCTGCACAAGTATTAGTGGACCAAAATTGCATTGTGTTCAACTTGTCTTCAGGATACATAAAAGGCATTGAAGTTTTGTGAAGTTTTAATGTGGTTCCATGGGCACTAGTGACTTCACAGGAAGCCGTGACCTTATACTGTATGTACAGTACATCACTACTAATGGAGAATGACTGACGGTCCTCACCAGGGACACCCTTGACAACATTTAGCATTCTAATGAACTATACACATCAACGACTCTCTTTCAGCCTCTTGCACCAAGCGGAGCCTGGAGACGCAGTGAGGGAGTCTGTAGAACAGTTCAAAGGGAGCTGAGCTGACGATAGACAAGTGTGTCCTTCAGAGACCTGGCTCCAAGAATACAAATAGAATCTCAAAATCCACATGCCGGCGTTCGCATACACTGAGAGGAGATTTGATATAGCCTGCAGAGACCCTTCCATCTATTGAAAAAGATATGAGGCGCCCTGAGGGCGAGAAGCAACCCCAACCTAGAGCCTGAGAGGCAACCTCGCTCTACAGGGCGAGGATGCACTGAAACGACAGAGCGTTGTAATGCGGCACAGTTGAGAAGCAAGAGTTATGAATCTGGTGTCGGAGAGGTCAGATGTAGAGTTGCTGGCTGGTTCCATACAGTATGCAGATCTGATGATTGTACTCTGTGAGACTCTGGCACTGTTGGCTGTAAAAGTGTGGGTTTGATGAGATCAGATCGACATACGGAGACAGCCATAATTACTGTATTTGCAGCGTGTCAACGGGCAACCATATGCAGGGATGTAAAACTCAAATACACAGTGGGCCAAAATAGAAAAAATGGTACAAGTCGAAGGCCGGAGCCACTGGACTGTGTTTCAACACACAATGTGATATAGAGCATGTCACAAGGCGTTGTGATGTTCATATATGAGATGGCCACATACAGAGTGAGGCGTGAAGGACTGGCAATTATATATGGAGCTAGTTCCGAGGCACGATAGACGGACTGAGTGATTTTGCAGGTTTTCATAGTAGCGTAAAGTAGAAACCTTAAATAGGCTTCCTCATTTTGCTATAGGGACCCCCTGGAACCGCTGCACTTTGAGAAATTACTCCGGAGACTGTATCCTAAAGACTGTATCCTAAAGTTCTCAAAGGGTTATGATGTGATACTATATTGTCGGTTCACAATGAAATTTGTCTTGCAACCCAAACACCATATGTGCAGAACACATATACCTGTACACTGTGTAGATGCACACAGGTACACACGTTTAAATTACGTACAGTAAACAAAGACATGAAGACAAGATCAGTGTCGACCACCTGCTGTAGATACAACTCCTGATTAAGCATCAAAGTCGACTGGTGAACAAAGGACCTCTTTAGTCTGACCTTACTCTTACCATGGTTGATCTATACACTGTGAATAGTAATGGGGGACTGTGTATGTCTGGTGGTTTATGAAAAATAACCTCTTCTGTCTTCTTTGTGTTAATGATGAAAGTGTTGTTATCACTCCATTCAACCACCTTATTTACTCTGTGTTTTTGTAGTCCAGGATCACTGGAACTATTTATGGGCACTGATCTCTTGTTCCCTGGATCAAAAACAATGCAAGTAAATTGTCTCTAAACACGGCAGGCAACAAATGCACTACCGGTACACTGTACACTGACATATTTTTTTCCTAATCTCTGAATCACCTGTAAATCCGCCACGAAAACACTGCACTGGGTTGACTATACAAACACATCTTGCGATTCAATGTGACGCTGTCTTGACTGTTTGCCCTGTAAAGCTCTATTGAGCTTTCTAGCTCTATTAAATATAAGGCGAGGTAAAAAGACAAAGGATGACTTCTTTGTGTTGGTTATACACCTGAGTCGAGTGCTATACTCATCACACAACGCTGCTCAAAAGTACATTGTGAAATCCTGCATTTTAATTTACTAGACTAGTGTGCAAATGGATAATCAAGGCAGAAAAGCCAAAAACATCCTAAAAAACTACCTCTGGGGTCATATGCCATCTCCCATAAGCGAGTCACTTCGCTCATATTACTTAAATAACCAGCGTTACATTGAGTAACCTACAGCGCAGTCTACCAAATGTAGAGGAGACTAGATTGATTAGATAGATTGATTAGATAGATTTCATCATCAATGTGAGGTGTGTGCCAAGGTAGAAAACCTAGAGGGGTTCATTGATGCTGAACACTGGACAGACAGAGGATGGATGCCTCTATGGTGAAAAGACAGAGTATGACTTCTTTGTGTTGGTTATACATCTGAGTCGAGTGCTATACTCATCACACAACGCTGCTCAAAAGTACATTGTGAAATCCTGCATTTTAATTTACTAGAGTGTGCAAATGGATAAAGAGTATTTTACTGTGCAAAGAACTGACGCTGTGAAGGATTTAATTTTGGGTGGAGCAATAATTTCATCTGGATAGGCCATGACATCCAAATCCCCATATTTATTTTTGGCCACTCCTGTGATCCTGCAGGTAAATAGCTTTCAGCCAAGCCACACAGAGATATATCACTTTCTGGACAGAGGCCGGATATTGCAGGACCTCTTTATCTCTTGTCTGTGTGACCTACTACAGTATATAGCCCTCTCCTGCTCGGAATGCAGAGCACTGACCCGCTCTCACTTCAACCCCAGCTGAATCCAAGTAGTCTTAGGCTTGTACAATCATCAATCATACAGAACTTGCTGTTCAGAAAGCTTTGTGGTACGTGTCTGTGCAGTGCACCTTAAATTTGGGTGAGGAGTATACTTGAAACGAATAAATGTGTATGTGTGTTGACAACTGACATTTAATCATTTTGTATTTGTAGCATTCTTTTTTATGGGGATCCCAGACAGACTAGCTGGTTGCTATGGCACCAGCAAATGGGCATCCTTAATAACAAAAAATCTAATCAAAAATCTAAATCATTCTGTTTGCCATTGCAAACACTTACATCAAAATAGTAATTTGTTTAAAGTGCAAAAATACTAATTGACGATTAAGGTCACAGACAGATAGCAGTACAGATAGATAGCGGAAAGCAGACAGATGGAAGTACGGAATATAATACAATTATTGTGCCAACCCATTGACTCACATCGCCCTCATGTTGGACCGTCTGCTTATTAGGTAGACAACCAGTCTGGTAATCAGAAAGGTCGTTGCCTCCCCGGCCCACGCACTGCCAACATGGATGTGTCACACACACACGCACACGTGTGCGCGCATGCACGCACGCGCACGCACACGCACACACACACACACACACACACACACACACACACACACACACACACACACACACACACACACACACACACACACACACACACACACACACACACTCTTCAGGCATTGGTGTCGAAGATGACGCATAACTTCTTTGTGCTGTCTAGCTGATGACGACGCCACTGTTGATGACTGAGTGCTATAGTTTGGAACCACATAGGAAATACGATTTCCTAACTGGAACCAGTTAGGAAATCGTGAATGGTAAATGGTATTTACATATGACCTTCATCCAATGTACTTTACATTGTGCACTACATTCACCCATTCACACACATACACCGAAACCATGCAAGGTAGAATGAACATAATGGTCAGTACTTTGGGGTGTGTCTTGCCCAAGGACACTTCAACATGTAGATGGGAGGAGCTGGGATTTCAACCACCGAACCATTGGACCATCATTGGACAACCCACTCGAGCCACAATCACCCCAAAGTGACATGTGAGGCCTGGATCAGTAGGCTGAGTGGGACTGATGATGGATCAGCATGGAGGTTTCTTCTTCACTGGCGCTGCACCATCATCTGTTGGGTGCGTGAGTCCTGGAGTTGTGTAACCCCATCATGGCATAGATAACACCAGAGTGGCCGACATGCTGCAGCTGACTACAGGTGGCCCCTTGTGGACAAACACTATTCAGGCAGTGAAAAAATGAATTAACATTGTGGTGATGTAGTCTCATCTGGCAAGGCAGGTCGAGTCTACAGGTCACTGGGGTTGATGTTGCACCTCTTTAATCAGCTTGTATTTATACTGCAGTTTTGGAGCGCCAAGCCTCCTGCTGGCTCCCTGCAGCTGTCCATAAAGCACTCTCCAGAGCTGCCTCTGTGCCAGTCTTTGTCTCGATGCTGATGGAGTTAGTGCGCTGGAGGAGGTCACTGTGGGGGACGCGGTGCTGCCGTGGAATGCCAAGGATGTACTGGAGGCATCTGATTTGAAACGCCTTGAGATGTCTGATATGACGACGATGATAAAACAGTCCAGGCTTCTGCACCATATAGTGCACACACACAGTGTAATGGATTAAACTTATAACTATTAGTTACTTTAATCATTACACCAAAGTACATTTACATAAGCATTATACATAAGTACCTTTTTACTGTTATTTTACTTGAGTATTTCCAATTTTCAATACTTCTACTAATTATTTTACTTCTACTCCTTATGGATATAATATTGATACTAGTGATGTTCCGGACACATCTTTTTTGTCAATTTCCTATGGCATAGTCAGATTGGGACAACCATACTTCTGGGGTGCCAGTTTCACATATAGACTTTGTTCTGACAGCGGGTTGCATGTTTGAGTCTCATTCATGACAACACTTGTTGCATGTTTCCCTCTTTCTTGTTCATCTTCACTTGATTCTATCAATAAAGGCAGAAAAGCCAAAAGCATCCTAAAAAACTATGTACCTCTGTGGTCACACCATCTCCCATAAGCGAGTCACTTCGCTCATTACTATTACCTAAATAACCAGTGTTACCTGAGTAACCTATAGCGCAGTCTACCAAATCTAGAGGAGACTGACCTGTTTTACGGACCAGTATTTCATCATCAATGTGAGGTGAGTGCCAAGGTAGAAAACCTAGAGGAGGTCATTGATGCTGAACACTGGATGGACAGGGGATGGATGCCTCTATTGCATGATGACCGAGCCACAGAGGACAAGATGTCCAGGGCAGGTTGCACAGCAGCTGGGCTGTGAGCCACTAGCGCACAATCATTTGCATATCCTAGCTCTGTGATGTTAATAAGCAGGATCTCAGTCTTTGCCTGTGGGTGTCTGATGTTAAACAAACTCCTGAACTGAATTTGAACGACACCTTCATCTCTGATGGACTTGTAGTAGAGGAGAGTGGCTGCCGCCATGTAAAGATTGAAGATCGCCGGGGCAAGTAAACATCCAGGCATAATTACTACAACTTTTCGCATGGAACGAGGGGGATTTCTGCTCTCCGACATGTACACATTCCTGCGTGTGATTGTGAAATTAACACACATGCACACATGCACGCACACATGTACACACAGATTACTTACTGAGTAGATGAGCGGCACAGATCAGCACTTTACCATCCTGTCACAGGTATGTCTAGCATTCCCCTCAGTGTAGCATACCCTCCCATGTTCTTAATTATACGCTTGAGTGAGGATTATCTTGTCAAAGAGGGGGTCAGGGGAAGAATTATCATCCCTAAAACCAATTTACATACAGCAGTAGTACATGAGCTCGTTACTACTGACACCTCGTAAGTAATATGTTTTGAATCCATCTCCGTATAGCCTGTAGCAGTACTGCAGCAGAGTAACATTTAACCAACATGGTTAAGTTGCTACGGCTCGGCCAGAGACAGCCGTGGACACGTTCACAGATTGCATATCCATAATCATGTACTGTAGTCTGATATCTCAGCAGCACCTTGAGGAGATTTATAGGGTTTTATAGGTGTGGCAAATTTGGCCCAAACATATGATTGTACTCGCCCCAAGGATTAACCGAGGGTCAAGCCCTGTTCGCTGAAAGAGAACTTCTGGGTTCTCTTTCAGCCTGCTGTTACAATTAATGGCCCAGCAGATGTTGCTAATTCACCTTCTACCGCTTGCAATACAATATCATCTAAATACAATGAGTCAATGAGGTTTCAGGCAAACTTCAAGAATTGTATTAAGTTAGTCAACCAGCAAACCTCACAAACCTTTTTATTGGGCATAACTCAAGAATCCTTGTGTCATTCATGACATTTACAGACATGTTTAATACCCTAAACCCTGAATGAAGGAAGAAGGGTGGTGCAGCATCCCGCAGAATGCATCCTGGTGGATCCCCAGCTCCCATAGCAGGAGGCCTACCTCCACCTGGCTGATCCTGACACAAGCATATGCTTGTCTCAAACATTAATCCATGCATCTCTAAACCAGTGGCGTGGAGTACTGTTACATTTGAGGTATTTGCGTTCACTTGAGTATTTCCAATTTTCAATACTTTTACCTCTACTCTACTACTACAATTGTTTGTCACCTTTAGTTACTAGTTACATCGGAGGTTTTGATTATAAAATATAAGCATTGACCCTCATCACCACTATAGATTTCGGCCATTTGAAAGAAGCAAATACCTAAAAAAAAAAAAAAACATATTTCACGACAATAAGGCGATAACTTAGATTTTGACCATAATTACACAATTCATTACCATATTTTCTGGACTATAATGTGCACTATAAAGCCTTTCATTTTATCAAAAACAATAGTGTGCCTTATAATCCAGTGTGCCTTACAGTATATATGGATTGTTTGACTGCAGTAGCTTCTATTCTATTCTATTCTATTCTATTCTATTCTATTCTATTCTATTCTATTCTATTCTATTCTATTCTATTCTATTCTATTCTATTCTATTCTATTCTATTCCTTATATATGAAAACAGTTCTAAAATAGGCCATTCATTAAAGGTGCGCCTGTGCAGAAAGTGTCGGTGCAAAGTGAAAATAGTGCAGAAAATACAGTAAATTCCTTCAAAGTTATTAATTAAATAGTCTGGACTGAAATGAAAACTACAACTGTTTGCTGAATTTTTGTTTTTGCGTGTCCTAAGCACATTGGTTATGACAGTTTCCCATTTCTTTACAAAATCCTTTGCTTTATTATTGACCTCTGCCAGATCTTGTTGAAGCTGCGTGGGTTGGCTAGCAGAGGGCAGACAGGGCAGTGGTCCTCATTTAATAATATAAAAATATAACATGATTAGTCCAGGCTAGAAACAGCCATTATATATGTGATATTATAAAACATTGCCTTCATGTACGGTACAATAGTATAAACTATTGTACGGTACAATAGTATAAACTTTGTGGAAAACTATTTGGCATCCAGTACTCAGTAGTGTTTGCAATCCAGACAAAAACAACAACATTGAAATCAAAGTATTGACAGCAAGACAGTCGAGAACATCTCCCCCCATCTGACCCATTCTATAGTGGACAGTGTAAATAGAGCAACATCTGCACAGGGGCAGAGACACGCTTTAGCCAGTGCTGATTTTCAACTAATCCTAATTCATGGACTGCTCCTCAAATACATGCCAAACAGTCAACTGTACACGGTAAATTCACAAGTACTATAGGTCCACATCAGAGTAAAAAATGGATAAACGGACACTGAGGATTTCACTGTGCAAGAATGCCTGGAGTATATATGGATTCATAATGAGGTCATAAAGGGGTCATTATTATTAATCACATCACAGAGAGGACTGGTTCTGCTCTTCACCTCTGGAAGACATCTATAATCTCATAGTATGTGCAATCTATCACTGTATATTTATTATAGGATCCAACAGATGTATTTTAAATAAGCACTATAAATGGATGACGATATTGATGAATAATGGAGCATAGCCCCTCCACAGTATGTGTTGTCAGGTGATTATGCAAACCCTATCTGGCTGCATGTCAGACAGTCAAACCCCCTCTGGGATATACTTATTATCAACTGGTTGGGCTTTGCATATATAGCTCAGAATTCTGCTCCAGAGCTACGGAGACTAGTATCCCCAGTGCTTTCACTCAATCACTATGCATGGTCGCTTGTTTCCTGTGTTCACAATTTAGCAGTGTGGCCAAAATACGTGTTTTTTTTGTTATGCCTCAAAGAGAGAGAAAGACCCCAGGGAGGTGTAATACACGTGATGTTTCATGCATGAAGCTATTCTGCGCTGATGGACAAGTCGTAAGGTCATTCCATCGGTTCCTGTCAGCTTCAGGTATCATCACTTCAGGGCAGACGATTGCTGCTTTGCGGATGGCGCTCTAATACAATCAGATGATGAAATGTCACCGTAAACTTCAAATTGGCCCTGTCGTCTTTCCTCTGTATGCAAGGCAGGTGAAGGGAAAAAAACGCACTGTATTCCATTTAGTTTTAATGAAACCTGAACAGCATTTTTGCGTGCACACGTCGTATCACATCACAGCATACATACATTGAAGAATGTAACATACGCGTGCAAGCACCCCCCTCGCACGCACACACACACACACACACACACACACACACACACACACACACACACACACACACACACACACACACACACACACACACACACACACACACACACACACATTTGCCTGCACCTAAAGACGCACTTTCCATGCCATCTCGCCTTGTTATTTGTTATCACATTACATTTCGACTTGCTCCCATCCCTCTCACTGTTCCTCTTTTGGCTCATGTTTCCTCCGGGGATTGTTAATGGCAGCATAAGTGAAAACCAAACAAAAACTATAGGAAGCGGCAGCGATTCCAGGAAATTGGAACGAACTGATGGCCTGTGGGCTTATGGCGCCACATGTTCCACGTACCATTAACTCATTTCTGCTAGCTCTATCTACACTACAGTGACTTGTATGGGTACGAGGGAACGTACGTAATACTAAGGAGAATATGGATTTTGAATCGTGTAGGTTAGTCTATAGGCTACTGTACCGTTTAACGATATAGATTACTATCTGAGAACAGTGTACTATTAATAAGCGTGACCTTATATCCTTGTGATATTGTAACTGATTCAGCCTTTCAGGCATGCAATATTTCCATCCAATTAATGAAAAAAGGTGTTGACAAACTAAACCTCCTCTTCATAAGGCTGTCAAAAATGTAGCCTCCAGCAATTTAATAGAGACTTGGTAAACAATATCTGACACCATTACACCCACTAAGGGAGCAGATGTAACACCTCACACCTTACAGTTAGGGGGAGATGATGAAGCTCACTTGGCCAGCCCCACAAACTGGTTTTATTACTGTATGTCTGTGGACAAAAAGTACAATAAATGAGACGTAGCTTGCGGAGTTAGTTCAGTCAGATATACTCGAGAGGTTTTGTGCTGTGCTCTAGGGCACATACTAAAGGGGTTAATATGCTGCAATTCATGTGGGTGTATTCAGTATGTGCAAGACCCAATGCCATACACTGATGCGGCAGTCAGCTGTCCAATTGGGCGGCGTATTTAAGCTCTCTAGTCTGGTTGCTTCTTCCTGCCTTCCTTCTGTATTATGGTTCCTGGTTCTTACGTGATGTTTGCTCCCACCACCACCCCAGCACCACCATTGTATATCTAGTAGTATATCCGTGCTCTTAATGTTTAATGGTGGTGTTTTATTGTGCTGAGCACTTGTATTGTATTCTGAGTCTATAATAAATATTTGTGAGTTATCTGACTGAACTAAAACTACTTCATTGACACACTTCAGCTCAGATTGACCATAGACCATTCAATGCAAAGCTTTTCTATGTTGAAAAGTATGGCGGAAAGTATGGCGGCGGGCTTCTGCTCATGTGATATCACACAATCTATGAACTGAGCCATAGGTCTGATATCACATTTGATCTATTTGAACTATCTGTGCACCACCACACAGCTCTGATATCAACACGCACCCCTGAGCAGAGCCAAGGTACAATAACCGTGAGCAAGAATACATGGCAATAACACATAGGCATCATATCCACCAAGATCACATACAATCCAATATATCCCACGGTATACCTGAGCTAAGAACTACTGGAAGGAGGGGAAAGTTTCACACACAGAGCTGAAAGCGGATTGAAAGCTCGGCATGTACAATGACTAGTGAGCTGAAGCTGCTCAAGAAGCCTGCCTGAATTGGACTGTGGGAAAATGGGTGTGAATGAGATGCTTGTGGCGAATGCGTGAGGAGAGAGATGACCGTGGGGAGGCAGATTTAAGGGGGAGGAACTGAGAAATATAGCGAGAAAATGAATGAATGAGGGGAGCTTATACCTTTTATACATTGTATATTTGTATAATACACAATAACCATCTGCCTTCCGTGTCTCCATGGACTATCGCTTCGCTGATTAACTTGCCTTACCATGTCTATCACAGATGGCAAATAGAAATGCACTGTTGAGTTGCCAACTTGCGCCTTGCACGCAACAAATAGGCTAATACTTGTATGCACACATATAATGCTGTGAGGCGCACTCATCACTGCTGTTATGATTGCTACTATGAGTATTAAATCTCTCTCTCTGCTGCTATACAACTGCTGCTGAGTCCCTATACAGCTCTTTGTCTGGGTACGACTGGTGCTCTGAGTTCTAGAGCTCTGTGCTGTCTCTGTACGACTGCAGCTCTGAGTTCTAGAGCTCTGTGCTGTCTCTGTACGACTGCAGCTCTGAGTTTTAGAGCTCTGTGCTGTCTCTGTACGACTGCAGCTCTGAGTTCTAGAGCTCTGTGCTGTCTCTGTACGACTGCAGCTCTGAGTTTTAGAGCTCTGTGCTGTCTCTGTACGACTGCAGCTCTGAGTTCTAGAGCTCTGTGCTGTCTCTGTACGACTGCAGCTCTGAGTTTTAGAGCTCTGTGCTGTCTCTGTACGACTGCAGCTCTGAGTTCTAGAGCTCTGTGCTGTCTCTGTACGACTGCAGCTCTGAGTTTTAGAGCTCTGTGCTGTCTGGAAACGACTGCTGCTCTGGGTCTAAAGCCCTAATCACACTGAAGGGTCGAGATGGCTTTAGAGTTGTCCGTGTGCCGTGATATGTCCTGTTGTACGTTGACGTTCATCATCCCTAGTGATTCAAATTCAATGCATGGATTTCAATGGTCCAAACCACACTGAAGGGTCAAGACTGTTTTAGTGTTGACTCCTTGCTGGCCTGAGTGCTAGAACTCTGCTGTCTGTCTGGGTATGACTGCTCCTCTGAGTGCTAGAGCTCTCTACATACTTTAGACCAGTTATCAGTTATTTCCCTTATAAGAACCTTGAAATGGACCTTAGTTACGAAGAATGGCAGCAGGGGCGAAATCCAAAAGCGACCTCGCCCGCGGGCGCCCGTTTTCAAAAGCGGGCGCCCGCTTTCACAAAAACGGGCGCCCGGTTTCACAAAAACGGGCGCCCGTTTTCAAAAGCGGGCGCCCGTTTTCACAAACGGGCGCCCTTTTCAAAAGGTTATGGTTAGGGTTAGGTTAGGTTTAGGCATAGGTTTACTGAGGTTAAGTTTAGGGTTAGAGTTAGGTTTAGGCATAGCCTAGTTTGTGAAAACGGGCGCCCGCTTTTGAAAACGGGCGCCCGCTTTTGAAAACGGGCGCCCGTTTTTGTGAAACGGGCGCCCGTTTTTGTGAAACCGGGCGCCCGGTTTTGTGAAAACGGGCGCCCGGTTTTGAAACCGGGCGCCCGCGGGCGAGGGCTCAAATGGATTTCGCTGGCTCTCAAGAATGGTGGTATGTACTGCATGTTGGATGACACAGACATACAGTACATAGCCTGCTTGCACATGCAAGCCTGCTTGCACATGCATAGGCACGTGCAAGCCATGCTTGCACATGCCTATAATTAAGACCATTGTAGCTAATCGTTTATGGTAATTAAATCATGAAGTTTTATGTCTGTTGTTTCTCTCGTGACAAAGAAAGATCACAACAATGTCAACAAAGTTGCCGGCAGATCTAGATTCCATTCCAATGCACAATACACCTATTGACTGTCAATACTGTAGGTGTCGCACCTGACTTCAGGATCAAAACTGATCAACAGTAATTAGGGAGACCACGTTCAACCACTACAGATGTGTTAACAATACTGTAATAATATACTATACCAGAGATTGTTTCCTCCTGGTTTGAACTCCATACTAGTAATTCCTATTTGCTGTGTGCTCCATAGGGGGAAACAAAAACAAAACAAAGCTCTGGCACTTCTTCCTGTTGCTCCACATTATGAGCCTCTGCCTGCCCACACTGTGGAGCCCACAGTGCTTGCCTGAGGCGCTGATTCTCAAATCAATAAACCAATGCTGCTGCTCCACAGAGAGCACCTTTGGCACAGCGCTTTGGTTCACCTCCGGCACAGACGTATTCTACATAATTCATCCCCTAAACATCTTTGTCATTAATTACCTTAATCTATTTTGTATTAAAAAAACAAGCATAAGCAAGCTATTTTAAGAAAGCACTCTATAAACAATATTGTCAGACAATTATTAAGGAAAAGATCATTAATAGAGATCAATTCACATGATCTCCAGTGTTGTGTGCAACCTGGTAGAATTCCACTCAGGTGGCTAAAGATCCCAGGAAATGAGCTACAACTTAATGCTGTATCCGTCTTGCTCTGTTGATTGGAACAATTTACCTACTTTGCATGCTGTAAAGATTGTGAAAAAGCACTTTATGGCTCTCATAATTGCCAACAATAACGTTATGCATCCTTGACGAGAGGATATAATGCACAGAAATTCATCCATATCGTCACTGCTGCCTGGGAAGAAACCTCGTATGTCCACACTACATATTTATGTTGTTTTCATAAACAAATGCTTTAATTTATACTATGAGGGTGGTTTCCAGTCTGACATCAATGCTATGTTACTGTATCGCTGACAACAGGGGCGTATGCAGCTACCAGATGTTCTTTTGTGGTCTGCTGTGAAATGTTTGTGTCTAAAGAAAGACAGACAGTAGACTTATTGAAAGGCAATGTGGTTCCGCCGGGGTTCTACAGTGCAGTTCAATCCATGTTCCTGTTTTTTTTGCTGGATTCTGGATTCAACCTGCAATGCACCATATCCGTCCAGGCAAAAAGCAGGGACAGAGGAGGAGCAGGCCAGTGGGAATGGAAAAAAACAAACTGATGCTAATGCCGTCTGTCAGGCAGAGGTCCAGCTTAATAAACCTCTCGATGAGACGTGCATGTCTTGTGAGAAATAATGTGTACAAAATAAGCCTCGCCGATTCGATTCCAAACACCTGAAGCTGCAGCTGGATTGTGTTATTAGTGTGTGTGTGTGTGTGTGTGTGTGTGTGTGTGTGTGTGTGTGTGTGTGTGTGTGTGTGTGTGTGTGTGTGTGTGTGTGTGTGTGTGTGTGTGTGTGTGTGTACATCATTATGTATTTGTGTGTTTGTGCGCATTGGGCTAAACTATGGGCTAGACAAAGCTTAGGGGACATGTTTTCTAGTCTGTCTCTCTGCCCTCCGGAGTGAATATCAATATCCCTGGCAGGCAGCCGATCATTGGGAAATGTTTCCTCAGCAGTGTTGAGGTGCTGCTCGGGAGTCAAGACTGTCATTTATCTCCCTGAAAAGCCTCATGGTCCTCTTGGAGCAGCTACAGGTACGTCCTCAGTGATGACACAGCCGTGCTTGGAATACAATCAGCCTGCAGTGTTTACACACTCTAAACAGGAACACAGTCTTACACATGATGAGTCAAGACATGGGGCTTAGCTTACCCCCCCCCCCCCCACCCCCCCCCACCCCACAACATCTAATTTCTCCACATCTTATCACGGCTGATTTCCAATAATTGAGGGGATATATTCGAGGCAGTGAGGAATTCCACTAAAATGCCGCTGCTGTTCTGTGTCTGAGACAGCAGCTCTTCTTACAGTCTAAGTTGTCTGACTTCAATAGGCAAAAATGTATATACTTCATATAACATTCTTAAAAATCTTAATAAAGGGCACTGGTTTTCAAGCATTTTGATACCAGGGCCGACTATTTATTAAACATTTGAGCCACGGACCACCATTTGAGGACTTTTTAGCCCCACAGAACACAATACTAAAGATTTCTTTTATTTTTTGTCCACAATACCAGGCTGGATTTTGGAAACAAAACAGTCAAACACACAGATCAAAATGACCATTAATCCTTTGACCAAAAAGGGCCAGCACTTTTTCATATTTTTTGAGGTAGCCAGTGCCAGCGATTTTCATCTAAAAGTCATAGTTCATATTTCGGTCCATGTTTCCCGTCGGACAAGTTAGTTGGCGACATACTTCCAGTTCCGGGTTGGTCCGTCCCTTATTTTGGTCCGTTCTGA
The DNA here is from genome assembly GCA_039105355.1 of Benthosema pterotum. Taxonomy (NCBI): domain Eukaryota; kingdom Metazoa; phylum Chordata; class Actinopteri; order Myctophiformes; family Myctophidae; genus Benthosema; species Benthosema pterotum. The sequence goes on along the minus strand of CM076968.1, from coordinate 29,996,708 downwards.
TGGGAAGATGCGATCGCAGCTCGCTGCCGTTATCATTGGGATCGTATCAAACCGGCGACGGTGAGTGACATAGCGTGACGTAGATCAACCTAAGCGGCATCGGTCATAACTATTTTTGATAATGATAAGCGCGACGTAGCTCTACAGCAAGGGCACGCAAACTGTTAAGAGAGAATCTACATTCTCTAGTTGTGTAGTGAGTAGCCTTGCCAGGCCATGATGTCAGGAGGCCCGGCTGAGCCATAGAGGCCCATATACAGTAGGTCAGGAGCCTATCTCCTGTTTCTGTAGCGTGAGGCAGCTTGATGTACAAGTACACCCCCTGGACATGACGCTAGTATATCGCAGGGACTTACCCCCAATCCAATCCTTGATGCTGAGTGCCAAGCAGGGAGGCATTGGGTCCCGTCTTGGTATGACCTGGCCGGGAATCGAACCCCGACCTCCCAGTCTCAGGGCGGACTTGAGAATGTAAAATGAAAATAAATGGACCTGCAAGCCAGGGTTCATTTGATTTCATTTTTACACTCTCAAAGAGTTACATCTGGTTAACCAACTTTCCATCATTTAGCTGCACCACCTGGAACCTCCAAAAGGATCACTGGGTGAAAACCACAGCTATAGCGGTTCCACCATGAATTTAAAATCCAATTTATGAAATAAATGTTGCCCTCTAATGCCTCTTTATACCCACTGACTGAAGCCTAAACAACCACTCACATCATTCATTCTCAACCTCTCTCAGGATGCTATTCCAAGCCATTTCAGCTGCAGTACCACAAACGTCCACACCTCAGGGGCACTCTCACCCCCTGTCGTCCTCACCACTTATCACCCACCTCAGTCTCGGTGGGAGGGGGACGTTGAACTACTGAGTGAGGAAGTGGGGTCTGATCTGATCCATGCACACCGACATAACAGGTGGGTGGAGGAAAAGTCAAAGGAGGAGGGCTATTGAAATGTGTTGCTGAATATGAGGAATCTGAGCATTCAGACATGCCCATTCAGAGAATCACAGTAAACGTCTGGCTGTTAAAAAGCACAAAAGGATCTAGATCAAAACAAAAGAGGTTACCAAGGACTTTAGGTATTTATGCAAACATCCACAAAATATCAGTTCTAGCTTTATGTACAATGAAATATAGTGTGTGTGTATATATATATATATATATATATATATATATATATATATATATATATATATATACAGTATATCATATAGTATATATTCGTATTTCGTATTTACACACACACACACACACACACACACACACACACACACACACACACACACACACACACACACACACACACACACACACACACACACACACACACACACACACACACACACACACATACATAAACAGTACATACATACATGTCTAGAAGTGTTCATACTATAAGTGGATAAGAATAATAAGCGATGGGAATAGCCTTTGTGTATGCTCTTATTGTTTATGTCCTTATTTGTCCTTGTTGTACTGTACGTCTTTACTCTTTACTGTTATTTTGTTGCTATATGATGTATCCTCTAGTGAAAATTCCAAATGAAATAAAAATATTCTACGCAATTTTGTGGGTTTATACCGTGAAACGGTGCACAACAGAAACTGAGGAGAACGGTAGAATTTTGCCCCACCATAGGCAACATATCCACCAACAACAGGAGAAGCAGAAGCCTTCATGTGCCTCCATGTGGCAGCAGTGATTCACACCGACGGCTTGGTAACATGCAGTGGCATTTAATGTCCCCAGTGCTCAGTAGTGGATGCCGGTGGCACTGTGATGTACGTTCAATTCCTCCATTGAGCATGATGGGGAGTGACAGAGGATTTGGTCAGGATTGGTGTGACATGTAGCCTGTGAACAAGGATCCATCACGGAGGAAGTAGTCCTCGATATTTCTGAAGTACCTGAGGCCCTCCCCCAAGTCATGTCAAAGCTGAACTCAGTTACACACACACGCACACATGCATGCACGGAGTACATACAGGCATACATACATACATACATACATACATACATACTGTATGTTTTTTTGTAAAAAGTCACTTGTGATGATGATGTATGATAATGAGAACATACATTGCATTAAATCTGTCCTTCTGTCTGTGTTCACTTTTGACAATGTATGTAGATCTATTTTGCCACAGTACTGGTGTCAAACACTGGAATCCAAGTAGTAGGTATATGGTAATGAGGACTGCACTGAGTACTCTGACAACAGGTAGCCTAGGCTGACATATAGGATCCAATGGGAACAAGAAGCGCTCTACAAACTGAGTGGCGTGTGTTTATAACAGTCTCAAATATTGACAATGATGGATTACATTGATGGAAAACATTTCCTTTTTAGATGGAATCAACTAAAATAAAAAATAATATGGTAATTAATAAGGTAATAGCTGCAAGCAGCAATAACAGAACACCCCAGGCAGTGGGCTAGATAAAATGCCAGCCCTGCCCCTCAAAAAACATTTTGGACGGGCTTTGGTTTAATTTTGACAGACAGACAGGGACTAGTCTCTATCCATGGTGCTGAATGAATGCAACCACTGGTTGATCTATGCAATGTATCTGTGAAACTAAATCCGTAATTTGGCGATTTTGCATTTTGTACGAGGTGTTCCACTGTAAAAAAAAACAAACAAATGTTATGTTAGTTTTTGAGATACCAGTTTAAATTTGGTATATTGTGATTTTATTGTCTCTATGAAACGTTACAGTGTTAAATTAAACAGCAGAAAGTAAATAAATATCCAATAACTAATACAATATTGCGAAAAGGGCAACCATCACTCCACTTTCTATTTCTTCCAGGATAGGCTTTTGAATCTGACATAGCTTGAACTAGAAAATCATTTAGTGTTTACCTTTTAGTACCATATGCTTTATTTTTACTCTAGAGTCCAGAGTGAGCAAAAGCATGGACAGAGTGGTGCTGGCTGGTGACGTATCAGCAACAACATGGCTGCGTAAAGAGAAGGATTATCCAACGGGCATGTTGGGCCCAGGCCCAGGGGCCTCTGAGCTAGGGGGGCACTGAGCTTAAGTGTCTACGTGATCGCTAAGAGGCTCAAGCTAAGGGCCCCCCCAAAAAAGGGGTGAATAAAGTGAATAAAAGTGGTGTACACAGTCCTTATTAACAATAGGTTTACTAATTTTTGTCACTAAAATAACCCCAAAAGTGCTAAACCATCATGATATGGTACATTACTGCAAGTATGTAAACATTTTGCATTTATTTGACTTAGTTATTTTCTGTGTTTATTATTTTCAAGCAATCCCATGCTGCAAATCCTGCTAAAATGCAGATGCGCGACGTCAGAAAGAAAAATGCTCCGCTGTATGGGGGGCCCTTTGCCTGGTGGTGGCCCAGGGGCCCATAATTTCTTAATCCGTCTATGCGTAACATAGTGAGTAACCAAACAGATTCGCGGAAAACAGCATCTTGGACCTCTGGCCCTCTTAATTGAGTGTGTCTGTTACAGACATGCACAGTTCCGTCTGGAAACCTTGCAGTCACTGCCGGCACTTTAATTATAGGCCTCCTCAACATCACATTCTAAAGTCACATGATTCACTCAGCCAATCACACACTCTCCATCTTCATAGCGGCTAGTTAAACTGGACTAGGGCCTTAACCGTTCTGAATAATGAACACCAAATGATGTGCAGTCTGGTTATTGTGATTTAATATCAATACCAATGATGTATTTAGGTGAAGTACTGCTTTGCTATAAATGTGAAAAAAGCAATGTGCACAGGAAAGTGGTGATAATTAATTTTGTTGCATTAAAGTAAGCGCTTTTGTGGACATCATGACTGGAAAAGAGTTTAGAAAGTTTAGACGTCTGGAAAAGAGTTTAGAAAGTGGTGGGTTGCCGAGCAGCTTAAAGTGCCTATTGTGCCAGCGTCCGCGTCCTTCAACACAGAGTCGAGTCAAGTGTATCTAACAGTTTATTCTGTGTCGATAAGACAGGGGAATTAACATTCCAGCCCGCAGACAGTGTATGGCCTGTATGTTGTGCCATCCTAGAAATACTTTTGTATACAAACTTTTGCTGCTCACCCACCGGCATTTTATAGTCCTACTATAACTTGCCTGGTAGGCTCTAGTCAATAGTATGCTTCGTCAGTCTGCTGTCCATAGCCAATTTATCTTAAAATGCACGTTTTTTAGCATATCCACATCACTCTCTCACTAAACCAGCCAACAGTTAGCGATGTGCCTTTCTGCACAAGTAGCAGCTGCAATTGATTTCAGTGCAATCAAGGAACAATTCAGTGCAATTTAAAGGACCACTTCACCACTTTTCAACATATCTTCATATAATAGGTTATCACTAATGTACATGATAAAATACCACTGTTTTTTCTACTCAGTCTGTGTCTCACAGGAGGGCTGTGGGCAGTTCAGAAACTTCTTCCAATGACCATCATCAATGGTGGAATCCAAGTTAATAGAGACTGCAGGTTTTCTATTAAAGTCCTTTAACAAACAATTTACACGTACGTACGTACGTACGTACGTACGTACGTACGTACGTACAACACAACAGTGTTGAGTCCTGACTCCCGAAAGCCCAAAAGGCCATGATGGCCTTTCGATAATATATTACAGTAATATAATGATTTACTTAACACATTACCAAACACTGCCATATCTATTACCCCAGTGATATCTTTTGGCCTGGCTCCACCACACCAAATTGAATGGAGAGATGAGAGAGTATGTTTTGCACTCTGTCCCTCCGTCGTTCTGTCCAAGTATAACTAATCTCCCATATCACTAACCCAGTCGATGCCAAACATTGGATGCCAACGATGAAGCTCTGCCCCCCATTTTCGACAACAGCCTGTTATACCGTCGCCATGAGGCCATTTTACATAAGTTTGCATGATTGGTCAGTTTGAACAAAATGCCACAAATCACAAACACAGTGAGCAGTTTCCATAAAATTATACACACACATTTCCACAATAGGCCAAGGGCAGCATGCCAGATGCCATCAGCCTCATGATGGCGCTAGAACATGGCAATTCCTGTTTTTACTACTACTTATAACTGCATTCATCTGTGTAAAACGTTGTATGCACATCCCTAGAGGTCATGGAAAAAACATTTCCCCTGCATCGCTCCACATTTGCCAGATTTCATCCAAATTATCAAAACATTACAAATGATCTCTGTCATTTGTCTGTCTGTTGGATTTACTGCCAAACATCACACACACACTACTCTTATCCTGGTGGAGACCTGTGCCCAGAAGGGCACTTTTTCTAGTATGTATCTTCACAAGAGACCAAACATGGGCAATGACTGAGTAGGACCTACTGCTCAATCACTCAATAGCACCACACTTTGACCAATGGTTGTGAGTTTAATTTCCTGGTAATTTGCATCATCCTCAACATTCTGCCAAGTTTTATAAAAACAGACGGCACGGTTATGCCAGAAACATCATAATCATAAGAAAACGAACTAAATGCGAGTGAGCAATCAGTGCGCATTTTGGGGCAAGCATTCTGGTTACTGTTCAACTAATATATTTAAGTTTGAAAAACTCTCCTCTACAGGTACAATTCACAAGAATGTCTCTGTACAGCCTAGGACATACACACCAGTGTGAACTGGGTAGTGCAACTGGGAACTAACAGTTACCATGTTGCAGCCTTCTGTGCTTGGACAGACACGTACATGCGTACACAGACAGTCAGACACGTACACATATTGGACAGACATTTCCAAATAAATGGAGTGGACGCACCGCTCAAAACCTTCGCTACTAGGCATACTGTTATTTTTAAGCATTGCTACTTCTTGCCAGGGTGAACCTCCATTCATTTTTACAGCACTAGTATCCGCCCAGGCAGAGAGCAACATTCATTCTACAAAAGGTTTAGCTACGCTGCCCTTAACTGTAAGCTAACTAAGAGTAAGGCTGAATGGTCAGGACAGCATCAGCTGGCATTAGTCACCCTACAGGGTTTTCTCTTCATGGTAAAGGAACGCTGTTCTTTGAGGCAAGCCAAAATGTGTCACTATGGATTGTACCTATTGCTCTCTGCCCTGGGGTCACGAAAACTCATTAAGGGTCGGGTTTGTGGAGCGCCTGCCTAGTGGACCTCCCTCAGAGCATTTGTACATACTGTACATGTGGAGAAGGAAAATGAGGTGGAGGAGTCATGAGTCTTTGGAAAATATAAATTTGTTCAAAATAGTAAATAATAAAAAAGACCCTAAAAGTACATTATAATCACATTTAACAAAAGCAAGTTCAGTCTTGTAACTCAGAGAGAGAGGGAGAGAGAAAGAGTGAGAGAGTGAGAGAGAGAGAGTACGAATATTGTGGAATATTTGTACACTTTAAAAGTTAATTTAACACTGTGGATTGTGTTCTGCTATTTGCAGAACAGCCTCGATATTAAGTTAGTATAACTGTCTTTACCTGGGTCTTTGTGGTCCGGATTCTGTCTGGACAACAGGAAGAGAAAATCCTGACAGGTATCCTGATCCAACAGTGGACTGTTGTGGAGGCACAGGTCAACGATCAGGGTCACAGCTTTGTGACAGACCATGTCATAGTCCTCTCGGTCAGAACTCATGCTCCCAGCCGCATCCTCAGTCGTGTGTGCTCATCCAACAGGACTAACACACCCCCTCATACCCCGACGTAGCCTGGAATAGAGAAGACAAATTCAAGTTGTATGCGTCCTCTGCCGATTCTCCTCGTTTATGCTGGTGTATGTAGTGTGTGGGCACTTCCACATTGTGAAAGCCAGTCGGCAGTGAATGAGTGTGTGTGCGTGAGGGAGTGCACACGTGTGTGTGTGTGTGTGCGCGCGCGTGTGTGAGTGAGTGAAAGCCGGGCCGAGCGATCGCATGAGCACGTGTTTATGTATGCATTCCGTATTGTGTGTGCGTGCGTGGGCTTCTTAGCCCCGTGTGTAACAGAGTGTGAGCTTAATGAATCACTCATGCCCCCAGGTATTCCCAGGGACAGAAATATTGCATCACGTCTATTCTAAAGAAGAAACGGCAAATAGGACACAACAGAGGAGTTCACTCGGCAACCCTCGATATGCCAACAAGAGCCTGAGCCCAGATCCCCTAACACACCCCCCAGGAGCCCATCCCCCATCCCCAGATACCCTTGTCGTGCAACCCACCTCCCCTCTCCAGATCCCCTGGTCCGTTGCACTTCGCTCATGCTCCAGTCCCGTGCAGCCACCCCCACACTGTGGCAGCATGGGACCGTGTTTTATGAAAATGTCCATGTTAGGACCACTGGGCTTGTTTTTCCCAGGTCGCTTGACAGGCTACTCCCTCAGGTCAGGCTGTCTCCAGTGTTGAGCTTCTCCCAGCTGAGCCACCTGTGACTGAGAGCTCTTTCACCCACATCATCCCCCCATCGCTGACTGTTTACAACCTGTGGTGATGAGCCCATGAGGATGCTGGCTTTCTGCTAGTGTGAGCCTAGCGTGCCTCAGTGTGGCAGTTCAATTCTAACTTCAGTGCAAATATCAAGTGTCAAAACAAATATCAAATTCACAAAGTGCGTGCCAGAGTTCTGCAGTCTCTTGTGCAAATACAAGGATTATAATTATGAAATGGCAGCAAATATGAAAACATCAAATGCATGATGATTTGATGTGTGGGAATGGGAATATATTATAATAAAGTGAGTGAGTGAGTGAGTGAGTGAGTGAGTGAGTGAGTGAGTGAGTGAGTGAGTGAGTGAGTGAGTGAGTGAGTGAGTGAGTGAGTGAGTGAGTGAGCAAGCACCAATGTAATTGGACTATGTAAGTGCATGGAGCCATATAATTACTTGTGGCTGTATATAATTAACCTTTGCAAGTGTGCGTGTGTTTGCGTGTGTGTGCGTCTATGTCTGCACGTGCGTCGTGAGAGAGAGAAAGAGTGTGTGTGTGGGGGGGGTATATTATTATGCTTTCAATTGACACATAACGAAGTGTGCATTCCTGTATTAGGATACTAACACTCATCACCATCTGCAAGGACAATTGCAGGTAATTACTGTATGTTAACACAGTCGATCCGGGGAGGAGGCAGGCCCCCTTGCTATACCGCCAATGAACCTCAGTGGATTCCATTCACATTAATACAGTAAGTGAAAACAAAACATTCCGTTTATTTTCATATAATCACTGATAAGGGGTTTAACCTCCAAGATTCATTATTTCGTGTACATTAACTAAAGCCTCTCTCTCCAGGATTGTTGCCGGGGGTAAAATCATCCAGCAAATACAAATGAAAAGAGAGAGAAAATGAAAGCTCTGCCTAATTGACTCGACTTTCCCCACATTATCAGTTTGAACTCTTTATGAACTGACCATAATAATTAATTATGATCAAACCGACCATTCATTAAAGTAACCCAGCAAAGAAAGGGAACTCTGAAAGTAATTTCTAGCATCCATGCACTGACTCACTAGCTGTCACACAGTGAATTCCCACCCTAATTGGGTTGAACCAGAGCATAAAGACTACATTTTCAACCAGATGAGCTTTAGATCAGGGGTGCCCACACTATTGTGACTTGAGAGCTACTTTCAAAATGACCAACTCAACAAAATTTACCCCCCGAAAGGAGCGTGTGTGTGTATTGGTTTGTGTGTGTGTGTGTGTGTGTGTGTGTGTGTGTGTGTGTGTGTGTGTGTGTGTGTGTGTGTGTGTGTGTGTGTGTGTGTGTGTGTGTGTGTGTGTGTAAATTGGATACCGTGTGATGGTGTGAGTCTACTGCTTCCTGTTAATGAAGACTTGGATCTTCTCTGGCCAGTGCTGATGAACAGGAAAATACAAATAGTTTCATCAACAGAGCCAATTACTCCTCCGCATCTGCTGGCGCCGATACTGACTCTATCTTGTATTTACCCATGCTCTTGTTAAAAACAAACAGGTTCAGCTGCAACCCGTTCTCACAATTCACAGGCCACTGTGTGGATAGTGGTGTGACAGGAGTATTAAGGTTAAATTAGACTGCTGTACGGTCCCATCACTCGCCAACAAGGGTGCATGTCTGCCATTAATGGATAAGATGTGTTAAACTCAGTAAATGAACTTTACTTTATTTATCCAATTCTTTCTTCAACAACAACTAAATTACATTTAAAGGTTTTAGATTTAGCTAGTTATGCACTCTACAGAACATTTTTGCTTCACCATCAGGGTGAGGGGTGTAAATTCTAAGGCATTCTAAGGACAAAACCAGCTTTTGGCTGGCAATTAAGGCAATTTAGCTCTGGGGCCTGGGCAAAATATTAGAGCAGCGTGCTCGAATTGCGCTTTGAAAACATTAGACACTACAGGATTAACACAGGCACTTCCATTAGATCGCACATTGCATTGCGCCGGGTGGAAGATAGGGCCTTCTGCATTTCAAAGTGCAAGGCGGTGGCCAGCATGTGTAAATGCAACAGTGGATAAAAGTGATTGAACAGTGCAAGAATAATTGCACACTATATCCGTTGTGTAAATTATGGGTCGATTTTTGTGTGAAAGTCAGCACCTCATCTCTAAATAATTCACGGATCCATGGCTCCAAAAGCGCTTTTCGGGAAATAAACATACAATTTATACATGATAATGTTGAATTAATGGCATCATCAATGTGGCTGCTGCGAGCAGTCTAATGCCTAATTTATAGTCATACAACAGTGCCAAGTGCAGACAATCACAGATAAATGGTCACAACACACTGCATTAACAACACCTTGTGAGCTTGTACAAACGTACATCTGCTATGTCCAACGTGCAACATTGTTGTACCACTAAGTATAAATCGAGCTTAATGGTGTACTAATACTGTTAGTGTTAGACACACCAGCCAATGTTCCACTAAGTTCTCCTGTAAAGCATTTCCTTCGTTTATGGTGGACGAGTGTTGGCGACGAGCGCTGAATAAATGAGGAGGGCTGTGGGGACCGTATTGATCGCTGTGGAGCAGGAGGGGGCATATTTTTCACAGCAAATGAGGAGATGGTGGCACCTTGGTCCTTGGTTTGATATGCAAATCATCCTCATCTGCAGCCCAGTCTCTCTATGGAGGTGACAGCCCATGGCCACAGATGTTGAACTTGATTCACAGTGGCAAACGCATGACAAAGGGCTGGCACACTCAAAGCTATGCTAATCAACATCAGCATTACCAAACTTGTCCCTAGGGGACTAATGTTAGGAAATATATATACAGTACGTACAGTATATCAACTGTGTAAAGTGTGTGTGTGTGTGCGTGTACACATGCACGTATAACATACATAATGTGACTCAATGACCATCATCATGCGGCCAGCCAGTTGATGTATCACGTGCACACTGTTGCCCTGGTGGAGTTCTATATAAAGTCAGGTGACAATAACTACCTTCACTGTCAAAGCCTCAGTACTCAGGATTTTATTGTCGTTTGGCATTCGGCTCACCTTCAGCTCAACCTACAGTAGGCAACATACTGTATATACTGTCCCAAGGAGCCGGAAAAGACTGCAATAATAAACCCTCTGCGACAATTCGCTATCCACAATGTTGTCTATGTGTCTGTCTGAGCAGGCTGATGAGGTTATAATTATTGGCCGTCAGATCCGGGAACAAAATCAAGGCGGGGAGCATCAATGATGCCTTTGATCATTTCTCCTGGTTTTATAGGAGGAGGAAAACAGGAGGAGAAGAAAATCAAAGCACAGGCACAGTGAAAATATACAGCGCAACACAACGCTAGACACATCAGTTCTGTGTCAAGGCACAATAACCTTACACATTTTCAGGCCGCAGGTGTCAGCAGTACTGTTCTCAATTTGTGTGACTGTAGCATTGGACTCCTGATGTTTTTTTTCTTGTGGCATTGTTGGACTTATTGATAATGGACAAGGTCATCAACCTTGATTATAGACTAGAGAACTGCAATTACTTTGTCGTACTGTCGCTATTCTGGTCCTATTGATATTGCAGCCCCTCTTTATAGTCAAGGACTGTGTGTGTGTGTGTGTGGTGTGTGTGAGTGTGAGTGTGAGTGTGAGTGTGTGTGTGTGTGTGTGTGTGTGTGTGTGTATAACTTTGTCAAGAAACATCAACCTGGTCTCCCTAGAAAGAAACACTAAAACCTTAAAGAGGGGGTGCCGTGATTTTTGTATTTTTTCCAATTTTGTACATGTTTAAGAGGTGACAGTATGTAAATAGATCCCTTGGTGTGTTTTTTATGTGCAATGATGTCTTCCCTTTGTATTTAAGGTTTCTTCCAGGGGGCTGAACCTTTCCAGTCAAACATGCAAATGAAAAAAACGGCAATGTAGTGACATCATGTGCTCAGCCCCTCCCCTAACTCCTCCCCCTTTATCATGCAACTAAAGCTGTGGGTGTGGCTTCAGTTCAGGTGGATCTCCACCCATCACCACCCACCAGGCAAACCAGGCATACTTAATGAACTGGCAGGGTGGAATCATAAAAATGACAGTTTAACAAACACTGTACACTTTTTGGGAAAAAATCTTACTTTTCATATAACATTAATACCTGATGATCATGTTTTAGGGTAGAAAAAAATCATGGCACTCCATCTTTAAAAATAAAGAAAACAGTTTATTGTGAGCTCATGTCACTAGTTTTTTTTTCTTTCTTTTTTTTTTTTACAATGTTGTAGTACTGTTATGGTTAGGAAGACTATGGGAGCAAGAGAGAAAGAGAGACAGTAGGAGTGAGCCATTCATACTTACCATATACACATATTTGGGCATACCCAATATGGACTGTATGGTAAGCGTACAGCGCTCGCTTCCCACATGCCAGTAAGACGTGCAGGAAGCAAATATATCGGTAAAGCAACTCCATGAGATCTACAAATGTAAGACCATCCCATGGGTCCAATGTTCCAGGCTACTCACAGATGTCCCGATAGAGCTGTGAGTCTGTTTGCCCAAGTGATATACAGTAACATGTATGCAGCCTTATATTGAACTAGCTACAGAAATTTGCAGGCATGAGATGAAGGGAAAAAAATCCTCCATTTTTTGCCCTTCAGATGAAATGTGTTGGTCACCACAGCAACTGAACCCAAGGGAGACGGCATGCAGGTTCAACAAACATTAAATTCCAAGAGATCCACCAAGAGAGAGAAGGCTTAATGTGGGATTACAACAATTGGCCTGGAAAAGGAAATTTTCAGACATGGTCAACATGGAAACTACTAGCTAAAATAACTTCAGAGGTGAAGAAACAACCAAATGATCTCCCTCTCCACCTCCATGTGATCAATTCAGTCAATTATACCGGTATAATATCAATTGTTCCAAATCAACAAACTGGGATAATATGAAATCCATGATTTGCATACGATGTGCCAAAGCATGGTACAGTGATCGATCTGCCTATATCAGGTGAGACCTTTCTTTCTGCCTGTAACTCATACTTGTATTTTCTAATCTCATCTTCCCAGCAGATAAAATCTGTCAGGCAGAATGACAGGATGTTCCACTGTGGAGTGAGAGCTTGGGATTTGTTTTTGCAAGCATAAACATAGCCTTTGCTCTTGTCTCAGCAGCAATGAACGAAGTTACTCTTCAGTCTGACTTCAGTGTGACTGGCGGGTGATGATGATGCAAACCTAGACAAAGGGTACACCTAGTAATTATCTTGTTTAGATTTTTCATGGTGAGGAAAATATATTACGCCTATTGCCATGGCCTTTCTTTGGTGTTGTGAATTTTCAAAAATCTCTGCAGTCTGCATCTCTGTTGGGAATCAATTTAATCAAAGAAACAGCTTGTTATTGTTAAGAGCACTGTTATCTTGTACGTTGTAAATTTGAAATTTAAAGTGTCCAATTTGATACTTTTCACACTGTCAGAGCTACGAATGGATAAATGAACTAGGAATGTTTTTTTCTGTGTAGGTGTTGTTTAAGGAGGCCACAAAAATCAGCCCTAGCTGAGTCACTTCCTCTATAGGACAACTCTGTGATAATTACATTCTAGCGATGAGCCCACATAACACCCTAGTGGTTAAGGAAGCAGTGCTCATTGTCTACCCTAATGATCAGTTTAGGTTGTCTACAGCCCACCAAGCCTCAGCAATCTCCCTCCATAATAACACAGCTGCCTCTGAGATGTGGCAGGAGGCAGGGGACACCGCTAGTTCCGTAAGCGCCTTTGGTTGCAGAGGAGGTAAAGCCGCTCTAAGGACGCCCGGCTGCAAAGCACATCCATACAGATCTCCAGGACTTTCCTGGGTTTTAATGCCTTGTTACTTTCCACCGCCGACCCCCAAAATGAACACATTTGGCAGCGGGGCTGGAGTTCGTGCTGGTGAGGGAGTTCAGCATGCTAAAATTCAAAGCCTGCTGCTGAAACAATGGAAAAAGAGAAGAAGGCATTTCCCTGATGATTATGAGCCAATCATTTAGACGGTGTGCTACATAGATAGAAAATAGATATCATATGAGGGGGCGGTTGAGTCACTCAGAACGATGATGGTGACAGGGAGGGGGTGGTAATTACAAGTCGGGATTTGTTGGGAATTTAAGAAGAGAGAAAACTCAATGACAGCTTGAGTCTCTAACGTGGCACACACCTGATGATTTAACTTGTTTACTTTCAAATTAAAGCCATTGGGTCAGCACTGACTTGTGTTTAATATACACCATGTTGGTTATAAGACAACCCCCATTTTTCAAGATTTCACATTGAATGGCAAGTAGTATAGTCCCTGAATATAATACAACCCCATTTCCATAGAAGCAAAACATAGTCTTATATTCAGGGTAATCTGTTGTACAATGGCCTGCTGAAAATATAAGCATGTAATGTATAAATGAGGCTTTAGGGTTTAGGGTTATGTTATCTACAGTACGTGAGTCATACCAAGCTGGGGAGATAGACCTCAATAGCATTACCATTATGTACTGTATGTAGAGCCTGATCTACATACGTTCTAATCTGTCTTAACTGGGTACATAACCACAATTAAGACAGGCTCACATGTTGGTACATTCACAACTGTTTTTTCTTTCATATATTATATATTATTTATATTTATATCTTATTTTATCTTATTTTGTTTTTTTCACATGATATTTACTTTGTCTTCATATGGGCTTCTGTACTGTATATACTGTACCTTAAACTCTAAGGTACAGTATATACAGTACAGAAGCCCATATGAAGACAATTAAATAAATCCAATAAACAAGATGGCCAAAGTGGTTGACCTCCTCTCTCTACTATCTTGTTTGAATGCATCACTACAGTATATGCATCGAACCCCCCAGGCCATATAATGCAGTTGCACTCATGCATAAATTGGGTGACAGCATGATTAACTGTGTCATATTTAGGAGGCAAAGTAAAGAGGATATAGATGCGTGATGACACTTGCAAAGAAGCGGTGTAACGTTTTTTTTTCCTTGTGTAAAAAAGAAATGAGTTTATATGATAAATGGAGCTTCAAGTTCATAAAACGTTTTGCCGGTGTGTATGAATAGAAAGCAATATACTGCTTGGGAATGCCTGAAATTTTTTCAGGATGGTACATACTATAGAGTCCAGTGTTTTAGAGCTGTGATGGTGGCCATAATGGCAACTGAAAGGGACACCAAGCATGTAATTCCAAATGCCAGTACAATGGAAATCAGTATATATTTTACAGAAACCATAACTGCCTTAAGGATCTGTCTTTGGTTGGAAGGGAGGGCCCATGTTCCTGCAGCAACCAAATATTTCTAAACAGCAATCTGTCTAGATATCATTTCCCAGTTGTCTGGAAAACCAATTAAATACGTTTAGTTAGAAATTGGTTATTACTGGACAGAAGCGGCATATTCTAAACTCCATTTAAATGCATGTATTTTTGTGTGTGCTCAGTGAATGCATAATGCACCAGCAGAGGATATATCCACATGTAAGTACTGTTGCATCAGGAGAGAGCACTCACCTGTATTTATTCATCAATGGAACTGCAGTGGAAAGGGTCAGTGAGTTCATGTTCCTCGGAGTAGACATTGAAATGAGGCTCCGGTAAAGTGGGACACACACACACACACCACATATGTGAGGAAAAAGACTCAGCAGGGACTATACTGGTTATGTCTTCTTCTTTCGTGTATTGTCCTCATATGTCTAGCCCAGTGTCTGGTCCCATGTAGAAGAGGCCAGCCTCTGAAGGAGGTCAGTACAGAGTACAGGTGGTGGTTATGTGGTCTGCAGTCTGTTCAGACTATAGCCACACTCGCATGCTGCGTTGTCTGCCAGAACCTATACTCCTTCAAGGATTTGGAGCGACCAACACCAGTACAGATGAGGTTCAGCACTGTCCAATGTCGGCGTGTTAGATATTCTCGTTCAACGTAATCTTCATTTTTTTTGCCTTGTTTCGGCAGGGCGACAACAGTAGCAAGCGCCAGCTCTTTCGGGAGCTTGGCTGAAATGGAACCTGCTGTAACAGGGCCCTGCTGTAACAGGGCACGTGCTGTAACAGGGCACCTGCTGTAACAGCGCACCTGCTGTAACAGCGCACCTGCTGTAACAACATCTGCTGTTTCCTGCCAGTGAGCTGGTTGATGACCTGCCATGCCTTACGGATGGAATGGGTGAAAGCAATTGGTTTCAGTCCATCTGGCCCTTCGGATGGCATCCAGCTTGTTTAGTAGTGACGTCCACATCCTCCCTTGAGCCAGCAGTCTGATGTCTCCGTAGGAGGAGGTTATATAGCTAACATCACAGTGGCCCCCATAGGCTGAGTCAACAACAGGTCCGGGAGACTGGCTGATGTTTTGTCATGAGATTGACCCCTGCATCGCAGACTGCTACCAATACTTCATAACCCACAAAGAAACAAAAACAAAACTACAGTTGGTGTTGCAGTTCTGGCAGACTGAGCGCAAAACATCTGCTTAATAAAAGTATCAATACAATAGTATCAATTACAAGTGAGACGTCAGGAATTTAAAGTATACTTGAGTAAAAGTACATGGTGGTCTCTTTGCATCGTTGCTCTACCTGTACTATTTTTTTCCAGAAATTAACAAAAACGATTGAACCTGCACAAGAATGCCCATCAGTGAATTCTGATTTTGCATAACTTCCCCTCGGGGGACAAATCTTCACAAGAATAATAGTGTTACAGAAAATGCATGCTGTGTGAGGCATTTTGTTTAAAATTAACACAATGCCTCAGATAGTGTATGGGAAATTAATTTTACAGCAGATAATAAAAGCTCTAAAACATTAGAAATGCACTCTCGAGATGTCAACTCGTGCCTGGCACACAAAGGCCATGTAGAGCCTGCCAGTACTTGTGTGCACTCACAGCACACCATCACCACAAGTTAACAACAGACATTATCACAAGATGCATATTATTATATTTAAATATAAAATGCAACTATAGGGCCAATGTGTAACGACAACTCTCCTACCCTCTCACCATCCACCCCTGAAATTAAAACCTATGGTTACAGGGGTCTGAAAGCATTGGTATGAGGGCAGGAATTAGTTAATATTCTCAGTTTAGGGGGTGAGAGCTGTCTGCTCTAATTGATGGTGCTTTTTTGAGCACCCGCTCCAGTGCTCCCCATTATACTGTATGACTCAGACAGCTGAATTTTTGCCCCAACAATCTTGCCATGCCCCTTAACAACTCTGTTAAGGGCATTCATTTTTCTAACACCTATCCTAACAATAGGCGGTGCTGGCCTTTCTCACACACCATTTCTTTTTTTTTATATACATTTTTTGCTTTTGTGCCTTTATTGCTAGTTACAGTGAAGATATAAAGGAACAGAGAGAAGGGGAGAGACACGCAGCAAAGGTCGTCATGCACAGAACTCGAACATGCAACGCGCGTTAGGTGAGATATTATCTGACATGTGCCTGGGCCATTAAAATACACCATTTCAATATTGGAATTGAATTTCAGAGGATTGTCGATAATGGTCCCAAGATATTTGTAAGTGGTTACCAAATCCACTGACTGGCCACTTATGACATCATTCTGAGGAGCTGTATGGTGGACACTGTCTGAAATCGATGCACATGTGTTTGGTCTTTGTGACATTAAGTTGTAGAAATGCCTCTTCACACCAAGAGACAAGGTCATCCATAACTGGGCCATGGCTGACCTCACTATCACCCAACTAACAATGACAGAACAATGACAGCTAACAATGACAGAATCATCAGCAAATGCAAAAATGTGTCTGTTCTGTTGGCATGTTGACTTCAGGAAATAGAACACAACCTTGGGGTGAGCTGACGGTGGCCTTATGGATGATGTTAATTCACCAGACAGCTTCCCATTTAGCCTTACCCTCTGGGTTCTATTGGTGAGGAAACCAATAACCCAACCAATAATACCATTATTTAAGGCAAAGTTGTTAACTAATATTTCAACTAGTATGTGTGGCTGAATGGTGTTTAGGCTGATCGAGTCAACAAAAAGCAGTCTAGCATGTTCCTTGCTGACTATCAGGTGTTTAAATAGGAGGTTCAAAAAGGTGATTGTAGCATCTGACACCTGCCTGTTAGCCATGTATGCAAATTGTAAAGGGTCCCTGCTCTATTTTTACTAAGAGCTCTTCTTAACAAATCTCTAAACATACTTTATAACCACAGAGGTTAAGGCCACATGTCACAAGTATTTTTTTTTATTTCTCCCTCTGCCTAGTGGGAATGAGTGAATAATTTCAGGGAAACCACCCGCTGCGTACATGAATTGAGACATTTTGTTCAAAACGGACCAATCCTGCAAAATCTCGAAGTAAAACTTTGCTAATGGGGATGGGAGGTGGGGAAGCAGACAGGTCTGTGTTGACAAGAGAATAGTGTATAATTAGCATGATGTATAGATCAAATTTGTGCCAGTAATGTAGAGCAATGTGTTTTGCAAACATCTGCGTCATTGGTGCCATAATAGGCTGTGAATATGAAACGAATCACGAACTTGTGCGTGTGACATGGAAGGAAGGAAGGCTGATTAAAAAAGGTAAATGGTGCATTTATATGGCGCTTTACTTTCTTACATTCATCCATTCATGCACATGTGATTATGAGACTGTATGCAACAGTGCATGCACCAGCATTTTTCCCCTCAGTGAAGTGAATACATCAGAAGAGAGAAACAAAAAAGTATAGAACAAAAAGAAACAGCCTTGATGCAAGATAAATGACACCCCTAAATGCAAGCACAGCACCACCGAGGTGGTTGACTGAGTCAAAAGGAGTGTGTTGTGCATGCAAAGGCATCACGTATATCTCATAGTACCTAAAATAACAATCTCACCCATTCAGTCCCCTATATTTCATCTCAGCGATGGATGCTTATTAGAATACTCAGCAGTTTTGTTTTCCATTACGGCTGACAGAGCAGAATGTATTAAATTAAGGAATAACAACCACTCAGGATTAGAATAATCACAGTAGAGTGAATGCTAAATGATGTACAGTATCTACTGTACCAAGTCCCCGCCCCCAGACATGGAGTTCTGTGCAATGACAAACTGGGAAGAGGAGAGGGCACAGCAGAAATCTGGAGCTGGCCTATAATGTAGTAGTATAATTTGACATTAAGTGTGTATTTCATGAGCGGTTAAAAGAAATAATGGGTGACAATCCTGGGGCTTAACAAGCAATCAATGTCAGAAGATGTTCAGACTATGGCAGGGATCATTGTGGAGCCATGAGGCCAATTTGACAAATGTAGCATGGCATTTCTTTCCTGGCCTAGTGGGAATGTGCACGCAAAGGTTCACAGCAATCTTACGCTGCATTTATGATTTGTGTCATTTTGTTCCAAGCAGACCACTCCTGCAAACTGTCTAAGTCAATAAGGATGAAATCTGACAAATCTGACAGATACATTTAGAGTGTTTACAGATTTGTGAGAGTTTTGCTTTGGTGGACAAAATCTGTAGTATAAAGTGAGTTTTGCAAAAATGGCTATTAGTGCCACCATGAGGCCGATTCTAAACGTTTTGAATACAAGCAGTGTGCCTGCAAACATTGACACATGGACAAACTGATAGCCAGGTAAACTATCAGGACCTGACAAATAATCCTGCCTCGTGGGGAACAAAAAACAAAAAAATATATACAGATAATTACCAGTGTTCTTGACATCACATGAAAATATACAGTATGAGCACCACTGAAGTGATGAGAACATGTCTTGTAGAATCTGGTCTCAGTTCTTTAAATATTGATGTGCAACAACCTATCCCTTGTATTCCCAAGACACCACCAAATTAATAACACTTTATAATCACAGCCTATTTAATTAACCAAAATGTCTCACACATTTTCATACTGCATCATATTCAACACAAGACTGCACCTGCTTCTAAAATTAATGTCTGTCTAGACAGGCACCTGACCTTGCCAATTCACAGTAGCTGTTTTTATCACTAGGATACCACTGATTAACGTGTGTTATTTTTCTGTCTCTCTTACTCGATAAACACTCTCTCTGTCTTTCTCGGAGTCAGATTATCTAATTTGATATTTTCTCCACATAGTTGCCATTGTTGTATGACACCTCTAACCTCATGTTCTAGCTCTCTCCCTGTTGCTCTCCAGGGAAGTGTATTGACGTTCAAAGCTACACTGTCATATCAATAATTTACACATTTACCTTTGAACATCTACTCAGCGGAGTGCCATTAATTTATAATACGTTGTACATACAGTATGCCAACAACAGCAGGTCTCCAGTAACAACGCGTTGCATATGCAATACACTCTTCTTATAGATTGTGTGTTAAACAAGTATCAATGAAGTTTTACGTTTGGCTAAAGATCAAGTCAATTACTACTTCAGACTAAATGAGTTGACAAGTTAATGAAATGAAACACAACGTTTGATGATGCAACATGTCATGTCAAATATTCAAAAGGAAGGGTGCAGCAGCACTGCAATAACACAGAGATCAGCAGTTATACTGTATACATGATGGGGATATTAACCATGGTTACCATTTAACCATGGTAGTCTACAATATTGTGGTTAACAGTTTTCATGTCCAATGACTATACAATTCAGTATAGACATCGCGCCAAGTCCATAATGCTTTGTGCGCTTGTAGATCTGCTATTCTCTATGTGTGACTGTGAAACTACTGTGCTACGGAGCATAGAGTAAGCTTAATTTGTCCTCCTGGTCACACACAGAACTACTAATAACAAATCACTTGGGGGCTCTAGTCAAGCATTGGAACATACTGTACATATATATATATATATTATTTTTTTATAAATAATATATTTTTACAGAACAAGATGAAAGTAGACTAGGCTTTCAACATTTGATTAAATTGTTAGTTAGAATAAACTTTTAACATTAAATAAAACCCATAAAGGTTTAGTTCTAGGTTTTGTCAGGCATTACCCAGCACCTCATCACTCCTGTTTGCAGCAAACTTGATCCTATAGGTTGAAAAGTATTTCAGTGCTATAGAATCATCTTTAGAAATTCATGATTCTGGCAAGATGCTTTTGGGATAGTGAGACCCAAATTCTCAGATAAAAGACCTGCACACCAAAAAGCAAAGAACATCTCCATCTAGTGACTGGACAGGGTTATATATACTGTATTATCCTTTTGTTAAGGGTCGCAGGTGGGTCTGGTCACAAGTGCAGGGTCACCAGAAGCAATCAGGGTTCCTCAAGGTTGGATGGGGACTTGGATGAAATAAAAAGGATTGAGGTTAAGAAATAAAGAGGAGTCGGGAAAGGATTGACCTGCGACTAAGATTACAATATAAACCATCTGAGGATGGCCTATGAGGAAAGGATAAAAGAAGGGAGGGAAGTGACGTAACAGCTAGGAAGGGATTACGTCACTCCCAACAGTACCCCCCCTCTGACGAGCGCGTCCGCGCGTGAGCATGGGAAAGGAACGGCGGGCTTCGTCGGAGGCGTCCAGGACAGGCGGGGGAAGCCGACGGCGTGGAAGCCAGACGGGAGTAGAAGTGGGGCCAGGTGGGAGACCGGAGGGCTTCGTCGAAGATGTCCAGGGCAGGTGGGGAACTCGACGGCGTTGAAACCAGACGGGAGTGGCCAGGTGGGGTGTTGATCAGGTACCCCAACGGGTGCGCCTGCGACGGACTGACGATCCCGCAAACTTGATGCAAACTTGATCCTTGGAGAATAGAACCCGGATTGGTGGGGGAATGACCCTTTGAGAACCGGGATCGGTGGGGGGAATGACCCTTTTGGAATCGGGGTCGGGGAAAACATGGTTAGGGTTTGGGTTGGGTGGGTTTAACGGTCTCAGGGGTTGGGTGGGTGGGGAACTCTTCGGTCTCGGTCTCGGTGACTGGGTAAGGGGGAATAATGGGCTCCGGCTTGGGGTGAAGTTGGGGGAAACAGTCTAGGAGTTGATCAAGCTTTGCAAACTGTTGGACAAGAAGGTCAAGGACGAGATCAAGTTTGGAGGACTGTTCCTTAACTGTGGCCTCCAGAACAGAAAGTCTTTGGCCTCGGGGTGAGGCATCAGACAGAGAGCAGTCCATGATCTCCTGGACCTTGGTCCTGACTCCTGCCAGGAGCTCCAGGGGCCAATGGGGTATCAATCAGGATTTCGATCGGTTCGTCCTTCACAAAGGATGTGGGCTTCAGGGTTGCTTCATAGTTTCCCGCTGCGACCAAGGGAGATGGTTTATAACTGTTAAGGGTCGCAGGTGGGTCTGGTCACAAGTGCAGGGTCACCAGAAGCAATCAGGGTTCCTCAAGGTTGGATGGGGACTTGGATGAAATAAAAAGGATTGAGGTTAAGAAATAAAGAGGAGTCGGGAAAGGATTGACTTGCGACTAAGATTACAATATAAACCATCTGAGGATGGCCTATGAGGAAAGGATAAAAGAAGGGAGGGAAGTGACGTAACAGCTAGGAAGGGATTACGTCACTCCCAACACCTTTCCTGTTGGACAGCTTGTTGCATAGAATAAAAGTCATGCATTTAAAGGAGCATTCAGTGATTTGTGCACATACACCAAGGTGTATGTAAACAAGGTACAAACATTTATTTCACCATCCTATATGGAAGATTGTACATATGCCATATATGTGAACTGCTGAAAGTAGCCACTTTACAAAAAATAAAAAATAAATACTGGGAAGAATACTTATGTCATATATAATTCTTATAAATTACAAAATTGTATACGTTTCACTTTACAAAAAGAAAGATACTATGGATCTTATATTAACTATAAGTTAATATCTTGTATTATGGATATTATGAATTTTATGGATCTTATATTAACTATAAGTTAAGCATGTAAAATACTGAAATTAGTTACATCATTTCCAAGTGGGATGACTATTTGTTTTTCAAATTCAAAGCACTTTCCAAGCTATAAAGAAATGAAATCTGTCAAGACAGATTCTGCAGTGTGTCATACAGTGTTTTTGTTAGTAGGAATGAACAGAGACGCACCCAGGAGGGATCAGACGTTCCTGTTTCTACACAAAAGGGTACTTTTTTTCTACTTCTTCATACATTATCATCTGAAGCAAATTACAATGTATTTTCCCTGAACCTTGAAAAGACCATCTGACGCAGGCGATGGTACCATGTAAGATCTGCCTGTCAGCATTTTCCCACTCTACACAGGCTGAGGGACAAAATGAGGTCATAGAAAGTTCAAATACAGGCCAACGCTGCCCTGCTTAAATTCAAATTCATTTAAGTGTATGTATTTGTATTCACTGCAAGCTTTTAAGTTGCTTGATTCAAATTTACTAATACTAGTATAATTATAATACAAACTCATACACATACTAACTTCGATCTTCATTGTAATAATGTGGACTCTCAACTATACTACACTCTCAGCTATTCAAGTCCCCATTGCGCCACTAACTAGTGCTCCAAGGACTCAAGTAGATTTAATGCACTCATATTGCTAAATGCTTGAGCTTCATGTGCAGTATTGGCAAAAAACACCAGCAGAGTAGTGGAGCTTCATGTGCAATGTTTGCAAAAACACCAGCAGAGTGGTGGAGATAAGGTAAGCAAAATAGTCAATAAGTCAAAAAGGATACTTGTTGAGTGAAATCTTAATTGGCTACTCATAGAGTAGCCATAGAGTCGTTGCTCTATGATTAGTTTTTAACTTGTATTAAAACTAATAATGGAATAAATATGAAACTGAGACACATTAGAAGAACATTATCAGAACCAAGCATGTGTGGTCTCAGAGTCTCTCTACGTGAATACGTGGTACATAAGGGGGGTGGGGCGGGGTCTGGCTTCCCATGGAGAAATTATTCACATGATCCCAACACTGCTTACACTTGAGGGCAAATGGGCACTTTATGCAATTATGCATGTGATGATATGTGGTTAAATATCCATGTCCCCGTTGTTGTTTTTTCGTCATTGAAAGTTTTCCTTAAAGTGCTACCTTTAGCATGACTTCTGCCCTTTTACTAATTTGATATCTGTCATGTATTAAGCTGAACATGTCATAGCAAATCAATTTCCACTCTCTGCACTGGCAATGTCCTGGGGTCGAGATTAGACTGCATGAGGCCTCCATATAGCTGTGGTTTGGTTTAATGTTGAGGTTTACAATTTGCATTCTATCCTCAACATTTGCTTTTTACAGAACAAATTTGTTAGACCAGATTCGATCAACAGCATTACAGAAAATTCAGTACAACTCCTTTCAAATAACAAGCATGACTTTGTGTCTCCTTTTCTTTAAAGTAATACTGCATAAGATTCCTTTTAGTTGATATTTTTGGGTTGTCTATTTGACGATTACCACAATTCAGTTTGCACCAAATATATGTTTAGGAAAGCAGCAACATTGTCAGTTATCGCTAACAGATGGTATTCTTTCACTTTACATACAAAAAGAGAGATGAGTGTCTTTGCATGAGGCTGTCTACACTCCATCTGTAGGTAAATGGGCAGTTGGGTCCTTAGCTTAAATGATCTTTGATGGTTGAACTATGAATATAATCATGCCAGTGGTACAATGTAATTCTTTGGTTTTCTTTTGTCTTCTCTATGTTCTTTTAAGACCTAACTTCCGCCGTGAACACTGTCATCTTGATCTTTTTATATCCATCATGTAGGCTGAACATGTCAGAGCAAATCAATTTCCGCCCTCCTCGCCACACTGACAAGGTCTTGGGGCCAAAACCCAATCATAACATAGCAGCAACAGTGCATGGCTTGGTTCATTTTTAAGATTTAAGATTTAGTATGCACTCTTTATAGAACAATTGTTGGGCTACATTTTCTGACCCAGATAGAAGCTAGACTAGCTTCTATCATCATCATCAATCAGCCTTTTAGAATATCCACTCCACTCCACTGCTATCTTTATGTGTGTCAAGGACCCACACGTTGATACTAATTTGAAACACACACATGCCAGGGACCCCCATAAGAGAAGCTTTTTACGGCTCTAGCAGAGACAACAGCCTCACTCACAGTTTGCACCACCTTCATGCACGTCACCAGCCTGGTCAGTGGTGGTCACACGTTGCTGTGAGATGGCATTCCATTCTTACAGGTCAGCCAACACCACAGCAATATTACTTACAAAGTTACAGGTCAGCCAACACCACAACAATATTACACTATTATTTGTTAGGCTACTCCTGCACAACACATACATGACCAAGCTGCCGATCAGGAGCCAATAGACCAAGTCAATACCAACAGCCAGAGCATATACTCACTGCTGCCACTGCCACCCTTCAATCTCCATATATGGAGCTGATCTTTTCTGACATTCCATATGTTGATTTGACCTCATCCAACCTTGTACACTCAAGATATGCCGGTATATATTCCGATGTACTGCTCACCCCCAAAAGGCATGATCATTACAAATAATCACAACATCAGTGTAAAGACAAATTGATTTCCAGACACAATGCTATTAACAGCTGAGATCTCATTAACAGCTGAGATCTCATCAAACAGACACTATTTATTTTTTCTTTCTTTATCTTACTACTTTCTTCTGCTGTTATTGGCTAATCACTTTTTATAATTATTTTGCTACTGTTGGTACTATATTGAGGAACCAAATCCACATTGATTTACTCTTATGCTCCTGGACAGATGAAAACAAAGCTGTCAGCCGTTCAAAGCCACTAGGGGCTGCTAGTAGCCTGCTAATAAGACTTTTGAATATGTCCTATGTGCTCTTGTTTCAAGAGGATCCTATACCTGATGAACCATGCTGTACTTACTTGGCATGTGTAAATAATAGTGGTGGCATTGGTGGTCATCTCTGCGGGAGTGGTAGTGGCATCATGCTTGCTGTCTTCTCAGGCAGCATATTATCCACGTCCTCTTATCTGTTAAGATTTAAGACAAAACTTTTATTATTGATTATTGTATTATTATTGTGGGGGAAATTCTGGATTGAAATGCCATAGTCAGGTAATTTAGTTTAAAGTTAAATTACCATGGAGCAGATAAAATACCCAATTTTAGCATCTGGCATCTCCATCTAGACATGGACCCTAAAAAAGGAAGGGAAAAAAAGAGTGCAAAACATCATCAACAATATCGATTGAAAAACAGGTAAATGTTGATTAATTTACTGGACTGTAACAGTTTGCAGAATCATAGTACATTAAGGCCATTTGAACTCAATACAAAGACTGGTCCAATAAAGCATTACACTTGTTCACAAAAAGGTCCACCTTGTTCAATTCAACATAACATTTAGATACCTAAAATACACGAAAAACATTCCCTATCAAAAAATCCCTGAGACCACTCAATCCCTGTGCATGGCGAATTATGTTATTTCATACCAACAGTGGAGTCAAAAAACGGTGTTTTGGTGGTTTGGATAACTCTGGAAGAGTCCCT
This sequence comes from Benthosema pterotum, assembly GCA_039105355.1. Taxonomy (NCBI): domain Eukaryota; kingdom Metazoa; phylum Chordata; class Actinopteri; order Myctophiformes; family Myctophidae; genus Benthosema; species Benthosema pterotum. The sequence continues at coordinate 29,970,852 of CM076968.1, read as the reverse complement.
CTCTTTTTGCGACAGTTTACTAACAACACCACGCATACGCTTCGGCCAAGGGCTTCGGCGTACGACGGGGTCGCACCGTCGCCATCTAGAGACAGAGTTCTGACAACTCCGTTCACTTCATGGGGAGGAATGGGTAACTGCAGGCATGGAGTAAAAAAGATGGCGGCGTGTGGGCGTGTGGCGATCAGTTTGTGGGCGTGTGGCGATCGTGACGTTACAAGCTGTGATTGGTCCTTATCCCGGAACTGTTTATTTACTTCGTTCGTTCAAAATAGTCATCTTCTTAACAGCTAAACTAAGAGCAATGTAAACATTTATCAGTGAAATACCGTCGCTTGCACGTTGTATCCACGATGAAGGTTAGTAGCAGTTATTTCATATGTTTTGTATGTTTTCTCATGTCAAAGGAGAAGCTGTTACCGGCGACGGTAGAGCTGAACTGATGTGATGATTTTAAGCTAATGTGTTTAGCATAGATGTCGGACTGATTTGATATTACACTTCTGGCATACATGCCAGTCATACGTGTTGGCATTGGTGGTAGCTTGGTGGTATTTTATCATTATTTTACAATTACATGATTAAATTCCATCTTACAAACACAGTCAACAGTTGGTTGAAATACGGTACACACGTTTATGAGGCCATAAATCACAGGGGCTGACAGAGTACACAGTACTGTCGCTACTCACTTCCTACAGTACAGTAGCTTTGAATGAATAAAACACATTATAACTTAAAAGTAGCCCTACAGACTAATGCATGGTAGGGAAATCTTTTCATGGCGGATCCCAACATTTTGAAAATGTAACTTTGACATGCACCATAGAAACCAAACATACTTTTACATTGCACAGATTAATTTGTCAAGCCACCCCTATGGCTTTTGCAACCTGGTGATGTTGTGCTCTTGTAGATTAGCTGTATTTGCCAGAGTGCACGCTGTGGACTCATAATAAAAATGCGCAACCAGGTAGTAGACTCCACCTGCCCTACCATTTTATTTTTATTTATCTGCAGATGTTAGTGTCAACCCATGAATCACATAGCTATTCTGATAAATGGTGACTTATACTGTATGTGAAGTGCTCCTTTTGTAGGGTGGGTGATCACTGGCCAATACCTTGTAGTGGAGGCTGTTTGAATGTCACTGGTTGTTCACAAAGATGTGAACATGAATAATACTTATCTTGACTTGTGGCTGAAGTTCATATTTTGTATGGTTTCATATTTGCATCCTTTATTTTGTTTTTATGATTAAATAAATAAAGCTTGATCCTTACAGTGCTTAGGACAGGTAATTTCATCCAGTAGGGAAGTGTGTGTGTGTGTGTGTGTGTGTGTGTGTGTGTGTGTGTGTGTGTGTGTGTGTGTGCGTGTGCGCGCGTTTAGCAATCTTATAAATTATTTCATTATTATTGACAGGTGAAATGTATCCAGAAACTGGCCAAGGAATGTGGTTTGGAGACAGAGGGCTCCAAACGTGACCTTGTCTTAAGACTGAGGTATGAAATGCAGTCACGATCAGCATACAATAAATTCAATAATACAATAATACCTGATCCCAGAAATTCTGGGATCAGGTAACTTGGAATGGTCCTTGACTCCTTGCAAAAGTGTCAGACTTGACAGTATGAGAAAGTATTGTAATGCACACACACATTTTATTTCCTATCCTCTCGGGAATGGGCAGTCCATTCCCCTGTTCAGTTGTTTACAGTATTATTAAAAATTGGAAATTATTTTTTCTAACTTAATAATACCAGTTTGTATTGTATCTTATATCGTTTTAATCTTTGATTGGTCACCCCTACAACAAGGTATGGGCCGGTGTCGTATGGACATTCCTGGAAAGATTAAACGTGTGCGTTGCACCCTTAAAAGGTGTGCCAAAATGTAATGTCATTCTGTTGGCATTCACTGTTGCTTTGAATTTTAACTATAGTGTGTGTATAGTGTGACAGTCACAGGTGTGCGCCACTCTGTCATGGGTGTTTGCCAGACACATACGCATGTATCCTGTTACTTTTCTAACTTTGTTTATCCTGTATGACCTCATATATACAGAACCCCAAAGCAAGGTTGAATTTGCCTTTTTGGCAATTCAGTGCCCCACCATGAGCCCTGATTTCGGAGAAACAGCTCACTTCACTTGGCTGGATGGTAATTAAAATTCCATATTTGAATAAATCACCCTTATACAAATTGTATATTAGCTTTTCTACGGCATAAGTGTTTTACTTTTGTTTTTGGAGCAGGTGAACTCAACTGGGACAAGTACCGAAGACTGAAGGAGGAGTCAAAGATGCCATGATTCGCCATCATCCGGTGTTGGGAGTGTGGAGAGGACTGCAAAGATTGATTTTACAGGGAACGGCAAATGCGGGGAATACCAACGTTATTACACAGACTGAATACCAGGTCGCTGTGCTGTCTGTCAGTATTGAGGTGAGGGGGGGCTCCTGTCATCATATATATATATATATATATATATATATATATATATACAGTATGTCACAAAAGTAAGTACACCCCTTGCATTTTTTCAAATATTTATTGATAGATCTTCCTGGGAAAACTTTGACGAAATGACACTTCAGTACAATATAAAGTAGCCACTGTACAGCTTGGAAAATGCTGTAAATTTCATTTTTTCATCAAAATAACTGAAACACAGCCATTAATGTCTAAACTGATGGCAACAAAAGTAAGTACACCCTTCAGTGAAAGTGTCCAAATTGGGCCTAAGTCGCCCAAGTAGACATTTTTCATCTCCAGTTCCATGTGACTTGTTAATGTTAACACAGTCTCAGGTGTGAGAGGTGAGCAGGTGTGTTAAATTTGGTAATATCGCCCCCTACATCTCACAATGGTCACTGGAAGTTCAACATGGCACCTCATGGCAAAAAAGCTCTCTGAGGATCCGAAAAAATGATTGTTGCTCTAGATAACATGGGCCTCGGCTATAAGAACATTGCCACCATCCTGAATTTAAGCTGCAGCACCATGGCCAAGGGCATACAGCAGTTTAAGAGGACAGAATCCACTCAGAACAGGCTTCAAGATGGTTGACCAAAGAAGTTGAGTGCACATTCTCAGCATCAAATCCACAGGGAGACGTAGGGAAATAGTCGTCAAAGTTCTGTCAGCATTGCTACAGAGGTTGGAAGGGTGGGGGGTCACCCTGTCAGTGCTCAGACAATACGCCACATGCTGCATCAACTTGGCCTCTATGGCTGTAATCCCAGAAGAAAGGCTCATGATCTCATGATGATGCACAAGAAAGCCCTCAAAATGTTTGTTAGCCTCATCAGACCACAGGACTTGGTTCCAGTAATCCATATGCTTAGTCTCCTTGTCCTCAGCAAACTGTTTGGGGGCTTTCTTGTGCATCATTATGAGAAGAGCCTTTCTTCTCGGATGACAGACATTGAGGCCAAGTTGATGCAGCATGTAGCGTATTGTCTGAGCACTGACAGGGTGACCCCCCACCCTTCCAACCTCTGTAGCAATGCTTACAGAACTTCTATGACCATTTCCGGATGTCTCCCTGTGGATTTGATGCTGAGAATGTGCACTCAACATCTTTGGTCAACCATGGCGAGGCCTGTTCTGAGTGGATCCTGTCCTCTTAAACTGCTGTATGCCCTTGGCCATGGTGCTGCAGCTTAAATTCAGGATGGTGGCAATGTTCTTATAGCCGAGGCCCATGTTATCTAGAGCAACAATCATTTTTTCGGATCCTCAGAGAGTTTTTTTTGCCATGAGGTGCCATGTTGAACTTCCAGAGACCATTGTGAGATGTAGGGGGCGATATTACCAAATTTAACACACCTGCTCACCTCTCACACCTGAGACTGTGTTAACATTAACAAATCACATGGAACTGGGGAGGAAAAATGTCTACTTGGGCGACTTAGGCCCAATTTGGACACTTTCACTGAAGGGTGTACTTACTTTTGTTGCCATCAGTTTAGACATTAATGGCTGTGTTTCAGTTATTTTGATGAAAAAATGAAATTCACAGCATTTTCCAAGCTGTACAGTGGCTACTTTATATTGTACTGAAGTGTCATTTCGTCAAAGTTTTCCCAGGAATATATATCAATAAATATTTGAAAAAATGCAAGGGGTGTACTTACTTTTGTGACATAGTGTATATATATATATATATATATATATATCTTTATGGGCCACGAAAAAATACAATGTACTCAAAAGTGTCCATTCCTTTTTTTTTCCTTCTTTTTTCATCCAGTGCCAATTATCTACTGTGATCCTGGGCTCTACACACCCTCCACCAACCTGGGGAGGCAGCGAACTGGCCTCATGCTTCCGTCAATGAACGAGGAGTCCAAGATTCCTTCTATTCACCCAGCATTATATTCCAACCTGTTCCTTTCCCCTCCAAAAGGTGCCCCAGCTGACCAGGGGAGGCAGTTTAGAACATGTTTTTGAGAGGGTACCTACCCTAGGGGTGGGTCCATTCATTGTCGGTGGCATTTAATGTTTGTGTTACACACACCAGCAGCTGGACATAGGAGGGGCAATATACCCTGAACAATACTGTAATAAAGCTCTGAATATGTATTCTTGTCTTGAATTTTCTCCAGTTATTACAGAATTGTCTTATTCAGATTTGTGTCCATCAAAACGATGTACTAGTTAGTAGTTAAATGCATGACTTATATAGCACTAGAATTATTTGAATGGAGTCAGTTGGTAATGCGTGTATGTTTTATGGGTGCTAATTTCCACATGAGATGGCTGGTTCCTCATACATTGGACACTTGGGGACGTGTGATGTTTTTGTCTCTATATCTATATGTATGTAGGATGTTATTTTATAATCCTTTCTGCCGGTATGCATTTATTAAAGAAAGGTTGAGTGTAATTCCACACAAGGTAAGATTTTGTATTATTAATAGCTTTGTACAAAAGTGTTTTGTACACCTACAGGAAGGTGCATTGGAGCAGGCAAACGGGGTGAATAATGAGAAAAAAAAGGTTATCTCAAAGGACCATCTATAGAGCACCAGTTTTATTCTCGCAACACAACTTTCATCAAGTTATCTGTTTACAGCAACATTAATGGTTGTATAAAAGAACTTGGAGTTGAAGACCAATCTGTTACCATGCAATGCAACATACAGGTAGTAAAGGTGGACATTTTTGTGTTAATTGTAAATGACTCAAATACATATTTAGCAGTCTACTTTGTAAGGATGATATTAACCCATTTAGGCCTGACCTAAGTAAGTATGGGTATATATATATATATATTTTTTTCCCCCAAGTTTCCATATATAATAGTGTATACACAGGGAAAAGTGTGGCGGCCAAAGGTTAATATTGTTTGAATAAAGATAATTATAGACACAAGTGATCAGTGCTACTCATCAGTCATCAGGTGGTTTCATTGTCTGTAGGGAAAATATTGTCTATTGACAATATAGGGCAATCAAAATATATACTGTATGCTTATACACACTGTGTATAAGATGCAGTAGATACTTTGATAACTTTATTACACAGTTATCATAAATGTGCCAGTGCCACAGATAAAACCACTGTCATGACACTATTCATCGGATTAGAGTGTTATAGAGTGAACAATGGATGACCTCTGAAGCATAAGGGGGTCAAAATGTTTGGAGTAGCCTATCATGTAGTCTGTGGTTTGGTTTGACAACCAGAGATTATCAAATGTGACAGCAGTTGCAGAAGAGGAGCCTAGTGCACATACTTTTTAGGAGAGACTACTCTGATTATGCACAGCCACAATGAATCAAGTCATAGGGTTGGTGGGTTATAGGGTTGGGTAAAATATTACAGTATGGACGGACGGACATGACCAACATGTACCAACAGACCACCTGAACTGCCACAATGGTGGTGGTGGTGGTGCACATAGAATCAAGTTTGTTTATTGGTTCATGAAGATGTATAAACTTATTTTGACCGCTTCCAAAAAGGCCTGTCTGTCATGAACCCTTACCCATAAACTATACATTATGGATAATTAGTAAATGTCCAGTTTGCAACTGAGCTAACAGGCATAAGATAGAGATAACATTCTGATCATAAGTCTTCACATTAATCATCATTCATGGGTTAATTACATGCCCAGTAGAATAAGGGTTGCACTATGAGCATTAGATCTATATATGCTCCCATTGTATTATTCCAGAGATTAGTTATTGCAATATCAATATGTTTTCATTCATAATGATAAATCCACAATAATGAGCATAACAGTTTAAGTCCATATTTTAATCTGACCCCTCTCCGAAAAGGCCTAGATGTCCTGACCCCTTATCCATCATTCATACATTATGGATCATTAGTGTGGACTTCATCTCAACTGCTCAATTGTCCAATGAAAATAGTCATAATAAATGATATACAAGTAGCCTACATAATTCAGGGCTTAACACTAACACTTGCCCGCTTGCCCGGGGCAAGTAAAAAAAAAATGGTTGGGAAAGTGAAGACTGCTACCTGGTTGCCCGATCGGGCAAGTGTGGGACTTAGTTCACGATAACACAACTCAAGATATATTGTCTTGAAGGTGGTCACTGTGCTCTGCCATTGCATCTTTCTCCTCTTTCTAGCTCTTTCCTAGGTCCATTTGGTTCCAAACTATCATTTTGCTGGGGTTCACACAGACCCCTGAGTCCGTGACCACTATGGGAACCTGCACTGTGGGAACTTGCACTGATTTACAAGTTGAATATTTACTGTATCTGATTGTGACTTAAACAAAACATAGTCTTTGACTGCGAAAGAAAATGTTTAAATCACCCAAGTAGAAAGTAAACTTAAATGCACCTGACCATGACCTGAGGGCAAGTAGAACCTGACTTGCACTTGCCCGATGGGCAAGTGCCTCGTAGACCTTAGTGTCAACCCCTGTAATATAGTACAAAACTGATAAAGCAGATTCATTCACACTGTGAGTATTATGCTTGCATTCCCATTGTATTCCTGACATTAAAAATAGCCTGCTGTTGGGTGCAGGAAAAAATGTCATTAAATTGCTTAACCGAAACGATTATCTGCTCAAACAGTCAACGATTGCATCATTTAATAAATTAAAGCAAATCGATAATATACAAATATTATGAGATCAAAATATGTAAGTGCTTTACCCCTTATTCTTATAGTAACCTCACTGAGGAAGATATAACTGCTATTACAATTCGTTCTCATAGTAAGCTCACTGATAAAACCGCAATTGACTAATTAAAATAGTCATAATAAATTACATGAATATAATAAATCATGTAATGTCAGTAGGCTCATAATAAATGCGCAATTGCATTAAAAATGTTGAAAACATGGTGAAAAACTACCTTCCTAGCTTGTTTACAGGGCAAAAGAATTACCTTCGCGGCGATCGCCACACGCCCACAAACTGATCGCCACACGCCCACAAACTGATCGCCACACGCCCACACGCCGCCATCTTTTTTACTCCATGCCTGCAAGTATGGGTAACTGCAGGCATGGAGTAAAAAAGATGGCGGCGTGTGGGCGTGTGGCGATCAGTTTGTGGGCGTGTGGCGATCAGTTTGTGGGCGTGTGGCGATCGCCGCGAAGGTAATTCTTTTGCCCTGTAAACAAGCTAGGAAGGTATATTTTCACCATGTTTTCAACATTTTTAATGCAATTGCGCATTTATTATGAGCCTACTGACATTACATGATTTATTATATTCATGTAATTTATTATGACTATTTTAATTAGTCAATTGCGGTTTTATCAGTGAGCTTACTATGAGAACGAATTGTAATAGCAGTTAAATATCTTCCTCAGTGAGGTTACTATAAGAATAAGGTGTAAAGCAGTTACATATTTTGATCTCATAATATTTGTATATTATCGATTTGCTTTAATTTATTAAATGATGCAATTGTTGATTGTTTGAGCAGATAATCGTTTCGGTTAAGCAATTTAATGACATTTTTTCCTGCACCCAACAGCAGGCTATTTTTAATGTCAGGAATACAATGGGAATGCAAGCATAATACTCACAGTGTGAATGAATCTGCTTTATCAGTTTTGTACTATATTACAGGGGTTGACACTAAGGTCTACGAGGCACTTGCCCATCGGGCAAGTCAGGTTCTACTTGCCCTCAGGTCATGGTCAGGTGCATTTAAGTTTACTTTCTACTTGGGTGATTTAAACATTTTCTTTCGCAGTCAAAGACTATGTTTTGTTTAAGTCACAATCAGCTACAGTAAATATTCAACTTGTAAATCAGTGCAAGTTCCCACAGTGCAGGTTCCCATAGTGGTCACGGACTCAGGGGTCTGTGTGAACCCCAGCAAAATGATAGTTTGGAACCAAATGGACCTAGGAAAGAGCTAGAAAGAGGAGAAAGATGCAGTGGCAGAGCACAATGACCACCTTCAAGACAAATATATCTTGAGTTGTGTTATAGTGAACTAAGTCCCACACTTGCCCGATCGGGCAACCAGGTAGCAGTCTTCACTTTCCCAACCATTTTTTTTTACTTGCCCCGGGCAAGCGGGCAAGTGTTAGTGTTAAGCCCTGAATTATGTAGGCTACTTGTATATCATTTATTATGACTATTTTCATTAGACAATTGAGCAGTTGAGATGAAGTCCACACTAATGATCCATAATGTATGAATGATGGATAAGGGGTCAGGACATCTAGGCCTTTTCGGAGAGGGGTCAGATTAAAATATGGACTTAAACTGTTATGCTCATTATTGTGGATTTATCATTATGAATGAAAACATATTGATATTGCAATAACTAATCTCTGGAATAATACAATGGGAGCATATATAGATCTAATGCTCACAGTGCAACCCTTATTCTACTGGGCATGTAATTAACCCATGAATGATGATTAATGTGAAGACTTATGATCAGAATGTTATCTCTATCTTATGCCTGTTAGCTCAGTTGTAAACTGGACATTTACTAATTATCCATAATGTATAGTTTATGGGTAAGGGTTCATGACAGACAGGCCTTTTTGGAAGCGGTCAAAATAAGTTTATACATCTTCATGAACCAATAAACAAACTTGATTCTATGTGCACCACCACCACCACCACCACCATTGTGGCAGTTCAGGTGGTCTGTTGGTACATGTTGGTCATGTCCGTCCATACTGTAATATTGCAAGTTGACATGGTGTTTTTTTACCCAACCCTATAACCCACCAACCCTATGACTTGATTCATTGTGGCTGTGCATAATCAGAGTAGTCTCTCCTAAAAAGTATGTGCACTAGGCTCCTCTTCTGCAACTGCTGTCACATTTGATAATCTCTGGTTGTCAAACCAAACCACAGACTACATGATAGGCTACCCCAAACATTTTGACCCCCTTATGCTTCAGAGGTCATCCATTGTTCACTCTATAACACTCTAATCCGATGAATAGTGTCATGACAGTGGTTTTATCTGTGGCACTGGCACATTTATGATAACTGTGTAATAAAGTTATCAAAGTATCTACTGCATCTTATACACAGTGTGTATAAGCATACAGTATATATTTTGATTGCCCTATATTGTCAATAGACAATATTTTCCCTACAGACAATGAAACCACCTGATGACTGATGAGTAGCACTGATCACTTGTGTCTATAATTATCTTTATTCAACCAATATTAACCTTTGGCCGCCAGACTTTTCCCTGTGTATACACTATTATATATGGAAACTTGGAAAAAAAATATATATATATACCCATACTTACTTAGGTCAGGCCTAAATGGGTTAATATCATCCAAGTTACAAAGTAGACTGCTAAATATGTATTTGAGTCATTTACAATTAACACAAAAATGTCCACCTTTACTACCTGTATGTTACCATTGCATGGTAACAGATTGGTCTTCAACTCCAAGTTCTTTTATACAACCATTAATGTTGCTGTAAACAGATACCTTGATGATAGTTGTGTTGCGAGAATAAAACTGGTGCTCTATAGATGGTCCTTTGAGATAACCTTTTTTTTCTCATTATTCACCCCGTTTGCCTGCTCCAATGCACCTTCCTGTAGGTGTACAAAACACTTTTGTACAAAGCTATTAATAATACAAAATCTTACCTTGTGTGGAATTACACTCAACCTTTCTTTAATAAATGCATACCGGTAGAAAGGATTATAAAATAACATCCTACATACATGTAGATATAGAGACAAAAACATCACACGTCCCCAAGTGTCCAATTTATGAGGAACCAGCCATCTCATGTGGAAATTAGCACCCATAAAACATACACGCATTACCAACTGACTCCATTCAAATAATTCTAGTGCTATATAAGTCATGCTTTAACTACTAACTAGTACATCGTTTTGATGGACACAAATCTGAATAAGACAATTCTGTAATAACTGGAGAAAATTCAAGACAAGAATACATATTCAGAGCTTTATTACAGTATTGTTCAGGGTATATTGCCCCTCCTATGTCCAGCTGCTGGTGTGTGTAACACAAACATTAAATGCCACCGACAATGAATGGACCCACCCCTAGGGTAGGTACCCTCTCAAAAACATGTTCTAAACTGCCTCCCCTGGTCAGCTGGGGCACCTTTTGGAGGGGAAAGGAACAGGTTGGAATATAATGCTGGGTGAATAGAAGGAATCTTGGACTCCTCATTCATTGACGGAAGCATGAGGCCAGTTCGCTGCCTCCCCAGGTTGGTGGAGGGTGTGTAGAGCCCAGGATCACAGTAGATAATTGGCACTGGATGAAAAAAGAAGAAATAAAAAAAGGAATGGACACTTTTGAGTACATTGTATTTTTTCGTGGCCCTCCTGTCATCGTGTATACTCCTGTCATCGTGTATATTTCGTGGCCCTCCTGTCATCGTGTATATATATATATATATATATATATATATACACGATGACAGGAGCCCCCCCTCACCTCAATACTGACAGACAGCACAGCGACCTGGTATTCAGTCTGTGTAATAACGTTGGTATTCCCCGCATTTGCCTTCCCTGTAAAATCAATCTTTGCAGTCCTCTCCACACTCCCAACACCGGATGATGGCGAATCATGGCATCTTTGACTCCTCCTTCAGTCTTCGGTACTTGTCCCAGTTGAGTTCACCTGTTCCAAAAACAAAAGTAAAACACTTATGCCGTAGAAAAGCTATATACAATTTGTATAAGGGTGATTTATTCAAATATGGAATTTTAATTACCATCCAGCCAAGTGAAGTGAGCTGTTTCTCCGAAATCAGGGCTCATGGTGGGGCACTGAATTGCCAAAAAGGCAAATTCAACCTTGCTTTGGGGTTCTGTATATATGAGGTCATACAGGATAAACAAAGTTAGAAAAGTGACAGGATACATGCGTATGTGTCTGGCAAACACCCATGACAGAGTGGCGCACACCTGTGACTGTCACACTATACACACACTATAGTTAAAATTCAAAGCAACAGTGAATGCCAACAGAATGACATTACATTTTGGCACACCTTTTAAGGGTGCAACGCACACGTTTAATCTTTCCAGGAATGTCCATACGACACCGGCCCATACCTTGTTGTAGGGGTGACCAATCAAAGATTAAAACGATATAAGATACAATACAAACTGGTATTATTAAGTTAGAAAAAATAATTTCCAATTTTTAATAATACTGTAAACAACTGAACAGGGGAATGGACTGCCCATTCCCGAGAGGATAGGAAATAAAATGTGTGTGTGCATTACAATACTTTCTCATACTGTCAAGTCTGACACTTTTGCAAGGAGTCAAGGACCATTCCAAGTTACCTGATCCCAGAATTTCTGGGATCAGGTATTATTGTATTATTGAATTTATTGTATGCTGATCGTGACTGCATTTCATACCTCAGTCTTAAGACAAGGTCACGTTTGGAGCCCTCTGTCTCCAAACCACATTCCTTGGCCAGTTTCTGGATACATTTCACCTGTCAATAATAATGAAATAATTTATAAGATTGCTAAACACACACACACACACACACACACACACACACACACACACACACACACACACACTTCCCTACTGGATGAAATTACCTGTCCTAAGCACTGTAAGGATCAAGCTTTATTTATTTAATCATAAAAACAAAATAAAGGATGCAAATATGAAACCATACAAAATATGAACTTCATCCACAAGTCAAGATAAGTATTATTCATGTTCACATCTTTGTGAACAACCAGTGACAGTCAAACGGCCTCCACTACAAGGTATTGGCCAGTGATCACCCACCCTACAAAAGGAGCACTTCACATACAGTATAAGTCACCATTTATCAGAATAGCTATGTGATTCATGGGTTGACACTAACATCTGCAGATAAATAAAAATAAAATGGTAGGGCAGGTGGAGTCTACTACCTGGTTGCGCATTTTTATTATGAGTCCACAGCGTGCACTCTGGCAAATACAGCTAATCTACAAGAGCACAACATCACCAGGTTGCAAAAGCCATAGGGGTGGCTTGACAAATTAATCTGTGCAATGTAAAAGTATGTTTGGTTTCTATGGTGCATGTCAAAGTTACATTTTCAAAATGTTGGGATCCTTGCCATGAAAAGGTTTCCCTACCATGCATTAGTCTGTAGGGCTACTTTTAAGTTATAATGTGTTTTATTCATTCAAGGCTACTGTACTGTAGGAAGTGAGTAGCGACAGTACTGTGTACTCTGTCAGCCCCTGTGATTTATGGCCTCATAAACGTGTGTACCGTATTTCAACCAACTGTTGTCTGTGTTTGTAAGATGGAATTTAATCATGTAATTGTAAAATAATGATAAAATACCACCAAGCTACCACCAATGCCAACACGTATGACTGGCATGTATGCCAGAAGTGTAATATCAAATCAGCCCGACATCTATGCTAAACACATTAGCTTAAAATCATCACATCAGTTCAGCTCTACCGTCGCCGGTAACAGCTTCTCCTTTGACATGAGAAAACATACAAAACATATGAAATAACTGCTACTAACCTTCATCGTGGATACAACGTGCAAGCGACGTTATTTCACTGATAAATGTTTACATTGCTCTTAGTTTAGCTGTTAAGAAGATGACTATTTTGAACGAGCGAAGTAAATAAACCACAGTTCCGGGATAAGGACCAATCACAGCTTGTAACGTCACGATCGCCACACGCCCACAAACTGATCGCCACACGCCCACACGCCGCCATCTTTTTTACTCCATGCCTGCAGTTACCCATTCCTCCATGCCTGCAGTTACTGGGGCCAATCCAATGGCGGCCGCTAGTGCTGCTGGGAAGGGGAATAGTGACACTCTCAGAATGTTGTCATGAAAACGGCATGAACAAAGATTTTTTTTATTATTGTATTAATGACTATACCTTTGTAGAAAATAATCAGTGCATACAAACGAGAAAGGACATGTCACAGGATATTTTCGTATACTTTGTTTGCATTATATTGATGCCTTAAAGAGCAGAATAGTAGTTTTCCCAATAGCAATTCACTTCAAATGAGCTTTATTGGCATGAGAATTCGCACCTCATTCACAAAGTGACACTTCCGTAAACGTCACTCTCGCGGCATTCCCGCGAGAGTGTTACTTGTTCTATTGGGAAATAGGCAGAGATGCATTGGACTCAGACAACAGCCCCTCTTTAATGACTTTAAATCCCTTTATTTTCGTTTCTTTTTAATAATGGCACATCATACAAATTGCAGAGACTATAGTTGTTACTGTGAAATAATTTAAATCGACTGTCATTTTGCATACATATGTAAAATAGCTTTTATTTGCGCCACTCTCGTCTTTCAGGCTCCATGGTTTGTCACTGTTATGTTCTCGGCGACCACTGAGCACGTGACTAAAACCACGTGACTGCGTACCCCTTCAATGGCGCAACTCTCCCTCTAGAGGGCTCTGGGTCGCACCGTCGCACGACAGCTTTGATCTACAAGCTCACAGCCCGTCTTATCCTTTACTTGTGGGCTTGTAGATCTATTTTTATCCAGTGGGCATTTGAGAGACAGGGTTACGCCACCTCCGTTCACTTCATGGGGCCAGTCTAATGGCCCCATGAAAATAGAGGTCTAAAAGAGAGAGTGGGCGAAACAAAAGGGGACAGCCAGAAGTTATGGAATGCATGGGATTCTATGGACTCGCGCGAGCGCGTGAACCATGTGACTAGGCTATTTTATGGACCCTCAATATCGCAACTTCGGGGGAGTGTTCTGTGTCAGCGCGTCACGTGTGACGTGTCCGCTTCGCCTCATCCAATGAGGAGTGGTTTTAAGCATCAGGTATCAAACATTACAGGGAACGGAATAATACATGGCGCAGAGCGGAGAAAACAGCAGCGCCGTTCGTTAAAGTTTATGTTTATGTCGCCACCATGTTGTTGTTATGCTATTAATGCAGTATAATCTATTATATTGACGACCTTGCCGTGAATCCTAGGACAATACTGTTGGTAAGTAGAAAAAGAAAATGTTTTTAGCCTGCTGATAGTCGTCTCGTTTGTCTCCGAGGAAGGTCGTGCTGCTTTTCACAATGGATGCCAGACATGATGGTCCACTGGACGTAGACACACGTTCATAGTTTGAACAGGACCTTTCGCTGTTGATGGTCCACTGGACGTAGACACACGTTCATAGTTTGAACACCTTTCGCTGTTAATAGCGATCTGGCCTACTGAATACGATAGATCTAGCCTACTGAATACGTGATCTAGAAATGAACCCATCTTTTGCTTACTACTGTAAATCGTTACCGAACTTGGCAATTTGATGCCGAAACATTGTTTGAATGTACCGTATATGGATTCGCATACAGCTATATCGATGGGGACGTGGTGGAATGCTGTACATGATGGACATCAGGCTCAGGATGTTCCGTAGAAACTTCTTATTACGGTGTAATGCAACTGTTGCTGTTAATGTGTATTCAAGAATCTTGTTGCTGCTTTTGAGCCTAATTATGTTTGGTAAACATATTCTTCCCCTAGTAGAAAACTTGCTATTATGTGCCACTGGGCTATCATCATACAGCATCCACATGCTAGCCATGGTTGGTTAGTGTTAGCGTTGGTTGGTTGGTTGGTTGTTCACATGGTCATATAATAATTAGCCTCCTCGTCTGCTGATCATCACATGTCACGCATACTGTATTTTGCACTACCAACTAACTTTGGAGGGACACTAACTTAACTTGGCTGTTGGCAAAGACAATGTGGTGGCACTATCTGTCATTGGTCTTGATTCTTCCATGGTGTTCTTA
Source organism: Benthosema pterotum (assembly GCA_039105355.1). Classification (NCBI taxonomy): domain Eukaryota; kingdom Metazoa; phylum Chordata; class Actinopteri; order Myctophiformes; family Myctophidae; genus Benthosema; species Benthosema pterotum. The sequence continues at coordinate 29,955,579 of CM076968.1, read as the reverse complement.
CACTGTCCTTATCTAAGTAGGCTAGTTTTGAATTTTGGCTGCCTCACGGCTGGCCCTCTTTGGATCATGGAATGTGATGAGTGTGTCTTGCCTTTTTATGGCCAAGCCGGGCTCAGCAGTGTGGTGGAGGGGTTTATACATCACTTCACTCTCCTCTGAAGATTGTCTTGGCCCTGCTGTCTGCAAACTGAGCAGAGCAGGCTGGTTTGACTGTAGAGAGAGCAGCTGTGTTGTCATTCGACATTTGTCTGCCAGGTGCAGAGTTCGAGTGGTAGAATGTGAGGCCGTTATGGCTCAGGAATGAGTCATGTGGTTGATGGCAATGCTAATGATTAACACCATCCAAATATAATTAAAGGTTAGCCTAGGCCTGTGATGCTACATGTTTTGTGGATTTGAAGGGGATAGTTTGTGACCCTTACGAGCATTTTATAGTACAGCACTATCTAGTTTTTTTGTTCATTCCTTAAACGTACATTTCTCTGGATTAACAGTGACTGCTAAATGCATAAAATGTAAATTGTATAATCAAGTTGCCCTACCATAAGAAAATGTGATGTGAGGGGCGTTCTTATCATCATACATCATTGTAAATCTGGCCAAACATTAGATGCGTCCTCACTTCCATCTTCCAATCACAAGACAATGTTTGTTTTTACACACACCTGGACAGCTGGGCAGAGCAAAATCAAAATGAAGGAATACAAATAAATAATATCTATCTACAGTATGTAGATAGATAGTATGTAAGCAGGCCACTTTGTTCACTCTTCACTGGTGGTAATGAAGACATCATACCAGAAACACAAGTTGTTTTGTTTTCTAACAAAGGGAGGGATCACTCTAAGCATGATAGTAGTATACAACAACAGCAATCTGTTTTTGATTTACCCTGTTTACATGTGGAGTAGTTCCACATGTAAAGCATTCTCTCACTGACTTGGAGCGTAATTCAATTAGGCCTAGTCATGGGTGTGTACTGCTGTGTAGTCGTATTACGAACTGTGTCTCAAGTTTGAATGAGAGAACATTTCTATTCCAAAGTATGAGGTATGGAGTGAACTGCTTTAGGCCCATGGTGAACATGGCGCAGAACACCAGCAAGTTGGCTGGATGTATGAAGAACCGGGGTGACTCAGACTGGAAACGATGACGGAAGGCTCATCTGAGGACGACCTAGAGAGAGTGAAGGGACACTTCACCAAAAAATAGCTTTTGGGAATTATCAACCGAGCATCGGACTTATTAGTGCAATGAAAAGGAGACATTGCACAAGGTGCATTCAGATAATACCAGTAGGCTAATGTGCACAACAGCCAGCTATTATTCATAGCAATGTGATAAATGGAGAAGATGTAGCTGACATGAGCACTGTCCCTACCCGTAATGATAAATTGACTGGTTGCAGTGCATAACATCATAATACAATTATAACTATTCACTGCATTAGAAATCAAGGAGTTTGAATTTGAAGGACTCTGACTCATTACTGTCATGCGTTCTCCTCGCCATATGCTTACAGCACATCCAGAAATTCTAGTTACCGGAATTGTAAGTTAGTCACATAACGGACTGACTTCATGATTTGGGCTGTGGTTGAACTCGACCCTTTGGTATGGCTAAAACAGAAAATGTGTTGCACCACATTGTTTGTTTGAAAATCTCTTGTTTTTGACAAGGGACAAAGTATAAGTTACGTTAAGAATGTTGCCTCAAATGTCTCTGTGTTTTCCTGATGGATCATTACCAACCACTAACTGTTCAGTTCCTGGAGCACACAGGGTTACTACTGGTGGGGTACGTGGTACAGTGAGGCTGCAACTACATTACCGATTGCACAATCACGTGTCTCGGACCGGGGTGTGATGTCACGTCCTCCTTTTTTGAATGGGTTTCTATGGGCACTTCCTGCTACTTCCTGTCTGAATTTCGGACGGTGGCCAGGCAACAGGAAAGACCCGCCCACGGCCGAAACTCAGACAGGAAGTAGCAGGAAGTGCCCATAGAAACCCATTCAAAAAAGGAGGACGTGACATCACACCCCGGTCCGAGACGGGAATGTGCAATCCAATAGTCTGGATGAGCTCTGAGGTACACCATCTGCGTCACTGAGTGGGAAGTGTTGTTGCCAGGTTGTAGTCTCGCTCGCCGTCATCCTGGTTTCTCTGGTGCTCAGTCACCCCGTCCCTGCATACTAGACAGTAAGACTGCTTGTGTACCACTGGTTCTCTTCCTCCCCCGTCCCCCTTCCCCTCCCTTCCTTTTGTGAGTATAGGTTTCTGTCAGTGACAGGGAGCTATTCTAGGGGCCGGTTGGTCAACACGTTTACCGTATGTTGCTCAATACTTCTCATCTTACTTATTTACCTTCTCTGTGTGTCTGTCTGGAAATGTATATGTCCACTGCTGTTGTTGATCTGCTATACTATGGTAGACACTTATGCTAGATCAAAACTGAATATAATTTGAATTCTACTTTTTCATTACTTGCACAAGCAGAGCAAGCGAGTGCAATTAAAGTGGTCGGTTGACTCGGTTCCCAAGACACAAAAATAAGCGCGCAAATAAAGTGATCGGTTCGTGGCCGTTTACCGACGGTCTACGACACATTGCGCACAACTAGAACTGCATAGTTACACTCTGTCTCTCCTTAACATTTGTTCAATTACTAACTTGTAACTACATGAAGAATGAAACACAAACTTTACATAGGGATGGCTCATCATCTCTGTGAAAGGACATGCAAATACCATTTCATGACTTAAACAAATAATCACTTCCGTAGCCATTAGGAGGATCAAGGATGTGTCTGTCTACTAGTACAGGTCTGTGCAGTTTGTACTGCGGTGAACCCATTGGGGCCCAGCCTGCCCTTCAGGAGAGCAGTTTGATCCCCACCAGAGCTATGTGCACTGCTGCATTGTTGAATCCTAGTGTGGAATGTGTGCCCTACTGTTCTTTCAGCTATGGAAGACCAGAAGGTTTGTCTGTTGTAAGTAACAGACAGATCTGAGACAAAAAATAATACAATAAAATATAAATTGCACTTCACTACTAAAACTTGCAGACAATACATTATAACATCACAAATTCAGTGTCATTGATGGATATTATGACAGAAAGGTTAAGGCAGTGTATTGTCTGCTCGGCGCACACTGCTGTGAGCGGTGCTCATGCTAGTGAAGACTGAAGAGGCCTGGACTAGGCTGTCTTTTGTCACGTGAGAGACCCAGTTAGGCTAAACTAGACCTAATTTATACTTTGTTGTACAACCAGCACATGACAAAAGTTGCACAAAGGACAGGCTAGCACCCCTTAGAAAGACATTTACTGTGAGCCACGGCTCTTTGAGTTAAGGCTTATTACTACTTGGTCGTACTACTACCAAGTATTAATAAGCCTTAACTCAAATAGCCGGTGGCTTTTAGAGGAGGCGAGGGTGTTGACTGTTGATACTCCCTAGCAGCTTTCAGTCCAGAGCATGTGAGAGGTGTTCTCCCAGTCCCCCAACCCCCCTCACTCCTACCCATCCTGGTAATAGACACTGCCAGTGTATTTATAGAACACTGGTAGTGACGAGCTCTCTTTCTTAAACACGGACAAGGGGCTGTGCATATTCACACCGGAATTGTGCTGTGCTTGTGCTGTCACACTTTCTACGTAGAACGTGGAGCGCTGTTTTTACTGTGTTCCTTCTGGTACCTGAAGAAAACGCCTGGCAGGTCTTTTTTTACTGTGCATGTAGTCTTGTGTTGCCAGAGAAGATTAGAGCTCTGCCTACTGATACGCCTTGGGAAATCTAAATTCATTGAAAGGACTATGCCCATGCTGCCTTAGAAAATGATCCTGATACTATGGATATGAATAAATAGCCTAAAGGTACATTGGTTTTGCGAAGCTGTCATCATTTTAGCCTATTCATTTGAATTGGATGACACCCAGCATATGAGTAAGTGCTGGTTCCCAGATAGAAAGGGTAAATGTTTTCTGTCTCAACACTCTCATGTAAGTGTTTTGAGCCTGTTTCTCATTAGAGGAAGAGGATTAGGCTATATTTTTTCCACTTTCTAGAACTTGTTTAATAAACACCAGATGTAAGACTGAACTAGAACACATTTTAATTCATTATCCTTGTTTCAGAAGATAATCGCCTTCTGAACACCACTTCTTGAGACTGAGAGACCCAGAGGGAGGAGAGATGGAGAAGCCTGCCCTACAGACCCAGCCGTCCACACTGCCTTTCTTCGACACAGCTCACGCGTTCAACCTGCTGCGAGGAATCCATGAGCTCCGTGCTGAGAGCAAGTTCTTCGATGTCACTCTGTGTGCAGAGGGCCGGGAGTTCCGTTGCCACCGTACTGTGTTGGCCGCTGCCAGCACCTATTTCAGGGCCATGTTTGCTGGAACGCTCAGAGAAAGTGGCATGGACCGGGTGGTTTTGCATGAGGTGTCAGCCGAGCTGCTTGGCCTGCTAGTGGACTTTTGCTACACAGGTCGAGTCACAGTCACACAAGACAACGTGGACCTCCTGTTAAAAACGGCAGACCTGTTTCAGTTTCCCTCGGTCAAAGAGGCATGCTGTACATTCCTGGAGCAGGGTCTGGATGTGACCAACTGCTTAGAGATCCAGGACTTTGCAGAGGCCTTTGCCTGCCGAGAGTTGGCCACTAGTGCACGGCGCTTTGTTCTGAAGAACATCATGGAGTTGGCCAAAGGGGTAGACTTTGAGCGATTGACATGGAAGAGACTCCTGGAGTTCGTGTCGGACGATGAACTATGTGTGGACAAAGAAGAGACGGCGTACCAGATCGCCGCCCGCTGGGTGAAGGCCGACCTCCAGCGGAGGCTGCACTACTGGCCCGAACTTCTCCAGCAAATCCGACTGCCGTTCGTGCGCCGGTTCTTCTTGCTAGCTCATGTGGAAAGTGATCCGCTGGTCTACCTCTCTCCCACCTGCCTCCGCATGGTCAGTGAGGCCCGCAGCTTCCAGTCGTCTGAGTATGACCGCCATGACAGACCCTGCCACCGCATGCGACCACGGCCTTCCACCGGCTTGGCGGAAATCCTTGTCATTGTAGGAGGTTGTGACCAGGACTGCGATGAGCTGGTCACCGTCGACTGTTACAATCCCCAGACCGGACAGTGGCGCTACCTGGCTGAGTTCCCTGACCATCTTGGAGGAGGCTACAGTATAGCATCCCTAGGAAATGATATGTATGTTACAGGTAAGCTGATTCTATGGTAGCCATCCTTATTAAATATTTTAATAAACAATGAAAATAGCAGACAAATACCACCACTCCACCACTAGTTAAAATGTGAGTAGTCTACACAATGCAGAGGAGTAAAGGCCATGAGACCGTTGTCATGAGCGATTAAGGTGCACAGCGGTTTTGTAGATAATCTTGTTTGGCAGTACAATTAATGCCAGTGGGATTTTCTAGTTAACGATCACAGTAGAGCCAAGCTCATGTGATTGACATACAATAATAAAACCAATAATCTATTTTATGAATCAATCACTTTGATTAACTATAAATGATTACAAGCATGTTAGGTTGGGCGCAGAGTAGACATTTGGCAGTGGCTACATTGCCCACTATAATGCAAAAGATCATGCGATTGTCAGTAGCCTTCCAGCTCCACCTCTTTCTGATGTAGCTGTCGTACTGAGTTGGACATGGAGCTCATAAATAAACTGCTGGCTCTCTTTCTCTCTCTGACTGGTGACTGTACCCAGTCTGAAGTTCTATCCGCTAGGGACGGCTGTCATCTCATCTTCATCACCAACACTGGCCAAGTAAAGTGTTTTCACTGGAAAACATCTCAAACCCTCATACGCTGTCAGCAATTCTGACAGGACAATGAATGAATAGTGTTCATACTATTAGTGGTGGTTCTTTCTGTTCTAAAATAAGCAGCAGCTAGCACATGATGCTATTGTTTTTGAAAGTTACCTTCCTGTTGGCAGGCAGGTTTACTATTTTAGTTCAATACAATGTCTGTTTGTATTATGGAGTTATGCCTATCCATGACATGAGCAGATACTGCCCTTGAATCTAAAGCTGGCAGTAAGCTCAATAGCTAGATCCCAGTTCTCAAATGTCTGTCTCCTCTGTCCTACACCATGACGGTGTCACAGTGAAATTGGTGACCTGCTAATTATGTGAACATCTTGTGGACTTGATGTCCAAGCATAAATCACTGCTGCATGTTTGTTTAATATCATATGTGTTGGTATTTAGGCCACACATTTCAAGATGTCAATGTGAATTATTGTGAAGTCCACAGGATGGTCACACATTTTGGACATGATATGACAAACGGAGGATGCAGAATTTAGAAATTTTGGATCTAACTAAGACATTAGTGGAAGGTTGAGATTGTGCTAGTGTTGCTGTATATCAATGGTTTTCAACCTTGAGAGGATGGTCCTCAGGCAAATGACGGAAAGTTTGTTAACCAGGTGTAACTCTTTATTATAACTCTTCATTTTAACTCTCAAGAGTTAAAATGCATACATTCATCATGACTACATGACATGACATGACCATGACTACATGACACCATGTCTACACAACTACAGAATATATAAGATTAATGGTCAAATCCAGCGTGAATTGTGGACAAAAGCTAAATAAATCTTTAGTTTGTGGTCTGTGGGGCTAAAATGTTATGAAATGGTGGTCTGTGGCTCAAATTCAGAATAAATAGTGGGCTCTGGTATCAATAAGGTTGAAAACCACTGCTGTGTATCATGCATCCAGTAATCACTGACTGTTCAGACTGTTATTAAAAACATAATGAATATTGTTTGCTATGTGGCAGGTGGTTCTGATGGTTCTCGTCTTTATGATGGCGTGTGGCGCTACAAGTCCAGTGTCAACGAGTGGACAGAGGTGTCGCCCATGCTAAAAGCTCGTGAATACCACAGTACCTGTGTACTGAAGGGCCAGCTGTACGTCGTGGGCTCAGACAGCACCGAACGCTATGACCAGTCCCTCGACTGCTGGGAGGCACTGCCGGCCATGCTGCATGCCATGGACAACTGCTCCACCACCACCTGCAACGGCCACTTATACGCCATAGGCTCTCTGACCAGCGAGGACACCATGGCCATCCAGTGCTATGACCCAGACACCAACCGGTGGTCCCTGGTTAACAGTGGGCAGCTGCCCCCGTGGTCTTTTGCACCCAAAACGGTCACCCTCAATGGACTCATCTACTTTGTGAGGTGAGGAGAGGCTCATCAGGAATCACTCACCAAAATAGTGATACCGAATCAAAGAGCAGTTGTGTTACATACAGAACTATGCAGACCTAGCTCAACTACAACAATTAATTTAACCACCCTATTCATCACATAGCGAAATATGTACCGTTTTAGTAGTTATCACAATTAGATTTTTTTTCTAGCTTGACCTCTGTAATTCTTGTTTGCAGGGATGACTCAGCTGAGGTGGATGTTTACGATCCCCAGAAGAATGAGTGGGACAAGATCAGTCCAATGACACAGGTACTGTATTACTGTAAGGTACATATTGCAACATTTGGAACTACCGTATTGTCCTGAATATATATAAGACAATCCTGGTTATAAGGCGACCCCCATTTTTCAAGACTCATTTGTGTAAAAAGAACACTGAATGTCAAATAATATAGTCCACAAGTATAAGACAATTCCATTTTTTGGATGTTTCCTTTCGAAAAAAACACTGTCTTATATTCAGGCCAATAGGGTATTTATTTTGTCTCCCGTCCTGATTAATTTCATCCTCTCACTCAGGTCCACGTAGGAGGGAGCGTGGCAGCCCTCGGCGGCAAACTGTACGTGTCTGGCGGATATGACAACACATTTGAACTTTCGGACGTGGTGGAAGCCTACGATCCGGTCACCTTAACTTGGACCCCTGCTGGACGACTACCACAGCCCACCTTTTGGCACGGCAGTGTCAGCATATTTCGGCAGTTCATGCCCCTGGTGTCCAGCTCGTTTGAGCCTGCCGACATGCCGGATTCCAATGCCATCCATTTGCATCGGCACCGGCGTCAGCAGGCCCTGCACAACCTAAACAATAATCTCAACCAAAACCAGGGAGTGAACCCAGACCTTGGACCCTGACGACCGCATCACCTATTCAGTCTATAGAACTGTAATCGGATGACTGTGATTAGAAATCAGTACTACAGCTTGTAAGGATGGGACAAGGCATGTTGGAACCTTGACTTGGAGTGTTTGCCATACTGTTGACAACACACACACACACCCCTGGTGTGAATTATAGGTAATTGTCCTCAATTTTCTGTAAAAAAGAGCCTTAGCCATGACAACACAGGTCTGAATTGGGTAGTGTTACCAAAGCAAATTATTCATCATGGCATATTGTCATACTCACTTTTGGCCTCTCCCTCCCCACCAGCCCAGCCCATTTCCATCTGATTAATCCACTTTTGAACTTTAACTGTCATAACTTGCTGTTAATAACCACCTCATACCCCAAAAGCTGTTCAAAACATTCCATATGCAAATTCAGTTACCATTGTTATTAAGCACTAATCAGGAATATGTCTGGGAACCTGGATTCATTGGAATTGGAGCTAGTTAAGAGCTGGGACAAAATTGTCCTGTCCAGTACTTGGATTTGCACTGAGTGGTAAGAATGTGATGCAGCCCATTGAAATTAACAGTGAAAACCTCTCAACATGGCACCACCTGTGCATTGAATGGTTCCTCAAGCTATAGACATTGAGAATGGTTGTCTTGATCATAACTACTGCCAGTTATTTAGTGACTGATTATCCTTACATAGGCTGAATAATATTAACATGTCTCAGTGACAGTCCTGTCCCTTGCCGTGACAGGGCCCATCCATGGGTTTGTAACCTCCATTCTACAGTGTAGTGTGCATGAAGTTGGTTTCTCTGAGGATAACTTGTATGTTTTGAAATGTTTATTTATGGATATATTTATGCTTTTTGTAGTAGTGTCATGTTCAGTTTTTCAGTTGCAACAATACAATCAATGAAGTGTGGTACATTGTAGTGGTTCAAGTATAACTGGAAGAGATACGAAGAAATCTCTGTTTCTGTTTTGTATAGTACTGTTTGGCCTTTTTTAATTGTTATAGTATCATGTTTCCTAGTTCGAGCTATTGAAGTTTGTAAATATAACCCTTATGTAACAGGTTTGCATAGTAATCATTTCCTTTTCTGTGTGATTATTAGAAATTAAACTGCAGGCAGGACTGTCCGTTTATTGTGCTGCTTCACATTTGAAGTGATGTAATCAACAAATATTTCTAACATACTACATTCATTGAGAGCAGGTGATGTCAGGTACGTACCGTGAGGATCTTTTTAGAGCAAGTAAGGGCCCATTGGATCAACAAGCGGGCAAAATATCTCTTATGTAACAAACATTTGAAAGGCATGAGTCAACTGGGCAATCCGATACTGACAGTCAAGTGGTAGTGGTACATGGGTGCAAACCCCCCTGATGAACGAGTCTCCGGTTTGATTCCAAGATGGCAAGACCATTTGCTGTATGTCATATCTCTACAGTCTCCACTATTATGGTAAAATAAAGGCTTAAACATGCAACATGTGGATCAATCCTGATCTTTGATTTTTATACATTAACTATAGACAATTCCGTGCAGAGACTGCAGTCTCAGCATTATGATTTCAGGTATTGAAGTCAAAACAATTCCCGAGACTGAAAATGTTCAGACAATCCTAACATGTAATTTGCAAAAGGGTGTGATGGTGAACCCCCCAACCTTGCATCAGACTTTTATCTCTGTAGACTGGGATAAAAGTCAGTCTGAGAGAAAATATTAAATTAATAGCATGGCACATACAGCACATATCAATGTACTGAGGTGTAAAATGGTGGTCATTGTTTTGAGGCCAAAAATGTACACGTGCAGTATACTGTATATTTATATTTTTTTACTTTAACTATACTGTATATAAGATGAATTATTTCACAGAAATGTTATTTCAAACAGAGGAAATGTATATCTGATCTCTGGTAACCTTGAGGTCAATGACCAGCTCAGCATAGCATTTTACAGCTTTTGCTTGCATGTACTGTTAGTTACAGTCCTGATGTGTTTATAATAAGAAAGTCAAACACAGGGAGACTTTAATTTGTATTTTCCTAATCTTACTTTCACTGTTTTATTTAACCATTTTAATAGTTGATAGAATTATAATTCCCCAACACCAATTGGGATGCATCTTTCAAGAGCTTCAAAAGTAATATACGGCAGAAACCGCTACTGTTATAATTTATACATTTCTTTCGAAATAAGAATAAGATTCTGTTATAATTATGTATTTACAAAGTTCTATTTTCATCCTCCTATGTCAGTAAAATGGCAAGCCATGCACTACACTGTAGTGATATTTGTGCTTTGAGCAAACTTTCTTTTGAACATTAGAAGCAAGAGTGAGAGCAAATGGTCCACACACATTACAGTTCTTATTTACACAATTTTGTTTTATCATTATAATTGAGCAAACTGACAGTCTCATGGTTAGCATGTTTCCCAGGCAAAGTATGACACACAAAGGCACAACACTATAGTAGACCGGTTTGTCAGGGCAAACTCTGGAGGTTGAATTCTAGAGTTTGTTGTGAAACCGAGAGCTGACCATTAATATTTCCGGACTGAGACCAAAGTCAAATATCTGTCTTTAGTTTAGTTTGAACGGAGGGGATAAAAAAGAAGAAATTGGAACTGTTTAAAGTGCATTCCATTGGATCAACCTATGACTATTTCATTTTCCCAACTTTCTCTTAAAATGGATTAACTGTTCCAAATATTCAAAATAATGTTTCAGCAATCATTCTCTGTGCATACGGTATATATCTAAATAAAATACACAACAACTAAAATCCCTATAATTAATTAAAACCTATTTTTGGTTTGTTTTACCGTTACCGTTTACCGTTGTCATTGTGAGAAAATGGTGAATAAATATCTTTGTGGGAAAAAAAAAAAAAAAAAAACTAAGTCCGACATCTACTGTACACGCTACACATGCTAGAAATGTTTTGTCAATTGTTTTTCAGCAAAAGATGAAAAGAAAATAGCTAGACTCTACAAGAGTAGAAAAAAACTTTACATGTACATTCATGGCCATGTTCCATGGAAAGGCAGGTGAAGAATATACATAGCAGGAGTTTGAGGTGAATAGGGTGAAAAGATAGCTGTCGTTTCGTTGAATTGAGTCTTTTGTCGTTGTGTTAACGCACCGTGCTGTGCACCACCTGTGGTGTCTGGTCCTTTCTTGCAAAAGACAAACTACCTGTCCACCTGCTAAAGTTGTCCGGAATCCAACTCAGACTAGAATATCCAGTTTCAAGGTGAGTCAGAGGTGTCCATAAGTGTCTACAAAAAGGTGACTTTAAGTTTGGTAACCTGGATTATCTGGGTCCCTATAACTTTCACTCATTAAGAGACTAGAGATAAGGTGATCAAAAACAAAACAAAAAGAGACTTCTTCAGATCACTCTAAAAGTAAAAGTATCAGTATGATCATCAGTCAGTCCTAATATAGTTAGACTTCCGTGATCTGGGCACAAATGCAGCCTGTGGTCATAATCTATGGATTCCCCTACCAGATGACTCCCTGCATTCTTAGTGAGTTTATAAAAATAATTCTCAAAAGAAAAAGAAGAGAAGAATATGACAACTTGATCCCAGCCCTGGAATAATATTATACAACTTTGTCAATGTCAGTTTCAATGGGTCACTCATACAGCATTGCTCAAGGTCACATAAATCATTATTGGATAAATCATTGTATTTTTGTTCTGTTGTAATGTTGCTTTGGCAATGTAAGCCCCTTTGTCCACATTTAAATTGAATTTTATAAGGGTTTTTAGATGGCTTCTCTGCCCTCAGATTTTGCTTTCCGACACATTCTCCACCATTGCCTCCACAATCATCGTGGGCTCGTATGTCCTAGTGACCAGCTGTGACTGCTGCAAGACATCAGACACCACAAGGCTCTCCACTGTCTGGACTGGCAAATGTTCCTCCATCACAGGGTCAACTGTGTGGATAACGACTCTCACAATGTTAGTTGGATCCAAAACAGGCATGGAGCCAGACTCTGGATTTGATACCTCCACGTTCACAGGCTGGTTCTCTTGAGGGAACAGCAGACTTTCAGTGGTTTCACTGTCACTTTGTGCGTTGTCCCTTTCCTCCACGATGACGTTCCTTAGCTTCCTCTGCCGTGGGTTGTAGTTGTCAGTCCGTTTGTGTATTTGACAGTGTCGCCGAAGGTGAGCCTAGTGAAGGGACAGTTGCTGTTACTGTAGGAGTATGGCGTGTGGGAACCACTTAAGTTCTGGTAAGTCTACTTACACTTAGATCTATAAATCTCACAATGCGTTGTGAGATTGTAGATTGTATTTTTCTCTATTTTTAACATGTTTTGACAGTTGTGACATCTTTTTCCCCATGACATGACCAAGATAGCTTGATAGCACAAGGTTAAGGAGAAGAGATGAAATTTCAACGCCTACCTGACGGGTAAACTTATAGCCACAGTCAGGGCACTGAAACTTCCTGACCCCCTTATGCCGACGCACATGAACTCGGAGCTGCTCCATGGCTGGTGAAATTACAGAACAATTAATAACCATGGTGGTTTGGGCAAAATCAGTGAAATGTTTCTCAAATCTTGGAGTACCTGAAAACTGTTCAAATGCTACACGGTAATAATCAAGTTATTTATCCACATGAAACGACAGTATATGGCACATATTCTGGGATAAATATTCATCAAACATAGCAGATCTACAAGCCAACAATGTGGCTCACAATGTGTGGTATCTATTGTGAGCTTGCAGAACTGCAAAGATATTTAGCACGGAGAGAGGAATGTTCTTTTTTGTCCCATGGTCTTTTAGGTTCTCTGTATGAATGTATTCACTTGAATAACTTTAAATGTTCCGATTATGTCTTTAGTTTGGTCTTACCTTTGAATGTTTTACTACATATGTTACAACAATGTGGCCGGCCCTCTTGGTGCTTGCTGGCAACATGGCGGATCAAGGGGCCTTTCTCTGTGAAGCGCTGTTCGCAGAACTCACAACTAAAGGGACGTTCGCCAGTATGTGTCCGATGGTGCTTGTAGAGACTGGCTGGTATGCAGAAGTGAAAAGTAACAGCAAAGTGCATTTACTCAAGTACTTAAAAATCTTTTGGAGGTAGGCTACTTGAGTATTTCCATTTTCCCATACTTCATACAGTACTCCCACACCACTACATTTCAGGCATTTGCTACTAGTTACTTTTCAGTAACAAAACCTACTGTACCATAAACCACTAGAAGCTCCACAACAAGTACAGATTGTCAAACAACAGACAACAGTATTATGGTACAGTAAGTAAAACCAATCTTAGTATATGATCCACCTGCACATGCTAAAGTCCTGTGTTCATTCATCCATTTGGAACTGTACAAACGTAATGACCTGGACTCCTAAATTAACACTATGTAGTAGTTGTTTTAACTATGTATTAGTCTTCATAGGTGATGACAGATTATCAGGCGGTTGTTGGTTACCTTGGGTCCTGAACGTTTTTCCACATAGATCACATTGGTATGGCCTCTCCCCAGTGTGCACACGCAGATGCATGTTGAGGTTTGTCTTCTGGGTGAATGCATGACCACAATGGATACACACAAATGGGCGTTCATTTCTGTAAGGTAGGATATACAGCACAGAATGCCAAATTGAACACAGTACCAAATTGAACACAGTAATGGAACCTAAATCAAACCAATACTGGTTCACTCACTTGTCACCAGTCACATCACCCCTGTTCTCTACTAACTCCACTGGCTACCTATCAAATACCGTATTGACTACAAAATCCTCCTTCATACATACAAAGCCATCCAAAACCTCGCCCCCCCATATCTATCTGACCTCATACAAATCAACATCCCCACCCGTCCTCTCAGGTCTGCCTCCTCCACCACACTCAAAGTCCTACCAGCTTGTCTGTCTACAATGGGGTCACGACTCCGAGCATTCAGCCGCTCTGCCCCTCACCTATGGAACTCTCTTCCCCCTGACATAAGAAACCTGGACACTATCTTCACTTTTCAAACACACCTCACAACACACCTGTTTTAGGCAGGCTTATGGCTGACATTTGTGATCTGTGCTGCAAGCTTTACTTTTCTTTTGTTTCTTAGATGCACTGCTTTGCTTTTAACCTGTTTTCTTAATTGTTTTTACTCATTGTTCGGTGACCTTGAGTGTCCTGAAAGGCGCCTTATAAATAAAATGTATTATTATTATTATTATTATTATTATTATTATTATTATTATTATATCCTGCTACCTGTGAATTGCTTTGATGTGCATCTGCAGGCCATTTCTGCTGGAGGCTCGGTGACCACACTCTTCACACACAAATGGCTTCTCACCACGATGCTTAGCAGCTTCGTGTACCCGCAACTCTGTGCGAGTTAAGAAGCACTTTGTGCACTGGGCACACTATGGACCATAACATGACATTTATTTTAAGTTTACCTCTTACATTCAAAATTATTAACAATATAAAACATTAACACCAGTAATAAGTTGAAATTTGCTTGAAATACAGAAAATAAAATACTTACAGCATGTGGTTTAGGGAACCCATGGATTTTGATCATGTGATGTGTCAAATCTTTCTTCTGCATGAATTGCTCGGAACAACATGTACACTAAAATGTATATAGATACAATATAAATTATTTTATTCACAACAAAACAGATACAGTACATCTGCAGGCTTTTGTTGATTTAACCTTGATTGAGTTCTGTTTGATACATGTGAGTTTTACCTTATTGGGCATATCACCTGTGTGAGAAATAATGTGTAAACGCAACTCCTGTTTCTTGTTAAATGCTGAGTCACAGGTTGGGCAAGAGTACATCTGCAAGAAGAAGTTAACTGCATTAAACCACGCAAATTTGCATATATTTTCAAGGTTCTATGATACAACATTTTTTCTGAAAACCTGCATTCAAAGGTTAAACAATGTATACAGTATAGTATGCTATACTTTAAATACCTGTGCAAACCAGGTATTTAAAGTTTTAACTCATCTCACTCACATGTGTCTTTTCACAGTTTCTGGACTCATGTTCTAAGAGATTCTCTTTTCTGAAGTATCTCTTTCCACACTTCACACATGCAAAAGGTTTCTCGCCTGTATGCCGCCTACAAGCACAAAAAAGGAATACATTATTATTTACACACAGCTGGGGGTTAAAACATATTGGTAGAATAGTAGCATACCTGTTGTGGACTTTGAGATAGTATTTACTACGGAACGTTTTGTCACATGTGGGACATTGGACAGAGCCCTTTTTGGAGTCGTCCATTGCTTCACCGCTCTCATTTTGATTTTTACTTGGGACCTTGCATCTTCGAGTTGTCGATGCTGATGGAGTTGTGGGCTGGGCAGCTGGAACATAGTCGTCATCCGAGTCTCCATGAGTAAGCCCTCTGAAATCACCACCGTCTTCTGCATCGTCTTCATTCACTTGAAATGCTGCATTGTTGTCATGAATATCAATCTGCAAATCGGTCATCTGAAAATAACATATTTGACAAAATAATCACCATTCTCCTCTTCGTCATATTTCCAAATATGGTTATATCTTTTTTGCTAACAACTAGTCTAACAATAGCTTTAATGATGCAGGCACAGAAAATACAGTTTGTCCCTGCACCCTGCACCAAGTTCAAGGCTTAAAACTGCCTAAGTTGCTCCAGTGTCTCCCTCTCTGCTAGTATACTGTATGTCCTGTTTCTGAGATGCACCAGACTGGCCTGCCATAGGCTTGAGTTGCAGTTGAACCTCCCTGTTGTCCAGTAGCATTAATTATATTACTTTATTATTTTTTATAGAGTTACTTCTGTTTCACATGTTCATGTGCTTTGTTTGTTTTTCACCTCTGCTTCAGTTGTAGGCTGGAGTGGGCTTGGAACACCATCAGAATTCGCAGGAGAAATAAGCAATCCGCTATTGCTGGCTCTGTCAGGGAGTGTGGCCTCGATGAGTGGGCTCTCACCAACCAATCGTCTGGGGCCCTTGACTTTGCGGCCAGAGCGAGTGGTAGTTGCAGTAACTGTGTCAGTTTCAAGGCTGGGCTCATCTTCAGCAAATACAACTGGACCTTTCTCCTTCTCTGAACAAGAAGCTGTGCTTACTGCTGTCGACTTCTTCGGTCTCCCCCTTTTACGCTTCACTGGCACTGCTTCCTTTGAGCATTCTTCTCTGAACTGCTGACAGAGTGCGAGAGCTTGAGGCACACACAGGCTGACAGCTGCATGATGCACCCTCTCCAGGTTGACAGGATCCAGATGCAACTCTCCAGTGTAGACAAAGTTCAAAAGCAGTTCCAGACCGTCGTTGGGGCATTCTTGCAGGGAGACCTCCATGCACGTCTTGTTGGCGGGGGTTAAAGGCTCTTCTTGGAACCGTTCACTGAAACAGGCAAGGATGTTGCGATGGGCCAAATAGACCACCCCGTCCCCCACATCCAACATAGCATCACAGAAGCGCCCCACGGCCCTCTGCTGGTTCAGAGAGGACAGCACGTGTTGTGCATGATCACCACCTCGTGGATCCATCTCGCACTAACAGTGGAGACTGATGCTACTCAACAGTATGATCACTTCATATGCGGTCAGGAATGTCTAAAAAATAAAACGATACGATTTCAGTAAGTGACGGCATTACAAAAAAATAATAAAAATAAATGCTCGTATCATCAATTACACCATATCATTTCATAAACAGTCACATTAAATAACACAACAAACATAAAGTGCCCTTTATATTCAAATTAATATTTCGGGTTTTGAATGTTTTATTTCTGCACCTAAGCTTCTCCTATACGTATCGTGTCAGGTATTATACAAAAGTCGCTTAAATTGCCTGTTTTGTTTTAGACCGATGGCTTCGATTTATAGCCAACCCCTTAGCTACGTTATGGCTCGACGTTTACTACACAGCGCATTATTTCAAGACGCTCCCTTAGCTCTGCATGCACCAGAGAGCAGCATTCTGACACGCGTTTCCACTACGATTCATATATTATTCAGGCGCGGTGGTTGGAAAGATTTAAATTTTGAGATTACCTCATAATAAAGTCGTAGAAAACAGTAGCTAAGCTGCGTGCACCTTGTTGTTTCACACTCATACACACCCAAGCCTCTTCAAAGTGCCAGAGCCATCCAATGGAAGGAGTTGCGACATTGAGGGGCAGAAAACAGCCGGGTCACATGGCTCATGCACTCGCGCGAACCCATGGACTCAAATGCATCTCGTAATTTCCGGTTGTCCCTATTTTTGTCCCCCTTCTCAATGTACGTCAGAAGAGACGCCATTGTACGGGGCCCCATGAAGTGAGTGGAGTTTGCGTAACACTATCTATACTCTAAGGCCGTGGAAGGGAAAAGGATGTGACGCCGTTTGAACACTAAAAACTCCGTGAAAAACACCATTCGCCCAGCATGGAACAACTACTGTAACACGGACAATAACAACTAACTCAGCCTGCGGAGGTATTTATATGCAATTATTTAGCAACGCAACAATTACACTTGTCACACGTGTGTGTGTGTTTTAGTAAATTGTAAATTAGGTAATCGTGTATTGTAAATTAGCAGAGATGCAAAGACAACGTGAAATAACCGTAGAGTTAAGTCAAGTGCCTTCACTCCGTGTAAGATTCGTCGACCAACTCACTGGGAAACGGCGTCTGTTTTTGGCTCACACACTCACATGCTGTGTGTTAGCTTGCTTGTTAGCACCTACTGGGGCTGTTAACGTGTCATAGTGGCTGTCTGTTAATGTTTATATATGGAGTATTGATTCCGATCTCGTTAGTATATTTCCCGCATTTCCACACTGGGGTGTACGTTTCCTCTATCTTGGCTGAATAGCCTATAACAAGGCTCTAGTGTGCAGTGGTACCCACCAAGTTAGCCTAGCCTCAGGTAAGGTAGCGTATAAGCTAATATTGTTGTAACAATGAATAACATTTACGTTAGTTCAGAGACTGGTAATTCAATGCACTTTGACGACGTCGTTCTAATATGTATTATAAGTTTATTAGAACTGATGAATGGGCGGAGGTTCCCTTAATAAAATAGCTGCTAACTAGCCAACCACTTTGAATAAATGGACAGTAGTTAGGGAAGTCAAGCACAACGCATCATGTGTGTTTTGAAGGTGGAACCGTAGGATAGTTTTACTTCAAACTTTCAAAGTGATTAAACGATAACCTGACTAGCATGGACGTTACAATTCGGTAACATTACTCCCATCACACCCTCTGCACCTCTTAAGTTGGCTTGGGCACTTGTACATCAATCACTATTGTCTTACCAGGAGAAGCAAGATTCTGGTGAAAATTGATTCTTGAAATGATGCTCTGCTTGTCTCAAACTAGGGCTTCCCGATTTGCAC
Organism: Benthosema pterotum; assembly: GCA_039105355.1. Classification (NCBI taxonomy): domain Eukaryota; kingdom Metazoa; phylum Chordata; class Actinopteri; order Myctophiformes; family Myctophidae; genus Benthosema; species Benthosema pterotum. The sequence continues at coordinate 29,937,073 of CM076968.1, read as the reverse complement.
AGGAATCATGAAGGCGAATAAATACGTCCAAGCCAAGGGCTCCACAAAGTCTATGAAGTGGAAGGGTACAAAAGGCTGCAGACTGAATGTCAAGTCTTCAGATGAAACTGCTGACCTGGTGGCACAAGCGTATCAAACTGATGTGAGGAAGAAACAGAAACACAAAGTCAAGAGACTTCAGAAGGAGCCCCGGCATGTTTCTGGCTCTACGACGAATTCTGATGCTCAGTCTGGACTTCAGAAGTCTTATGCTCATACCAATGGCAATGGCAGCTCAACAGTTACAATGGAGAAGGAGGCTGAGGACTCCCAGGACTGGAATGCATATGCTCAGTACGTTCTTGGAAATGAAGCACAGGCCTCAGATAGCATGCAGGATTTTGGTCCTGGTAGATTGGAAAGAGAGTCTTTCATTCACTGTGCAGAGAGAAATGATCATCAAAACCATGCAGTGCTCGTCATGCAGAAGAGTCAGGTAATCTCGGCTGAAGACTTACAGTATGTTACATTCCAGACTTACAGTATGTTACATTGAATATCTGGTGCAGACATACATTTAGCGCAGTGCAAACAGTATATTTTTAAATAAAATAGCCTTTGTCTCTGGCAGACCTTGTGTTTCCGTGGGAAGTGCCTTTTGACCTGCCTGTATGGTCGCGTGGAGGTAATGGGATTTACCATTGAGGAGGGCCAGCAGTCGTACCCACTCTTTTCTCCCGCTTCCCATTGCCCGTTGACCATCACGGCTCTGGGGGCCTCGGAAGACCTCAGAGACGAAGGAATGGGGGCTGCTGAAATCCTCCACAAGTATCTTACGACAGGTAAAAGCTTTAGGTTCTCACTTGTTATAATATTGTAACTTTTAAGTATTAACCGCTTATGCCCTGATATAAACATTTTGAAAATTGCTGATCTGCAAGACCACAACTCAAGTTCTGTGGGGACAGAAACATTTTAAGACCATGCACAATATGCAGATGCCAGGGTTCAAAGTTTGTACTAAAACTATGTCTTCTTTTCTCTTGTCATCCTTGTATCTTTTGTTTCTTTTCCAGCACAACAAAATAAGTTGGTGAAAAGGATAAGTCGGAAATCATCTGTGATTCTTTTGGAGCCTATGGAGACGGCCCTTACACGCTTCCTCTCCAGCTTCACAGAGCTCAGTGAATTATTCATCCCTCCAGTGGTGAGTCAACTTCATATGTGGCTTTGACCAACACATTTTAAACAGACATTTTATAAATAATCAAGCTTGAGGCATTGAGGTTAGAAATTTGAGGCTCAAGTAATGTTCAACAGAATCTGTTCTCCTTCTTGGTTTGCAGACCGAGCTCATGTCAGCTGTGCTGGACACCCCACTCAACGGCTTGGGTGTGGTTCCATTGGTCGATACCGTACCAGGACTCATTGCATCACAGAGCTTCAAAGATGCTCTCAATACAGTGGTCAGCGCTTGCCGAGGTAGTGCACAAATAATAATATTGACCTTTTCATCTGTATCAGACATGAAAAAAGTGCTTTTTTATTTATTTGTAACAACTATAAATGTTCTCCATTTCTGTAGATTTATAAAAACTAGTGACCTTTTAACTTTACAAACATGTCATTCACAGGAGACTTGGATGGCTGTGCGGTGATCCTTGTCTGCGGAAGCAAGAATGTAGGGAAGTCCACGTTTAACCGCATCCTCATCAATACTTTATTAAATCAGTAAGTTATCTTTCCAACATCAATGCAAAATATTACTTTGATACTACCATCATCACTTGGAGAAGTTTGTGGCTTTCAGTAGTAAAATAATCTTGTGTGGTTTGGCAGCACCACTTGTATAGACTACATGGAGTGCGACTTGGGCCAAACAGAATTCACCCCCTCTGGCTGTCTCTCCATGTCTACTGTCCGAGAGCCGCTTCTGGGTATGTCATAACTTTGTATCTATTCATGTATCGTTTGGATACATGATAGAGATCTGACACTGATTCCTTTGTTTTTATAATGGGGACATTTTGTTTTCAAACATGTTTGGTCATTTTAATGTCTGGTCTGGCTTTTCTGAGGAATACAAAAATGCTTTCTACAAAACCCACTTGCCCTGGGTTAAATCTGGCAACCTCGGACAGGTCGCCATCAGGTCCTAAAGCTTACCTAAGTAAAATTAACCTTAAACTTCTAATCACAAATAAAACGCCTTATAGGCGAGAAGTGACAGCAGGTCGCTTATTATTTTACTGGAAAGGGCAGGGCCTGAAGCACCCTTTGATGTTTACACGTCCTTGGATATACTAGCAGCTGACCCCTTGGATGTATAATGTGTGCACAGCCCTGAAATATCTAGCAATGGTGGATAAACCATAAACTGGTACTGGTACAACTCAGCAATGTACACTATTGGTTTATAAACAAAATTTATAATTTGTTATTCACAGTGTACACAACATGCTGTTGTGTTGGTGACCTAACAACATCACTGTACTTGATTTATTAGATATTTACTTGTATTGATATTGTTACTATATTATTTCATTTCACATGGTTGACATTGGCAAGCCAATGTTGAACATCCCTACTTAGAATACATTTGAGGGTATGAAACTAATATGAACATAAATGAAATAGATTAATTGGAAAATCACTGGGCCGCACGTATCATGGTTCCAATGGATTTGTAATATGAGTGTGAAAACTACTCATTTAGAAGGCATTGGGAATAATCACACTCAGGTCTTAATGGGTTGGGGTTCTTCTCCCTGCCTTTAGGTCCTCCTTTTAGTCACCAGCGTGCACCAGAGCACATGATTTACTATGGTCAGACGTCATGTGAGACGGACATGGACCGCTACATGGAGATCCTCAAGTCCTTGTGGCATCGTCGACCACAGAGAAGAGAGACCACCATCGTCATCAACACCATGGGCTGGGTCAAAGGTCAGTGTCCACCAAATTTGGATTTGAGAGGAGCCTTCAAGACTGCAGCTAAAACAAATTGAGCATAACAGTATTATCCATATGGTCTGTGATGTAAAATGATTTGTACATGGTTGAGCGGCCCATTGTTGACACCGAAAATAGTCTGCAGATAATCTGCAATAATCTGCAAACTCGTGTTGTGTCGACTTGAGCTGTGACACATAACTTGAAATGTACATAATGTACATAACTTGAAATGTGTCTTATGAGAGTGAACTATCTGCAGCTGAACCACGGCAGTCAATCGTTACTAAGCATGTGTTTTTTTGTTGGTTGCAGGTTTTGGATTGAAGTTGCTAGTGGACATGATACGCTTCTTCCCAGTCTCGCATGTAGTGCAGCTTGATCACAGCGGGTCTTCCAAATGTCCTGTCCTCACCCCAGAGTTTCTTAGGACAGCCCATGGGTGGCAGACGCACCCCCCTGCACAGGCTGCTCTGGACGAGTTTACAGAGAGTCACAGTCCACCTAAAAGTTATGTCCACATCTCTGTACAGTCCGAGTTTAAAGGTGTAACAAATCAAGGAACGTGGTAAGTACATGTATGTTAGAATGTGGTTTTGAAAACATTTGAGGAGATAAGAGAAATGCAGAATCAATGACATCTTTTTCTTCTTTGATCAGCACTGTCCAATTTCATAGTTTTAACCAGTAACTGTAGTTGTGATTGGCTGAGAGATGCATGGCTCTGCGATCAATGTTAATGCCCCACCTCCTTATCGTGTTTCACAGTCAATACATGACAATGCCATTTCAACTCAAAAGGAAGAATTCCGTAGTTTGACCTATTTAAAACTGCACTCTGTAACTGTGCTACCCAAGATACACACCCCTGTGCCTGCAGTGCAGTGTTTTTTTTTTTTTTTACTACTACTAACTACTTTGTTCACTACATTAGTTTATAGTGATAGTGAATACTGTAAATGAACACAACAGACATACACAAAACTGTGCATGCATGCCTAAACTAATGTTTATTGATTTTGATAGGAAACACCAGCGAAGTAATGAGCAAAGAGAACTATCACTGCTGGCCTATCTCAGTCAGCTGCAGTCTCCTGATCCCAGTCCTATAAGACCTCTGCACTGCCTTATACCCTACCAGGTACATAAGAAGGTTTTGATTATTATTATTTAGAAAGTTTTATTGTCAATTTTCACATACAATGGCAAAAACATGAACAGGACAGGCAATGACGCATGTCAGTTTAGAGGGTTCCATTGGCTATTCAAAATTGGCAAATAAAAATGTGAGAATTACTGGATTAGAAGGCATTTGTTGAATTGGCCTTAATTCTGATAGTGTATTGTAATCTGCTGCATATCCGTTTTAATTATGAAGGAGCCTGTAAGTGGAATATACTGGTATAATGGGATTTTTGCATAATTATTAGGGTCTGTAATATCTTGGAACATGTCTCATGGGTCCCATTAGGGTTTTGGTCATTTAAAAAGAAATGCTGTATCTAGGAACAAATTTCAAAGGTCTGTTGTGGGTATTGTGCGTCATTTCGTACTCACTCACACAATGTCTCAGAATCACTGAGGAAACTATTTCCTTAATCTTAAACATGTTTCAGTAATTTGCTATTTTGATGCATTTTGGGTTGTTGCCGTTCATACTTTTGTTTTTCTTGAAATCATATACCAGGAGCAGAAATCGTACTGACCTAACTTAGCCGTTGTATCGATGGAGAACACGGTCAAGAATTTTTATGAAGTATTTTTCTTCCATGAAGGCAAATGCTCAGATGTTGGTTGGCTCCGACAGTATGTCAATGTGATTGTGCTTGTTTCTATACGCTGGCGTCTCATTGCTAGATTTTGAGAAATTTCGAACAGCCATTGTGGACTCGTTGCATAGAAATATCTGGCAGTTTAACATTTCTCAAACATGCATTTCCCATAATGCACGTTCTTCCCATAACCAAGACCCCCAATTCATCTGCTGGCAATGTCTTACTCTATGGTATGGGGTATCTCCTATTGGTGCATTTTTTAGTGCTTCATAGTACTTTCCTTGAATATGCTCTTATCTATTCTTATAGGTTCCCCATTCAGCAGTGGCTATAGGTGTGACCCACTGTGAGGTGGCACCCAATCACATGCTTTATGCTGCCAATGCCAGCTTGGTGGGGTTGTGCTGCCTGGGTGAGAAGGTAACGAGTAAAGGAGGCCCAGCCCTGCTGTCACAGACACCCGTCTGTCCATGTGTGGGTTTAGGTAAGTGTAACATGTCACTTTTATTTCACGAAACTTGGATTAGGTATTAAGCCAGGATTTAACAGGTATCCTGGTGTATTATATCCTGGATCAGTGATTACCTGGTTTCATGAAACCTGGTTAATCTTGCCAGATTAACTTGGCCAGTTAAACTGGTACATATTGGTGTCATTAAGGACAAATTTAAGCCACTTCATAAAGTCCATGAATTTAACATAAATACCGGCATATATACGCCTTTGAAATTAAATGAAATGATTGGAGCTTTTTGTTGGAACTTCTGATGGAATTTATTTATAAGCTGCACAACAAACAAAGGTGGGCTGATCAATATGCGATTGGGATATACTTTAAGCAGACCTTAATCTGAGAATCACTTATTGCTCTCCTCCTAAATAAATCAAGTGCTGATCTGCACATAACTGAAGGAACGCACTTACTTTCTACATCTGCCAGCATCAGTGGCAGGCAGAACAGCACACAAAGTCTGCCTGTCTGGTAAATCCATTCTATGCATCTGTTTACCTTTTTTATATATTATTTTAACTCTCCTTTCCAGGCGTTCTTCGAGGCATTGACATGAAACGAGGATTGTATTACCTGCTGACCCCTGTGGATCCCACTGTGCTTCGTGAGGTCAACTGTCTCCTCCTTGGAGCCGTCTCGTTACCTGCCTGTATCCTTAAAACACAGGTCAGATTGTTTCCTTCAGTAGAGAAAACCTTTCCTTTTACATTAAAATGACATTATGATTATGTATTTTTAAACAGCATGTGATGGATGTGACTACGAGTTACCAATTATAAATGACAAAATTGATAATAAAAAAAGCCAAAGTTTGTTTCCATTGTGGGCCATTATGAACACCCAACGGACCATGCAAACACCATGGAAAAACTAACTTATAAAAATTAGCCTCTTTGGGTGTGGAGAGAATGTTTCTCCCTGGTGGGTGGAGGAATTGGGAAGAGGAAATGTTTACAGATTTTATATAAATGAGGCCAGAAATAAAATGAATACAAATATAAATGTATGCGCCCATTCATCACATCAAGTAAATTGCAGATTTTTTTTTTTAAATGTAAACATTCATTTTGATGTCAGAGGAGTTATGTTTTACTATTGCATGACAAAATGCATAGATATTTCATTTTTATGCATCTTTTATTCAAAGCTTCCTCTAAAAGTTACTTACAGCTTTGTCTCCATTTCAGCCGGGCTTTGAGGGAGATTCGCCCTATGTCACTACAGACTACAGTTTCGATGTCACTGGGGCAGGAAAACTACGCATCTTCAAGGGATTGGCAAGGTCCAGTCAAATGGCGACAAAATGACATTTTTATTCCACACAAGACAAGTACTTTTGTTCTTCAACCCTTCTCGTTTACTTGCTTGTTGCATCAAGCCAGGATTGGCCTTTGAATGCACAGGGCCAATGCTGGTTGTTTTCTTTTCAGCATTCAGTTGGACTGTATACTATATAGCAAATACTTCAGAGACTGCCGGAGATGGCCATTGTGGTGCCAAATGGCCTGCCAATACAAGTCACTTATAATTGGTAGACTTCGGTTATCCTGGCCAAGTCCAACCCTCAGCTGAGTACAGTTTTCCTGGTGGTGTGAGTAAAACATCTGTCATAGACGGTGATATAAAATTCCATTTTAAGTTCTTGTTTGGTGTCTGTTCATTGTAGGTGACATTCCAAAGCTGAGACAGAATATGTTGTCATTAACATTTTACATTAAACAAAAAATAACTTTTGTCCACATTGTGATTCTTGTTAACCCATTTAGGCCTGACTTCGATTCCACAGATTCTCTGCATTAACAACTACTTTATTGGAATGGTGCAATTTAGAAGATGTTTTACCTTTCTAACCCTTGAGCATAATGTACAACTCATTTATTGTTTGGTTGTAATCCTTTTAATTCCCATTCAAGTCAAGAGTACAGACTACATGCCAGACCAAGGAATTTTGTAGATGCACTTTTTTCCTGTTTCATTTTTTCCTTTTGTAGGTCTATGGGAAAATAACGTGTTTTGCTTTCTACAGTACATGTCTTATTAGTGGAACAGTGGTGTATTGATTTGCACATCATAGTCACAAAATATAAGCCTATATCTCAAGACTGCGGTGGAACTTGTCTAAACATTGAGTCTAAAACATGCATTCACATTGCGCACACACATGGACCATGTTCTCTTGCTTTGTTTCTCATACCTCCCTGTAGGGGCAAGAGGGCATACAAATCATCAGTTATACAAACGAGTAAACCTGCATTATTTGTGACAACGTCACTACTTTTGTTTCGTGCCCTAGACTTGGGCCACAAGCTTGTGCATATTCACAAGTACATAAATTGTATATTTACACTACACACGTGGAACCTTTGGTATTGAAAAATGGACTAATTGGAGCGAATGTTAAGTATTGTGTGGAAAAATTATGGCCTGTAACAAAGAAAATGAAACATCCCCCACCACACACAATCACAGAGCATTATGAAAACAGGGTTTTTGGGTTGTTTTCCAATTTATTTCATAAAAAATAAAGCTGATTTAATTTACATAAGTATTCTTTCCCTTCACTGTGTGCTGGGTTAAACACACCTTGACGGTATCAAGTCTTTGGAATGATCCAAGTTTGGCGCACCCTTTTTCTTTTGGAGGTTTTGCACATTCTCAACACAAATCTCTTTCAGATGGGGGAGTGTGGCCAAATTCATATCACTTACAGGGGTCCTTGAATTGAACAAGTTTGAGAATCGCTCTTTAGGATTCAGTACTGTATTCTGGCTGGGCCTCTTCAGGACTTTTCAGCAGCTTTAGCTCAGCATAAAAACGTTTTCCCATGGTACTTAAAATATTGTTAGGCCACCTTAAATGAGTGCAATGGAAAATGTTTTTATTTAATGTTTGCTCTATATTTCTTGAACCAGCATGCAGCTTGACATGTCTCATGCTGCACTTGTTCTGCCTGAATTGTAAATGGCATCCATATTTCCCTCTATCCAGCCGAATTCCAGTGTCACTGCTGCAGAAAAGCATCCTCAAGCATGACGGTCAGGTCAGTGACTAGTTCATTCATGCTCACATTGATTTTATTAAAATTAAAATAGGTTAATTTCATTTCATGTTCTGACGGTCTTCTCATAGGCCTACTTGAAGTGTAATCGAGGTTCCCTTTGGGAAAGTGTGCTACCATAAAGGCCTGGTTAACGAAGCATTGCACCAATGCTGCAATTAAGCTCACCTAATCGCCCATCTCCACAAAAGGAACTCTACTCTGGATCTAATGGTTACATAATGGCCATTTAGTTGGGGAGCCAACGTGCTGTTTTTGAGCTGAACCCGTTTTTGTCGTATAAGTTTTTTTTTCCTCAACTGATTCTTCTGATTCTTTTAGATTGGGGTCACATTAGCAATTCAGGAGGGTGCCTGCTGATACCCCAGGGCATTTTAGTTATTAAGCCCCTAATGGACGAAATACAAAAAGATCCACCCAAAATACAGTTTTATTTAAGAGGTGAGTGACCCCAAGCTACAAGAATCAGTTGAGGGGGGAAGAAAACTTATCTGACCAAACCCGGGTTCACCCATACGGCTCCCTGACGAATTGGGTTCTTAAACCTTGTGAGGCACTTCATCACATACCGGCATTACTCACTTCTAGGTCCATTGAAGCAAGCATCCTCACTTCTTGGCCGCATGAATATTTGTTTTTTTCTTTTAGTTTTAATATACAAATCACAATTGATTGATCATGTTTATTAGACAATATAATGCAAACAGTATAAAATACATTCAGAAATAGCATGGTCCAAAAGGAACTCCAATGAAAGACCTTGCTTGCGGTCTTGTTTCCAGTCGGGTCCAGCACAAGGAGTAAAGCGGAACAAATGGTAAAAACAACATGAAATGTACATGTAAATATAATAATAATAAGAAGAAATGCAATAATAGAGAAAAATATAAATATGTATGAATAGGTTTACAATATGATGTGAATTACAATGTGATTTTGTTTTGTTTCATGCAAACCTCAAACGTGTTCCTATAGTATAGTCTATAGTTTGTATTAGTGTATCTATAGTTTAATCAATGTGTTGTCTAGTTTAGTAAATTATTTTTTTCTTACATTTGCATGGGAAAATCTAGCTCTGGCCCATATCTCTTTTGCTTCTTTGATTAGAAGCAGTAGAGTTATGGACCAGAGGGAACGTCACGTTTGTCTAGCATAGTGTGACTAACTTGAAAATAATATACAAAGGATTTGTTCCCACAACCTGTCATTAATAAATTCATCCAAACGACGTCCGCAGCGCCTCTAGCTGCAGCAGGGTGAAACTGGCTACTCGAAAAGCCTTTTTGTGTAGACTCGTCAGGTTGTCTGAATGAATGGAACGGAGCGGGTGGTTGGAACAACTTGACCAAAAGACTCACCGACCACCGATGGAGAGAGACGAGGTCAACCTGAAACTTCAATACCACAATAATAAACGCTGCTACTGTACTGGGGGATTTCATAATATGCCATGCAGCCGCCTAGAGATCACACAGAAGTCTGTTTTCTCACACCGGTCAACAATGGGACGCTGACGTACGCTAAGCTTTAGAGCTTTTTGTTGTTTTTGTTGTTTTCGGAGGACGTCGAGGAGGGCTGCCTGCCAGGCAGCAACAGGTCATTTGGTTATTGTATATCAAACTATCCGACCAACCTATCTTTGCAGTGTACAAATTTCACGCCAAAGGACAGAAAAGGGGCGCCCGTCTAGAAGAGGACTATTCTGCATTCATTCACAGTGATGTAGCTTCAGGCTTTGTAATCGCCACAGATCCTGTTTGGAGAGCCAGTCGCACCGCGCACAGAATTTGGTTTTGAAATGAGCAATAGGCGAAGAGGGGGTACAACAATTATTAGAGGATGGCTTACTGAGAGGACTGAATGATATACCATTGCAATAGAACCTTAAAGCCTCGTCACCCCTTACAGACCTGTTAAGAACAGCGCCTAGCTGGGAACTCCCAGAAGAAACATTGCACGCATTGATGGTTCCAAACAAGTGGACCATGAATTCAGTTCTGCACAAGTCCCCACCGAGGAGCTGGCTTGGCCTCAGATTACGACTCAGTGAGTACAAATGTTACAACGTGTATTATTAGATGATGTGTGTTACTGTTTTCTATCATTGCAAATGTTGTCTGGGGCAATGTGAGGTAACCCCATCAGTGGGTAATCAACATTATACCCTGCACACACAGAATACGTGGAAAGCCCACTGTTAACTTACGGTAATTCTCAATACTACATCTGTCTGTACTTCATTCCACTAGCCATCAGTAAACCCTGATCGTTTCAATTTGCTCATCAGATTGTGGTTTTGACAAGTTACCTGAGGAAGGAAGGGTTCACTTGGACTCACTTTCACTCACTTGGAGGTTTTTAAGTATAGGCGATTTCACTCTGAGATAGTGCTCTAGCTTCTGATTCCACCGATAGCTGTCAGATGAAAGTACACTGTTTGGAGACTAGCGGCAGATGATATACGGTATGTTACTGCTTGCTTCATAAATCTCTCACAGGTATTTTCATACACATTTAACGTTTAACGCATACCGATATAAGTTGCATGGCCATGCAGGACTTGGCTGCTGATTTCAGGTTATGAAGGTTCTGGTGGGGTTAGGGTAGCACTTGTGTAAGCAGCCTACAGTGATTGAAATAAGAGTTGAAGTTGAGTGGTCTAATTGGTTGAGCCTGGAACCTTTCAGTGTTCCAATTTCCAAGCCACCACAATCTTGTACCAGTTGTAAACACACTAGTCTGATCTGACTGGGACTGGTGGATGTCTTGTCTGGAGGGTTATTGAGAACAGTTATTGATATTTTATTTAAATGTGTTGCTGCGGGCACCTCGTACCCCTGTTGGCATAATGAATGATTTAGTGATTTGGTCTCTTTGCCAATTCAGATTAACATGGGACTTAATTTACGTATAAATAAGTGATGTAAGAATCTTTTACTTTAAATCTCAATACTATGGAGCCCTGAGGGACCCCCGCCCTCTCTCTGTGTGTACAGACAGGTTATGGCCTGGTCAGTGGCTTGTTAGAGTTTAAACTTCCTTTTTTGTCTGTCTTTCCTTTTGTTTCACCCCTTTTTTCTACAGTAATTTCCTCTTTCCCCCATTCACTTTCCTGTATTTTCCTGATGGGGCACTGCTGGTGTACTTGTGTTCCCTGCACTCTCTCTAGCTTGATTCTCAATGCTAAAGTATAATTAGTCCAGCTTTATGTGTATGCCATATCTGTTTGCTTTGCTTTGTGTGGCACACTTCTCTCATAATCTGAGTCAAGAATAGCCTACTGCTCTGTCCTTCCACTGTCCTACTAATTATGAAAATGTCTTGTGTGCCATTGTTGTTCATTGAATAGACAGCAGATGCCAATGTGCTAATTTGCTAATAATAGCAATGTATAGACACAGTCACTTGGTCTGAGAAACACTACCCTCATGGTCAGGCATGTGTGCCACCTTTGGTTTTTTTTTTAGGGTCTCCTGTGTAGCTTCATTGTGGCATTGAGTCATTAACCCTATTATTTGAAGGTGAATAGTACAGTATGGCGATATGGGGGAGTGCATTGTTTGGGGTGTGGAAGTGTCATCCTCTAAGCTCTTAAACCAGGCCCTTGTATACCTCTTCTGTGAAGTTATCGGTCACACATGAAGTCACTGGCATTAAACAGACACTCACACAGCCGGAGGCCATTTTTCTTCTTCTCTCACATTATCTTAGCCCATCATCCCTCACTTTCACAAAGGACTCTCAGAGCACTTGGAAATGGTTGCAGGAGCTGATACTGTTTGAGTATTCTTCTGTCGCCAGCTCCTGTTACTCTTTTTCTAAGCACTTGGTATGGCTCTCTTAGCCTCGTTTTTTGTGGGCCTTGTTAACTCGGGTTCAAATTGCAGAGGGTGCACTGCCTTTTACTCCAAAGGCCATTCACTGTATTTTGTGTATTCAGCTGTGATGCATCGCCAGACAAAGGAATCAGCCATTGGGCTCGGCTTTGCATTTTAGGATCTCCTGGATGGGGAGAAAAGGTTTCGGTTTATATTGGATTTAAAATGTGGAACACATGTGCTCAACATTCCATTTTGGCTGACGAGTTGGTTCATTTTGTTTCAGCACATTAGTCCAACGAGTTGTTCATTTGAAACAATCTCAGACGGCTATCTGTAAACACTCGGACTGTAATATCCACTGCTTTTCTTGTTTTTTAATGTGTGCTGCTTCTACCAAAACTGTCAAATGGATAATTTTGAGGTCTATCTGACACACACACACACACACACACACACACACACACACACACACACACACACACACACACACACACACACACACACACACACACCTTTCTTAGCTTTTGAAGCATATTGGAAAATGTTTATCTCTGAGCGTGTCCTTCCACACGTTCAACCCCATACCGGGGCTAAATTACTGTTTATGCAAATTGCAGCCTTCCACATGACAATGACTGTACTTTGAGAGAATAAGTATTTTGATTTCTGTTGAGTCTGTTATTGGGGGGGCTTCAGAAGGGCAGCCCCCACTGCAATTTTAACCGTATTGTTTCAATTATGGGATTATTCATATCAACAAGTTGAAGAGAGCCATCCCAGTTGTTGTTTGTCCCTCTGAATTGCCGGTTTGAAGATGGACTTTTAAATTACACGTCTGATAGCAATTTTCCTCATTGGGGATGCTCCTACACACCCTGTTCTTGCCGTATATGTTCCTTACCAGTCTCCTGTCAGTATGTTGGGTTTTATGAGGCACACACAGCGATTTGCAAGAAATTGTTAGTTTTACTCCATCTGGGGATGCAAATGAAGATGTACCATGATGCACATTACGGCTGTACCATGGCACAGCTGTAATGTGATGGTGGTTGAGTTCATGGGAATCACCATCTCTAGTTCTTTGAAATGGGACTGTTTCGCCCATCGTGCAGATGGAGATGGCAGGTGGGGTTGTTTCTATACCAGGTGTAACAAATCTCACAGCCTGCCTTTTCCTGTCTCCTGCGTCTTTGAGAGTTGTCCTCATCACTAACTGGTTGTCCTCTGCCTTGTAACAAGCCCTACACTGAAGGCATTATTATTGGCTGTCACCTTCTCTCATCATAAAGACCAGAGAGGAGAGAAGCCATCTCTTTGTCATCATTTTTTGGTCAATATCACACAGCTGTAATAAAGAGTAAGGTCAGTCTTTGTTATTTTTGCATTAAGGGTCACATACCTCAGGGCTTTCACTGGCTCAAGAGAATGGGCCTTTGGGGGGTAACTATGCAAGACTGTAGCAATGCACCTGTGTTATGTTGTAATATTTGTCAGCAATCTATGCATTTTCCCATTATTTTTTTACCCATTTTATAAACTAACGTGCTTGAGTAAATGAAACTAAAATTTACTACATTTGAACATGTTATTATCCAGAGGGGCAGGTCATCAGCTACAATGATTTCTGTATTGTGTCTTAGCTACCTGTCTGTAGGCCTATGGCACTTATAATTTAGTTTTTTTTTTTACTTGAACTGTGTCCTAGTAATTGATTTATTGATAGGAAAATCAAACTTGTCTGAACAGCACAGACACAACTCGGCAAGGTAGAAAGATAAGGTAAGAAATGCAAAGCTCCATATTTACATCCATTCATCGACACTAAATCACAAGAAAACGCCTTGGGCTGTGAAGGGAGTAAAGATCCAAGTATTTTTTTAAATGAGGATGATTGCCATTCACTCCTTCACTCCTTCATAACAAGTTAATCTATTTTGTTGTTTTGAGCTTTCAATATAGTTTTTGCAATATTTAATTTACAAATGCCGCATTTTCTTTTTTGTACTGTTGACTTTAAAAGTCCAGGCCATAAACACTAGCCTGCCCAAGTCTTTGCTGGTGAAAGGTTAACCTCAGCCTGTGTGATGGGCAATGGTGGAAAAAAGTAATTAAAAAGTACATTCTGCAATGTAGAATTACTGTTAAAATTCTAGAATTCAGTATTTACTTGGGTAAGTACTTATTGGTATCAAAAGTACTGATATGATAAAGCGTGTAGAAATATTTAGAAAATAGCACATCTATGTCAAAGCATTAAAGGGTCAGACCTGTCTTCTTGAGTTTTAGTGTAGTTACCTTTCCATGATGTAATTCTAAATGTGGACAAGAATGTTTAAAAGATCCAGATCTTCAAATAGTAAAAGTTAACATTTTTATGAAAATAATAATAATAAAACTACATGAGTTATTGTCTGAATCAACTTTGTTTACATACTGAGAGTATGACTGACTTTGACAGTTGTTTTAGTGTACAATGTAAGTCAATGAGGACTGAGGAGTATATTTTTAATTAGCAATGTCCAATCACTGGAAAATATTTAAAATGTCTTGTACAAATGATGATGTACACATTACTGTACATCATGGCAAGGTAACAAAAAAACAAAACAAAACTCAACAAAAGTGGTCTTGCTCTTTAAAGCTCAGAATGTGTAACATCACAATTCATAGCCCCTACTGAGCATGTCAATAGCCAAAATCTATATAGAGCTGAGTAATATAGTTTTTGTGATGATAATGAACTCTGTAATATGTACAATCTGTAATTAAAGTTTTCAAATACTTTTAGGGAAGTAAAAGCACAATATTTCCCTGAGAGATATAAAGGAGTGGAGTAGAAGTAAATGTGTTCAAAATATAAAAGTACTTTAGACAGTAAATATAAAACTTGTACCTTAATAAAGTAACATGTACAGAGTACATGTTACTTTCCACCACTGGTGATGGGCCACCTCTCTAAATATAACTCCAGACCTCCTCTGTATGGGCACGCACAAGCTGTCATCTGCACGACTGCACTCCCTCTGTCAACACCCTTCCTTCTCTAGTGCCGACACACTTGTATACAGATGCTCATTTACAGTCTTGTCGTGCCCTCACTTGGTCAAGCATGCATTTCTCAACACCCCATTAATACCTAAAGTGAGTGTGATTTTAGTGAGAAGCCAAATGATTCAGGCTAGTCTAGTCTGACTCTGAGGTTGTTATCACCTGCTGTGTCACTTCCCGGAAAATAAGTTGGAATTTGATTAGAAATGACTTGTTCAAGAACAGTCTGTGGAAAAAATGTATCGAAACAAACAGCAGCAAAGGGGCTTTATTGACAGTCTATGCAACATTAATGTCTTAATAAGATATCAAGGTCATGTCTTATCTCTGGTAGTCCAACAGTCCCATGATGACCCTTATTCTATTGTCATAATGCCAGTGGAACAATGTTTCTGCCTCTGTCAGAATGTGGCATAATTTGAGCTTGGTATGGGTACCACCACTTCCATGACATGCTTTTCAAACCACCAAGCGATTTACCAAACCATGCCTTGTTTATATGATTACTGGCATCCTAGAAGTAACTATTATTATTGGGAACAAATTTGTCATGGCCTATCCACAACCTTACCTAACCTCATATAGAATATTATTAGTAAAATATGAATTTAACAGATATTTTCATATTAAATCAGACCGGTAGCAGGTGTTTTTGATTAAAAATGGCAACCTCATTGAGACATGACGAATGTCTAATACCTCCTCTGGTTCCCTCTTTGTTTTTGCAGTAAGTGGAAATTGGCCCTTGTATTTGCAGTCTAGCTCTCATGCTGCACGACTGCTCTCTTCATTAAAAAGGAAGCCGCATGCTCAAAGCTGGTTCAGATTATTACCATATGTCTGCAAAGCCCAGAGCCGAGCAGCAAACCGGCTCCCATCCTACCCTCTAATTTCTTATCCCAAAATTGGACATTTGGGTCACTGTGTGTAACGACGTCCCTCCCTTCCTCAGCCTCTCGTGGTACATTCTCAGTGTTCCTTTGCCCGTTTTAGATGTGTAATAGCAGTGCATCAGCCTTTAAGTGACACTGGGAAAATATTATGCACAGATATGTTATAGTTTAACCCTTCAGATGTTTGTTTTTTTCTGTGAGACCTGCAGGCTTTTGGTCTCAATTCAACGTCTTTAGTTATTTTGTTTTTCTTATCTGAAAGGAGTCATGTCTGTGTATTCTCCAGTGTGTTCATTGTGCCTCCACAGAAATAACTTGCGCCACAGACTTGATGCATTCATAAAAAACAAGAATACATCTTTCCAGAGACATAAAGGGCGAGGGTTCTAATCAATGCAGAAAAATGTCAGGCCTTTTCCAGTTTGTGCAAAACATAAAGCAAGTCCACTCTGGATGTAGGTGGAGGTTTAAAAGAGATCTTTGTGTCACCCAGTCCAAAAGCCATTGGCCCAGATTGCCAGTCCCAGCATGCAACTCACCTCTTTATGAATAAAACACTTGTCTGACGGAGTGGGCCGAAAAGCCCCCCTATTGCCTAGAGATCCTACACAGGGCTATGCCATGAACAACTTGTCTCATACACAAGTTTTACAGAAATTGAGAAAGTTTACCATGGGTGAAGTCGAGGATCTGGAGCGAAACAGCCACGGAAATTTCACTTGCTGTGGAATAAGTCGGGCAGTACTGTGCAGTACCTTCCAGCTGTTTTGAGATTTTCAGAATTGAGCCTTGGGGTGTTGGATAGTGCAAAGTCTTCAGGAATGGATTAGTTCAATGGATTAAGAGTACAGTATTTGACGCTTGCTTGACAGCACATGATTTACATTAACGTCAAAAATAAATGACATTAGAAGAGCCTCAGGATTATCAAATGGGTTGGTTCAGAGTACGGATGTATCAGTCTTTACAAGGGATTAGTAAAAAGGTTTGGTTGTGGTCAGTTATTCTAAACCATTGTCTACTCAAGCCTGCCTGTAGAAACGTGGAAGGCATTTGGTAAACTTTGGTCTCGCTTCACAATCAACAATATGATGCCACAGAGTTGTAATTAAATTCTACTTGAGAGGAAGCTGCTTTTTTTTCGTTGCTGAGTGCTGACTTGGACTGGATTTTAGGAAGGTTACGTCCCAGGCTTGGAAAGAAGGTTCAAAGAAAGTGTTGAGTGAAAAAAAGAAAAGGTGAGGTAATGGTAATAGTTTTTGAATGAACATATTACCAGTTGGCAGAGTTCAGATTTGAGTTGGGTCTGGTATGTTTTGTCTAAAGATGGATGATGAGAAGGGTCGTTTGAAGTTGCCTGGACAAGTTCTGATATTTTCTTAAGGCCAGGTTAGGCTGAGGCAAGCACTTGTCTGCCTGCATTTGTAAAATAGTATTTTTGTTTTTAAGCCAGCGAATTTGGTTTTAGGACCCTAGTTTGAATATAGATTGTTCAAGAGGTCAGGATGTTCCTGTACTGGAAGAAGCGAGGCGCTTATGAGCTGGAGACTCTTCCATCGTCTTTCTCTCAGCTGGGAGCAGACCGGTACTCTTGGTCCTCGTCTCTGGACGTTATCCATGATCTGTATGGTAAGTTAATGGATGTGGGTCACCTGTCTATAAGCTGAATAACTAGTCTCAAATGTTTTAATTTTCCAATTCTGAAAGATGTGAGCTTGCCCCGTCATATCGCTGTGAGTGTGACACTGTGATGCTATATATAATGACGAGTGAAATTGGAACTTTGCATATAAAGATTGCATGAATTGAAATCTCTATATGAGCTGTTGCCGTAGTACAGAGATCATCAGACGTTAGTTCATATTGTCATAGCGGTGAGTAAGTGACTTGCTTCATACATCAGAGATTCTGACCTAAGCATTTCAAGCGCCATCATGGAAAGTGTTTTCTTTTTTTTTCTTCTTCTTTCCGTCGCTCTATTATTCTGCGGAAAGGACTCCCTGACCTGGCATGGTGGGCAGCATCTCACGTGAGCGGGGAAAGGGAAAGAACAGATGAAAAGAACGGCTCCAGAGATGAAATATTTAGTGCGCAAGAAGTGCATAGTGCCACTGAAATGGTTCCCTGTATCCTCTCAGAGCTCTTTTGACATGGCACAGGGGGCACACTCTTTCAGCTGTGTGGCCTTTCTCTACGCCATTAGTGGAAGGGAAGTGATAACATTTGGGGATGTGGGGGGCTCTTTATCCTGTTCTTCTTTGCCGGCCTGCCAACCTGGAGTTCCGGCAGCTTTTCTGGTCAGCTTTACGAACTGATCCTGCTCAGGCTGACCTGTTTGGCACTGAAAAGTAGGAAAAAGCAGGAGGAATGCTGCAGAGGGAAACAGCGGATGCTTTGATCCCCACCTTTTCAGCGTCTCTGTAATTAAGCCCTGAGCTGCTACCGAAAACATTTACCGCCTCTGCTGCTGAAGCACTTTGTAGAGCTCCTCAGCTTACAGCTGCAGTGCCTCTCCCGATATTTCAGGAGACATCCTTTTTGAAAGGCTGAAAACCCTATAGCCCCACTTCATCAACCCCCATCTCAGAGGACTGTACTACTCAGGCCTCAGCCAGGGAGCCCGTTCTCAGTCTTCACCAGCAGCACAAGCATATTCATTACTAGTATCCAGACACTTGCAGGCTTCAGCTAACTCCGGTTATTCTTTCACTAGAACCATTTTATAATTGTATAATCCAGATAGGCCTACGCACATGTCAGCCGGTCCATGAGTGAGAGACTGAACAATTGTTTTGATTTCTTCTTTTATTGCAAATCTAAAAACATGTCAGATGGCCATCTAGTATGTGCTTTTTTGTCCCCATATACTATACTTCTCAATATTTCCCATTGACAATGGAGCGATTGGCCAATAAGCAATCCCCCTTTTTGTAACTTTATGAAGCGATGCCAAGTGTCTTCCTACCATAAATTGATGTACAAGAGCACCCCTCATTGAACACAGGTCTGTTTTTATGGGTGTGAAATTAGGGGCTCATTTCACACAGGCATGTTTTTTGAGGGGCGCTAGCTAGACAAAAGTGAAGACAGAAAAGATGATATATGATCAGAGAGTGCTCCACACTTTATATGGGTGTGATTTGTAAATGTGTATCTACTGTCACACACTGGTGTATACCCAACTACCCCACAAGGCATATTAGCCTGTTTTCCAACACAGCCGCTCAGTGTACAGTGATTCTGAGAACAAGTGCACATTAGCATTCCTTGGACTATAATCAGTCTTGG
The DNA here is from genome assembly GCA_039105355.1 of Benthosema pterotum. Classification (NCBI taxonomy): domain Eukaryota; kingdom Metazoa; phylum Chordata; class Actinopteri; order Myctophiformes; family Myctophidae; genus Benthosema; species Benthosema pterotum. The sequence continues at coordinate 29,917,748 of CM076968.1, read as the reverse complement.
GGTCTAGTAATGAGAGAACATACTGTACCTCTCTCTTATTGTCTGCCACTTTTTACCCCAACCCATCAAAACGTATAGAACGCTTGCTCTGACACATGACATGGGGGGTCCTGTTATGTAATAATAAACTCTAAGCTCATAAAGACATAAACCCCCTCAAATATTCAAGTTATGCAGCAATCTATGAGGTCAAGTCCACAAATGTGATTAGAGCATATTAAGACTTAGTCTAATACTAAATGGCATGCTCATGTCGCCACCAGTTTAAACAATTAAAATGAATGCATAATAAACTAGAAAAAGTGTGCTTCTGGGCACAGGTCCCCAGTCCCCACCAGGTCAGGCTGTGGCCTCCTGGTGCTATAGGCCAATTTGAAAAGGGTTGCATTCTTTTTATGCCTTTGATGGCAGCCACATGTGTTTTGTCTGTTTTGTAGTGTTTTGTAAAATTCCACTATAACAGGCCAATGCGAAAAGAGTGTGGTTATATTTGCCTAGTATGAAAGTGTGTACGAAAGTGTCAGTCAGAAGTGTCACTCAGAAATCTCATGGTATTGTTACCAGGGCTCTTCCTACCTTGATAACATCAAAGTACTGTATACCGTGGCATGCCTACTATAGAGATTCTGTGTAACAATATTTGGGATTTTGGGACAGAGTCTAGAGGAGCACTATGGAATAATGTGTTTTACTAAGATCGGCCTCCTGGTGATGCTATCACTGGCCGCTCTAGAAACTGTGGGGCAAAGGTTCATCGTTGGCATCCAGGGATTGTGTTCAACATTAAATGTTGAACACATTTAATGCCAAATTTTGGCATCAATTGGATTACCGGTGCCGTAGATTAGCTGTACACAGGCGGATGGCCACACACATGGGCGGACGGAGTGCAAAACATACTCTACACCAGGCCTTCGGCCTGGTGTAGACAATAACCACACATTTGCATTTGTTAAAAAGGACAAAACACAAAAAGCATGATTTTCAAAATGCCACAAGAATAAGCATTTCTATGTAATTGAAGTTTTATCATATATGATTATTTAATAATTGACAAACAAATAAATTGATAATTTCACCACAAATGAGTACAAATGAGTAGTTGAATAGTGGGAACAAAACCCCCATTTGCATTTCTCCATCTTACTCTGAATTGAGTGTCACTGCAACAATTTCCCCTTGCTGTGTGGTTGGGACCTAAAACAGGGGAAGCATGGGATTCCCTAGATGTGGTTGGCGAGGGAGAACGTGTGTGTGTGTGTGTGCGTGTATGTGTGTGCGCCTCTGGGTGTGTGTGAGAGCATGCGCAAGTGTGTATGCGTGCATAAATGTGTGTGTAATTCCGCCAGACCAGTATGGGGGCAAAACAACATCAACAGGATGGCTTTGTCCTGCCCCCACAGCCACTGAACACGATCCATTAATAACAGCTGTAACTTTTAGGTTTGGTCTTGAGCGCTATGCAAGTGTAGGGTGTTAACTGATGAACCATGTTCACAAGCCTAGAATGATGTTTATTAATGTTGCTATGCTTTATTTCTCTGTCAAAATGAATTTTAAATTTAACACCACGGATATTCATTATTTTTACTGCGACATAAATCAAACGCCATGTTGTTGGCAAAAGGGTGATCCTTTCTTGGATATTTCATAGTTATGTTTATTTGTATGCCTTAAACCAATTACATTTGCAGTCTTTAGTCAAGTGTGGTAGCATGCTAGCAAGTAAAAATGTACTGTTAGTTTTTAGATTATTTCATCATACGTTTTCATAGGATTGTGCTTTTTTTGCAGTTCCCTGCACTATAAAACTATTGCGCTATTTAAAAAAAAAAAAAAAAAAACATTTCACGATGAATGCCATCATTCCATCCTCAAAGATATGTGTGTCTCAAAGAATGCAGTAAGGCAGTGGTTTTCAAACAGTTGTCCAGGGACCACCAGTGGTCCTTGAGAGGGTTCCTTCCAGGTGGTCCTCAGGCTAATTATGGAAATTTGTTTAACTCTTTGAGAGTGTAAAAATGAAACAAATGGACCCTTGCGGGTCCATTTGTTTCCATGTTTACACTCTCAAGAGTTAAAATATTCATCATGTGAATTAGCCCAAGTCTACACAACTAGAGAATGAAGATTAATGGTCATTTTGATCTGTAGGTTTGACTGTTTTGTTTCCCAAATCCAGCCTGGTATTGTGGACAAAACAAAATAAATCTTTAGTTTTGGGGTTTGTGGCCCTAAAATGTCCTCAAATGGTGGTCCGTGGCTCAAATGCTGAATAAATAGTGGGCCCTGGTATCAAAAAGGTGGAAGACCACTGCTGTAAGGTATAGACTACAGGCAGTAAATGCCAGCATCTTTCTGCAGATCGAGTGCAATTTGTTGTTATGCTGTCTGCCGGTCACACTGGACTGAACAGACACTGTACCTGTAAGAATCGCTCTGACCAATACTGGTAGTACTGGTACCATACCAGTGTCTTTCTGGTGCCATAAGTGTCTGTCCTGCTGCCTGCAGATGCTGCCAGCTCTTCCATCTGCCCTCACCTGCCTGACATCTTGTCTGGTTATTATTAGCTTATATTATGCACGTTGTGTCTGTCTGTGTCTATCTACCTTCCTGCCTTGTCTGCCTGCCTGCCTGCCTGCCAGCCATCTGCCTTTTGTCTTGCCCGAGTCATTGCATAACTCTATCCTGTCCAGGAGTTACAGTAGCTCACTCATTGCTTTGGGGAAAAAGGAATCAGAGCCTGTGCAAACCAAAGACCCCCCCATGTTCCATCTAAGGCTGAAAATTGAATGGTGATTAATCATATTCATTGATGTAATTTAATCTCGGCAGTCGGCACCGCTGAAAAAGAGAGTTCCTGCCCTCAGTCTGTTCCCCTGAGAATTAAATAAAGGTTAATTGATTGATTGAAATACTTTTTGAAGCTGTGATTAATTTGATTAAAATGTTGATCATTCAACAGCCTTAGCTCCATCATGAGTCCATGAGAGTTCACCAAATTGAAGGCCGGTTGAAGCGTTCTCAACATTCTTATTAAAAGTGTGTAGGTGCACAATCCATCGTGTGCTTGGCTCATCCTTGCTCTGCCTAAACATGGAGATTTGTTGTGTGTGTGTGTGTTGTGGCTGGTCTAGCAGTGCCCATAGTTGTGTAAGTGTGTTTGTCATGAATGGGTTGACAATATCCTAACTGTCAGAAAGCCATGTCTGGCATGGCTGACTGCAGTAATGAAATAATTAAAGTACTAAAACATAGACATAATTGACTGCCATAGGCAGGTCCAAAATTGGCCTCACTCTCACACATCCATACTGTCCCAGTAAACATTGACTCATTCTCTCTCTCTCTCTCTCTCTCTCTCTCTCTCTCTCTCTCTCTCTCTCTCTCTCTCTCTCTCTCTCTCTCTCTCTCTCTCTCTCTCTCTCTCTCTCTCTCTCTCTCTCTCTCTCTCTCTCTCTCTCTCTCTCTCTCTCTTCAAAATAATTGCAAAAATGAAATGTTATGTTGGCATTCTGTCTTGTTTTGTGTGCTGGGAGGTGGGTGTCACTTATATCACTTATTATTTATTAACATGAAGGAAATAATTCCCAAAGTTAGATTTCAGAACTATGGTGGGCAGATTTAGAGAGAAGAGCAATGAACTTGAACTCCTGCATACTTCATACATGAGTGTCCAGGAGGCTCCTTTACACCTGGCAGGTGTGAGGCGTCCCTTAAACAAAGGTATGGAAGGAACAGTTATTCCAAACGGTTCCTTCAGCCTGGCCAGGTGGAAGTGTCTGGTCCATAACGCCACAAGCACCATTTCACAAAGATCTAATACCTTCATGAAAATACCATCCGGGAGACGCTGGGTGGGCCCGGGGAGAACCGGCGTGCCGAGGAGCTGCTGTCTCGCGTTCAGGTGGTACCGGACCAGCCGTCAAAACGCACCCAGACACTTGCGTGCAGTTCAAACCTCAGTGACAGGTCTCTTATGATCTTTGGGACCGGAGACACCCTCGGAGCCATAACCGTAACGGCAAACAAGCGGTTTGTCAGGTCAGCGGCCTGTCACGGTGTCCGATACAGTGTTTTTTTCCACCAATCACGGCCTCTGTCAGAGGGGATGGAGTGGAGGGCAACCCCTACGGACACCTGAACTCTTACAATTTGCAATTTAGGCATTTGTTAGACATTCTTAATCCAGCCTTCATGAAAGGCCTTAACAGAGTTCTGAGTGTTTTTTTTTTCTTTCTTACCAGCACTGAAATGTAGGCTATATTTACTTGTGCAAGCATAGCGTGCAGATAGGCTTATAAGACCAGGCTGTACACCTACTGTGGCTGGTTGTACGAGAAGTGTTGTACACAGTGGTATGCATATGTGCGTGGATTTAGAACTATAATTGTAATAAATGTTAGAAACAGTACTTGCGCACACTGCTTGCGTAGGCCTAACTTGGCACCTCAACCGAGTGGATTTCTTGTTACTTGCTTGAGCGAAGTGCAAGTACTGTGGTCGGCCGTGGGCAGGGTGGCAAACCAAGCCTAGAGCCAATTGGCTGGATTTGACGGTGATGTAATCAAGATATCTTTTGGTATTGGGTACTGGTTATCATCGTCCTTCCAGAGCTAACCAGATGTGGCTTAGGGCAGAAGCCAATCTTGGTCAATATAAACATTATACTTCTGAGATCCATGGTGTTTTGATCATGGTGTTTTGTGTATTGCAATAGTATTGCTTGAAATAATACTGTGGTATTATATTTTTCCAACCCTAAATGCATGTGCTTTACATGAAATCTGTCCCTATAGTGTTAACGGAGCCTGTTAGTTAGTGCTACAGTCGGTGCCCCCAGGCAGAAAGAAAGCAAGCTAAATCTGGCTGTGTGTGATGTTGGGATACTGCACTCTCTTTAGTTTGCCAGTTCATTGTCTGCCGTCACATGTGAGCTTGTGTAGAGAGTGTGCTTGTGTTTGTTTTTGGCTTAATCAGCAGTGCTGGGTTCAGGAATTCCTGTTCATCAGAAAGAGTGGTAGAGAGCGACAGAGAGTGAGAGAGAGAGTATTGTCGGCAACAAAGATAAGTGTGAAAGAAGATCACATTCAGCACAAAAGAACTAGAAAATGGTAAAGAAAAAAAAGTTTAGAGTTAAAGTGCAAATAACATATTCCGTTTTACTTAATATAATATTGCATATGTCCCTCAAGCTTATTTCTAATGGTTTGAGTCTTAATCACCACTCTGATATTCATATACTGTATGGGGGCGGCTGTGGCTCAGGGGCAGAGTAACCGGATGGTAACCTGCAGAGTTAGTGTCGAGGTGTCCTTGAGCACTGACACTGTGACTGAACCCCTAATTGCTCCTGATGTGCTAGTAGGTACCTTGCATGGTTTCCACTGCCATCATTGTGTGAGTGTGAATAAAGGCGTGGATAAAGGCGCTATATAAATGCACCATTTACCATTTATAATATATAATCAGTCTTGCCATTTCTTTCTGGACCTTGAAAGAGTTTAGCTGCAATACCACAATGTGGTGGTGTGTGTGGTGGTGTCCTGATATGTACATTATTATTTTTAGTTGAGTCATTATAATACTGATGCTACTGTAGATAAAGGCATCCTCGTTTAAATTCAATGTCAACTTGGAAAATCAATGTTTGACATTCTAAACAAAGTGGAAATGCAAATGTAGAACTAAGGACTGAGAGACCGGAGAGTAGGAATTATACAAAGTAGGGTGCATTGATGACATCATCATGGGGCCAAACAAGAGAGGAAACCTGTGGGGATATAAACATATGGGAGCACCAAAAACACTACAAAAATTAAAAGGTTGAATTTCATCTTATTTCCTCTTGAAGGTGTAAGGCTCTGCCATAAAATATATGGAGCCTGGCTCTATAACATGGACATGAGGGTTCCGATCAGGTAGGGCTACGCTAGGCTTAAGTAAGGTATAGTTAGAGTAACACAACAATGTGAAAGATGCTGGGTCAGGCTGTGGGTGTGACAAAGCAGTATACCAGCACATCTGTTTTGTAACCACATATCGCTGCATGTGCTTTATGTGGCACACACTTTGCATGTAATCATGTCATACTGAAAACTTCCCTTACTGACAACACAAGTAGTCATTTAACATGTTAAGTATAATTACTTAAGCAGATTTCAACCTGGTGTCCCTGTTGTCAATGTCAATATACTGTAGATGACATTGACAATATAATAAATTGTGAAAATATCCACTATCACTGACGTCGTTCCCCATAGATTTAGAGAAAACATGTAAATTTCATTCTACTATGCTGCCCCCAAATTGCGGACTGCCCTACAAACAGCCGCATCCACGGAACTAACTTAAAAACATGGATGACGTCAAAATGCAATTGGGCTTGGAATTCTATCCCCTACCAGCTTGCCGCCAGAGAGTAAAAAAAAAATATATAAACCCTCCCTCATCTAACTTGCAGAAGAAGCTCCTTGGTGGTGTCATCCTCTACCCACGCCCACCACCCCCACCACTCGCTTCTCTGTAAATATATATTTTGCTGCTATTGGAGGTGTAACCGTTCTTTGGGAGACTCTCTATTAGAGCCCAGAGGCTCCACTCTGCAGCGCTGCTGCTTGTTAAACCCTGAGGGAGCCATTATATGCCTGAGGCGTGCTGGCAGAGGCCACGGTGAGAGCGCGTCTCGGCCTGCTCCCAGTGCGAGAGGGGGACATGGCCAAGGAAGGAGTGGGAGTGGGAGGGGGACACCCTCTTACGAGGAACAACAACATGCACAGCATTTGAGACTGGGCTGCAGTGGAGCATGGATGCATAGAAATGCAACAAACGCGGCCTGATCGTCGGATTATTGTGATTTGTGTTTGTACGGTTGGTTAGTGCATGAATGAGGGCAGGTGGAGGCCAGAGGATTAGTTTTCTTCTAGTTAACAAGGTCAGGATAGGCAGAGTGGGGTACTTTGAGGGGCAGCAGCAGCTCCCAATGGGGGATGGCCAGGCTTTGTGGTATGCACCAATTACAGTGTTTATTCCTCCCTTTCCCCACAAGGACCCTTGCCTTGACCTGCGGGTGTACTGTATAGCGTAGCTGTGACCACGTGGATGACTCAAACCGTTCATGTTTTCGTATGACTCAACCTAGCTGTGATGCAGAGAGTGTGGTCACAATTTATATTTAGCAATATAACTTACAATGGTAAAGTGAGAATGTTCGGGAGAGAAGAGCCTTACGCTGCATTCACACTGGCACCTACAATAATTCGGGCTACCATTAATTTGCAATGGAAGCCAGCGACATGTTTTGCAGCTGCAAAACGGTTTAGTTGGTTAACTTCAAGTGAAAGGCACAAATATGTGTGTAGCTTTATCTGCCAGGGTAGGCAGTTTGTCTCTGCAGTGTCATTTTTTCTTTTTTTTTTTCTTTTTTTTTGCACAGCACCTCTAATAGTGATGATTTATTAAGGACATGGTATTTGCCATTGGTTGTCAAAGTGAAGAGACGGCATTACGATGAACAGATTCTCTCTTCCAAGCTTCCTGGAAAGATTCTACTGCACAGCCCTGTCATGTCTGGAAACTGGAGACTTTTGGCAACAGTGACCTTTACTCACCTCTCTGTCTGTCTGTCTGTCTGTCTGTCTGTCTGTCTGTCTGTCTGTCTGTCTGTCTGTCTGTCTGTCTGTCTGTCTGTCTGTCTGTCTGTCTGTCTGTCTGTCTGTCTGTCTGTCTGTCTGTCTGTCTGTCTCCTTCTACCTTTCCCTAGCATAATTTGCTAGACTTAGCTACTCCTTCCCCCACATGTATTCCTCTCTCTGTTCTCATTAAGGCAGTGGTTCCCAAACATTTTCATGTCAAGGACCCCTGAATTGTCACTAGTTAGCCCGCAGACCCCCTTTCCGAGAGGCCAAGGACCTAACAAACTGTAAGAGAAGATTTTTTTTAAGGCACGACCATTTGAATTTCAAGGATCCCCCACTTAATATGCATTAATCCATTCTATGGTAAACAACGTTAATTTAACAACTTGAACTGAATGAACCCTAATGGGTCCATTATCAAGGTTACATACTCATAAGGGCGCATTTGGTTCCAAACTATCATTTTGCTGGGGACCCCCCTTAAGGATCACTGGCACATTGGCACATTCAGTGTCTCTGTTATATTTTTCTTGTTAAATTCGTCTTGGAAAAAGTAAACATCTTTATTTCTTTATCATACCTTCAATGTAGTGTCTTTGGGCCAAGTAGTGGAGTGCATTTGGAGGTTTATTTTTGAGAGGGGGTGATTTGTTATTATTCTGGAGCTGCTGAGTGCACAACAACAATGTCCACTCTCGTACATGACCCCAGAGAAGAACTTCCTGTCTCTCCCTTCATTTTCTTCCTGTCTTGTTGGTCATTTAGATTTTTCTCTGATCTCATTCCAAGAAAGCACCACACCCCGTCTGCCCTTTTGTTTGCACAGGACCTGTATTTTATTTTATGAGGCCTTATTTCAGGACTCTGTTTTTCTCTCTTATCTATTTCTTTATCCCATTGTTCTTTTGTTTCACATACCCATTCTCATACTACTACTACTACTTCTCTCTCTCTTTGTCTGTCTCTCCCTCCCTCTCTCCATGTCCCCACACATAAAAGGCACCCAGAGATCTGATGAGTATACAATATGTTTCTGCAACCAGCTCCACAAAGCTGTGTGTGTGTGCGTGTGTGTGTGTGTGTGTGTGCGTGCACATTCATGCGAGAGAGATAAACTGTGTATGGTTTTGGTCTGGGTGCTTTTGTGTGTTGAACCATGCATATAACAGCATTGTTTCTTGTCTCCACTGTTTCAGATGACAAGCCTGTTCAGGAGGAGGACTGGGTTGTGTGCCAGCACCCTGAGTGTCCTGAGCGCCGACGGGCCTCCAAGGTAATCCTGCTAACCTGCATGTTATAATGTATTACTGTGGATGTCAGTCACTCTACTAGCATGGGCATTTGAACAGCTTTGTTCTGTTGTTTTGGTGGCTGAGTGGGTACAGCATGGGAAACAGAATGCCCCCGCCCCAGGTCCATGTCCTGGCCTGTGTGCGGAGGTGTCTCTGATCAAGAATTCATATAAACCCGAATTTCTCCCTGAACATTGTTATAATAATAGCACTCATTACATATTTAGGAAGGGGAAAATGAAGAGGATGAATTTGACAAATGCACAAATACACAGGAAAGGAATAAAATTGCAATTACAGTTTGTTTTTCATGGGAATATTATATTGCCTGCTTGGCCTGCCTGTGCAGGAAGGGGCTCCCCTCTTTCGTGACCTTTCCTTTTTCCTCAAGTTTTTTCCCTTTATAGTTCATCCTTTCCTGTATCAGGGCCTAAGAACAGAGGGTGTCGTTTGTTTCCTTTGTTAAATTATGCCCGAAAAGCCCCTTTGAGGCTGTAGCAGTGATTATGGGGTCTACAAATACATTTGAGTTGAGTTAAGGTGTGTGTTGATGGAACGGGATCATGTCCTCGGGGCAGACTGAGCTTATATTGAATCTCTTTGTTGGGGCGGGGGGATGTTGGACTCTCTTCTTTTAGGTGTTCAGATGGGCGCAGCCTGTGAGTTTTCTGTGTCTGGCCACCAGACTGTGAAATGAATTATTCCTTTGAAGCCACTGGTTTTCTGAAACTGGGAGTCTGGCCAGATGACCAAGTGGAAACCACCAGTACCAGCAGAAGGGTCTTGGCTGGTTTATTCGGGTACACTTTAACTACTCTCTCTGTTTCAGCTGCCAGGCATTAGCACGTGTTGTCACCTTAATGAAGAACATGAAAAGTATGGAAGGTTTGCGAGCAAAAGGAGAATTCAGTGAATTCAGGCACTGTGGAGAAACAGATGGTTATATATAGTTTTCTCCATAGCAACGAACTGAGAATAATACCGTAGGAGAGGAGGCAGCTTAAAGTGCTGAACGTGCACACAGTTCTGCTTGTCTCTCCCTCGTCTTATTGGGTAGAGTGGGCGAGATGGATCTGCTTTTTATAATTTACATTAAAGCCTTCATAATTAGGGTGTGATTTAGTCACTTTTAAAAGGTTGCGAAGGTGCATGCGTGCATCAGTGTGCATGTGCATTTTATCTGCAAGAGGGACAAAGTATGTCATGACTGGCGTTATGTAAGGGGGATTAGGGAAAGACTTGCTGTAGACTTGGGGAGAGAGAGAGAGACGGAGAGACACAGGCAGGACAAAAGGGCAGACAAAGTGGACATCTGTCTCTCCACTTCATCTCTGCATCTAAAATCCTATTAGTCTTTGGTCTACTCTCTGTCTTTTCCAAACACAGCAGAACGGGTTGTTTGATGTTGTGAACACTAGTGTAGAAGATGGCACTGTAATCTTATCTCTCATTATTAACTAACTGTTGGTTCCATAATTGAACAGCTGAGACGAATAACCATAATTTATTCTGACCCCTCCAAGATCTAGAGATGTCCTGATCCCATATCCAACATTTATACATTATAGATTTTAGGGTAGACTTAGACTGTTATTCCTCTCAGCTGCTCAGAGGCACCATTAAAGTAACTGGACATGACCAGCAGGGGGCAGTATGACAGCAGAGCATGTCCTAAAAGACATATTGCTAACTCTCCTTGTGAGTGAGCTTATCCTGGCACTGGCTAAAGAGAGACGAACAATCCCAGACACAATGACGACATAAATAGTATTCCTCTGTAAGTTATTCCCTCCTCCATTGTTTTGGACGCATCAAAGAACATTTCAAAGGAAAAAAAGTTTTATATTTTACTGTTTGAGTGTTAAGAAGGATTTGCACTTGCCCATAGTTCTTTAAAACATGGTTCTGGACCCCCCAAAAAATAATCAAGTGAAGTAAAAAAGGAATGTCCGGCACATGATAATCTTCATCAAAGTTATTGAACTTGATGAAGCCCTACATGGGCAAAATGTTGAGAGAGCAGTTTATCGTGTGCAGACATTCCTTTTTTTTCTTCACTGGAGTACTTAAAAGAACGGTGCCATTGAACTGCCGACGGTTTTGGCAAGAAGACAGAGCATACAGGGAGCATAAAGGCAGAGAGAGAGACAGAGCCTCACCGCCGCTACATTTTGAACTGTGTGTGTGTGTGTGTGTGTGTGTGTGTGTGTGTGTGTGTGTGTGTGTGTGTGTGTGTGTGTGTGTGTGTGTGTGTGTGTGTGTGTGTGTGTGTGTGTGTGTGTGTGTGTGTGTGTGTGTGTGTGTGTGTGTGTGTGTGTGTGTGTGTGTGTGTGTGTGTGTGTGTGTGGAGACCTAGACTCTTCCCATCGCCTCTGCTTTTGGTCTCCAGTACCATAGATCAATTTGTAAAGACCGGTTCTGTCCCACCGTGAGAGTCTGTGGGACAGTGAAGGTTCAACCTTGCAACATGATTCATTGAATTGCGACCAGGTGTCTCCTTCTGTGCTCTGTGTAGTCACCACATGACAGAACGTCACTCCAAAGGATAACACTAGGTGAATACACATTTCAAAGATGGGGAGGGGGAGTTTCTGGGTGTAAGATCTTCGCCGTGGGTAGATCATAAGGTGGCCACCTGAAGGTTGCCGTTTTATTCTGATCCGTGTTATTCCAGATCTGGAAGCTGGTGTTTGCTGGTGGGATTGAGTTGAACTGAATTCTGGGACTGAGAGCTAGTCTGAGCTTGCTCTGGTGATCTGGGCTCCCACACAGAATATCTAATTATCCCCCCCCATCGCTCACTTCACTCCTTGCGTCCTTTCCTTCGTTTGCCTCCCTCCCTCCCACAGCTCTTTACAGGACAGGACCAGACAGGGCGTTTTAAGGTGTGGTTCGCCATGGCAACAGGGCCCCTCCCAGCCCAAACAGCTGTAGGCCAGAGCAAGGGAGGGGATAGTTGGGAACACAAGAAGGGGTAATGGAGTTTCTATCAGCTGACTGAATCACGTCGTCGCTGACTCACGCTCTTCTTTATCCCCACTATTTAAAAATAAATCAATTCCACATTGCCTTTCGGTTTCTGTCTCATCAATGTCAACCCAGTTTTGTTGAAGTTGGAAAAGGAAGCACAGTCCTATTTCTCAATGTTGCCTTGAATATGTGTGAATTGATATGACGTTTCCTGCAAGTCTGATTTGCATTGTATTGAAGTTGATGCACGCCAGAGGCTCTGTTGAGACATACTGTAACTGCGATTGATGTGGTTGGTGCAGATGACTTTCTGCTTAACCATGCTGACCTACTGAATTGAACATCTCACCTATGTGATAAGGTGCCAAGGTCTCTTAAAGTAAATAATCTAATCAGACTGGGAGGCCATGTTATTATTAATCTACTTTGGACTTCGAGGAATGACGCTATGTATCACACGTACGCATCACACTCACGTACAACACACTTTGTATCACATGCACATCACACACTGTCTCACACTTACTCACACGAATAGACTTTGTTTACAACATGCTACACAATTTGGTACCTGGACTTAGGAATGAACTGTAAGCCCTGCCCCTCTGTCTTCGGCTGCCCTTTACACAAACATAACCTTTGTTTACAACATGCTAGAGCCTCAAAATGTGGTACATTGATGTACTCCACCAATAGGAACAAGCTGTAATTGCTTAAATGCTTAAGCCCGGCCTCCATGTCTTCCTATTGGCTGGCTTTAATTGCGGAAGCTACAGTCCCCAAATGTTTATGGACTTAGACCACCAATAGCAATGAACAGTAATTACTTAGCTCTGCCCCTCTGTCTTCCTATTGGCTGGCCTATACACAACCATAACAATCCACATAGTATGGGTAGTTTACAGATAGGTACAGAGATGTTGGACTCTCTTACAGAGTACAGCACAAGCACACAGTCGAGACAAATCATGTAATCTCCTTCCCATTGGCACTGCGTGCAAACTAGCAACATTCTAGTATTATATAGTCCCATACTTTGTATGGATAGATCAAACTTCAGGTATGTAATTTACTAAGTCAAGTTGACATACAGAGTGGTAACCATCTGAGATAGATATTGCAATCCTCACCCACATAGATATTGTGAGCCACTCTGCCAGGTGGAGGCAGGACTATTTAAAACAGCTGTGTACATCCTTTTAATGCCACGCTACTCCTTTATCTTTCTTTGATGCTCATCTCTTGTTTCCTTTTTTCTTTTGTTTGGTCCACGACTAATAAGGAACATGCAGTCTGTGTTTGAAAAGGTCTCGGGCCTGACGCCGGCCAACACCGCCACATGATTTATGGATGTATTTGAAAAGCTGTGGGGGGTCGAAGGATCTTTCCTTTTGGTTTGTACAGCGGTCATGTGCTTCAAGGGGGCCGCAGGCACGATCCACTCTGCCTTTCCCTCTGAAATAGACTGGGCAGTAAAATCCCCAGTGTTAACTTAACTATAGAGAGTGTACAAATGGAACTAAAGGGTCCATTTTGTTTCCATTTGTACACTTGCCGAGTCACCACCATGGATTTTACCGTGTACTGGGGCTGTTGTAGACCTAAAATGTAGCCGTTGTTTATATTGAGATTTTGAGGTTTATACATCTTCTCTGTAGTTGTATATTTCGTTCCTCCTGAATTTGGTTGTGCATTTGAAAATGTGAGGGGAATTGATGTATGATTCTAATGCGTCAGCTTGTATTGCACTTCAGTATGTACTGTAATGCAGTCCAGAATAAATATGGGCTAAGTAGAAATGGTATGGTGTCACAGTCATTGGCCTGTAAATGAAAGCTGCTGTTTCTCCGGTTGAGATTTTTCTGGTCAGAAAGACCTCACAATTGTTGATGGGTTTTTGGAAAGTTAATGAAATAATATGGGTTTTTAGGCTATCAATGAAAACAGTACTCTGATGGCATCAGCTGGACTTAAAAGGAACCCTGCATGAGCTCTTTAGTTTAAAAATAGTTAATGTTTTTATCCCATGGGGGCAGCCATTTTACTGTGCCTGTCACATGGTCTCATAGTGATGACGTCACAGTAGATCGCTCCTGCAGTACAACTAATGGAATACATCAAATAACTACATATTATGTCCATCTCCTTCATCCCCTCTGTTTTACAGTCCTTTATTTCACCAGTGGGCGTCACCATTGTCATAACAAACAGAGCAGTGTATATATATGTTGATGTTTTACGTTACATTGCTGTTTAATCATGGAACGTTCCATTAGCTGTACTATAACACAGATCTACTAGATCTACTGTGACGTCATCACTATGAGACCATGTGACAGGCACACTAAAATGACGGCCCCCATGGGATAAAAACATGAACTATTTTTAAACTAAAGAGCTTATTCTATGTGTTTTAAATGTTAAATCTAGTTATAGAGGGCAAGTATAATGTTTTTATCCATATTTGGCTCATTAGCAGGGTTTCTTTTAATGATGGCTGAGGGTGTGAGGTTGAAGTAATTGGGTCAGAATTGGAGCTCAGACTGGAAGCAGGTCGCGCATGTTTTCTCAGAAATTCACTCTAAAACTTCATTCAGCAAATTATTAACTTTTTTTTTGCAATGTCACAATTCATCAAATTACACAATTGCCATGATTATGCAATCTACGTAATTAGAATATTATGTAAAATCATCAGTGTAGTTTTAGCTCGCTGGGCAGGTGGTGCCAAATGCTGCTGGAAAAGGAAGATCAGCATCAATACAAAGCTTGTCAATGTACAAAGACACGCAGTGCTGTAAAATATCATTTTAGATTTTAGTGTTGAGACTGGACAGTGGACACGGCAAAACACATGATTTAGGTCATGCTATCATCTGGTGTTGATCCACTGACAATGAAAACCTCACAATGGTTTCAACACAGCCATCTTTTTGGAGTACATTGTGCTTCTGTATGTTGACGAGATTCTTGGAGATGCTAATTTTCTTTTTCCGCTCGATGTGGCACCTGCTCACAGAACCAAAACTACTTGATGTTCTGACCATAGCATTGCTGCACTTAACTAACCAGTAACCACACAACTGTCCTGACAGGGAATCTGAATTGTATTGTCAAGAGAAAGATGTGATATAAGACTAAACAATACAAATACCACGTATGTACAAATTCACGTACGCACCACACTTTGCATCAAACATATGCACATCACAAGTATGGACTTTGTTTACAACATGCTACACAATTTGCTAGCAAATTGGACTTAGATCACAAATGGGAATCAACTGTAACACCTCAACAGTGCCACAGTCTGATCACCTCCATGCCACGCCCCATTGATAAAATTTGTACAAAAGTAGTACAGACCAAGTATTAACTGCAATAATATACCATATATTCAGTTAGTCAACATTTCTTGTTAAAAATACATTTTTAGTGGTCTCGTAAAATATTCTAATTTATTGAGATAGGATTTTGCATTTTCACAAGTTGTACGTCACAATAATCAAGATTAAAACAAAAAAAGGTTTTAAATACTTGATGCACAATGGATTGGGAATACATGAAAGTTTCACTATTGAAGAAAATGAGCTTTTGCATATTGTAATTTCTTAAGATGGACCTACAGGTACAGTATATTATTAGAAACCTCCTTGTGAGAGCTTTTTCTTTTCTTAGGAGCAGTTGCTTGGATATACAGTATTTCATTAGAGATTAAACGCCCAACGAGAGACAAAGCCTGGTGGGATATTAAAGGCATCTCAAAAGCAGTGGTGTCATGCCGGTCCTACGCAGCACCACGCCGTCATGGCAGTCATTTTTGACGTCCATGCACAGGAATGGAACAGAACGTGTGCATAAGAACACGTTCCCCCCAAGTAGACCAGAAAAATGTTAAATTCCGGCTTTAATCTAGGCTAGACTACACGCACAACAGGTTTCTAGGTACTGCCAGTGATGTTCCCCAGTGAAAACCCCCAGATTCACACCCTGTCAAGTACCCAAATCAAATAATTAGCATTATTTGGTATGTGCACGCGTGTCAGGGCAGTAAATAAAAAAAACATGCCGCCTCTACTCAAAAGGGACTTGCTGTTTTTGGCCTGTATCATTCCATTTATGACAACTACGGTAGACATTTTAACTGGTAGTGAGATATTGTAAGTCAACATATCTAAAGACACAGTGGGTTCCTCTGACTGACTGACTAGGTAACCCTACAGGCTACAACAAGCTCTCATGTCACGTATGCACACAGCTGTGAACCATGCAATGACTGTTTTACACACTACTGTAATTTTCCAGTTTCTTGGGAACTTCTCCCATTTTAATTTATGACCATACAGCCTAGAGTGTGTAATTTACCTCCATGCATGCAAAACGTGAACCGGTGGCTTCACTAGTTGCATTACGTTTGTAACGCGATAGTGCCTGGTATAATTGTGCCTTAGATTATGTATATTGGTTCCAATGAAATCACCAAGGTGTCACACAACATACGATTTGGCACAGAGGGAAGGAAGCACAGCATAATTTATCAAACAAGTTGAGAAACACGTTTTTAGAATATGTAATCGAATCACAACTAACTTTGAAGTCAAATGGAATAGTGTACTTGAATAATGATGACACCCAATTACTGTTTTTCCAAAGCATACTACAGGGGTTTTTATCACCCTGACTCAAACTGGGGACCACCAGCTGAATAGGAATCAACCAGGGGACCACCACGCACGGGTACCCTTATTGCATTCTCTTACTTTATTCATATCAACCTTACTTTATTCATATCGACCTTACATTAAAGATTAAGCATTATAGTGCTGCAGTGCTGCTGATAGAGTACATGGTGGTGACATATCTTCACCGGCCCATTTATTAATCATACAATTTAGGCATTTAGCAGACTTAATGCAGAGCGACTTCTTAATTATGCATGAGCAGAAGAACAAGCATGGCAATACATCGTATACATACAACGTAGTTAATCTGAATCATACATAATCTAAGGACCTAACATACTGTATGTTACGTATAAGTTTACATACACTAGTGCTATCTAAGTTTACATAGAAATGGTATCTAAGATTCATAAGTTGATACTTTGCTGTAGGCATAAGTCTGTAGGAGGTCAAGGCTATAGGGCAACTACTACTCCAGTATAAGTCATAAAAGTATGATGAACTCATGATTACTTCCTTTCCTGTGGAAGTATGATGAACTCATCATTACGTCCTTTCCTGTGGAATTGCTTGACCTCAATCAGGCTTCTCAGTAACTGACAACATTGACATGCTTCAAAATACGTGCGCACACAGCTTTACTGTGTTGTTTTCCATGGAAGAAAATACAAAATGTTCCCTTTGCTTAGTTTATTACATTACTAAATGCATGTTCAGGGACCAGATGCACATTGACAGATCACCTGTTTAAAACCCGGGAGATGCTGCACCTGACAACGGGAAGGTAGATATTAATGATCTGTATCGTTTTGCAATGCAAATGCCCAAGTAGTTGGGCATTTATAGCCCAAATACTTATAAGTTTAAGTAGAATAAGCAAAAAAAAAAAAGGCATCTACTGAGATTTCCTGTCAAATTTGAACATACAAATTGGACACAGTGTAGTGGAGGGCGGGTGCAGTCCACCAACTTCTCTCACATCTAAAATATTTTGGGGGGCAAAAATATGTTTTTTTTTTTTGACTTGTCATTTACCAATTTCCAAATAGGCTATATACAGTACACGCATCTGTATGTTTTAATAGTATGTCTGGGTGTGTTGCGCACATGCACGTACATGTGTGTGAAGGTGTACGTGCCCGTGTCTTAAGTTACAACACTGAGTTTAACTATGTAATAATTAAAATTATGTAATAATTACACTGGTGGTGAGGTGACAGATTATTATGTAATAATCTGTCACCAGCATTTGGTACGGGGGAATGCTGTCATGACGTTATAGTGTGTAGCAAAGGTATTCCCCAGCAATAACATTAAGAAAATTATCGTTGGCGCGCTATGAGCTTGTATCTCTGCTATTTTTGAAAAATCGTGAAAACGTGGTGCAAATCTTTGAATAGTATGTTATTCAGAAACTAGAAATCTAGATAGGACACAATGGGTTAAGGTTTGAAGGTACTGTAGTCCCAGTGACGCTAGTTCGAACCCCCAGGGGCATCCCTGACAGGAAGTTGTATTCTGGCAGAAAAGGGAATAACAGGAAGAGGGGCACCTGACTGACGCTTGAATGGAAATGGCCTCGTTTTGGAATGACCCGATATAGCTTGCGTTCAAATACTTTAGCGAAGGCCCTCAGTGTGATGGAGTGAGATAACAACGACCCCAAATCCTCTCATTGCCAAAAAACAACTATGTGTCGGTTTGTTCCAATCTTTCTGAATGTTAGTTTTTTGGGGGGGCTTAGTTAAGTCCTTTTCACTCCAAAGGGAGTGCATCTTGTATCTTGTTGCATGTTGAGTCGCATGTCAACATGTGCAAAATCTCTATTCTATATTTGTGATTAAATAACTGAACATTGAGCATGCGACATATTCACACAGTGCCCATTTTTCTGTTAGCTCATACTGGGGTGGTGGGGGGGTGTAACCCCGCCATCTTTAAATGACTCATTTGTGGGAACATTGAATGGCAACTAGTATAGCCCCCTAATCCCATAGGACCTCATTTTTCAGATATTTCCATTGGAAACAGTGTAGATTTATATTCAGGCCAAGATGGTACTCAAAATGATTCAAATTGGGAGCAAACAGACTTAGTTGACATATCCCTATTTGTAGCCGAACAAAACTGGACTATCCAACACCAGAGCTTATATCCTTTGATCGTTCTCTCAGCTTCCGCCCTTCTGTTTTCTCCTAGTCTTCTACAATTCTTTTTAATATATACATTTTTTTCCCACACTAACTCACAGTCCCGTGCACACCCCTTTATCTTCACACTGCCATTTCCTGTTGCTTTCCCCTTTCATATAATCTCTAGCCTTGAAAGACTTAGCGTTTTTATTTTGGGGGGTGACCCGCGGTCATTGAACGGTTAATGCCAAGGTCAGGCATCAAGGGAAGGTCACGCATGTTCAAACCCCCACAACAATGGCTCAAATCCTTCAGGGTAATTGCATAGCGGCTGCTCTAATTGAGTCTGACAGGCCTTTAACCACTTTCAACCTGGCGTCCGTATTTTGGGCATGTATTTTTTGTGAAAATGATATGTTCAGAAATAATTAATAATTTATGAATAATTTAAAAAAAATCTCATCCACAAGCTTGTAAATCGGCTATTTGTGCATGATGACACGGTTGTATGATGGCAAACAAAACATGCCTTAAATGTTTAAATGTTTGTTTTAAATTCTCCATCTCCACCCATGTGCAGGACGTGGACTATTCCCAACACCAGGCAGGATGATACCCCCCCCCCCCCTTGGGGGACCCAAATTGCTTTTGTTAGCTGGGTGATTGTAAAGGATTTAAGAAAGATATAGGATTAACTTGAAAGACGAAAGCTGTCTGACTGCGAAAGATTTGTGTTTGGTGGTGAGAGTTGTGTTAGATAGGTGAACTTAACCCTTTAACAGATTTTTCACACGTTTTGGCGTGATTGTTTATTTTTGTGCTCTGCTCATCACATGAAAAGGTGTGTTGTACTTTTTTTTTTTTATCTATAACGATAGATAGATCTCATGAGGTATTTTAGATGATGACAAAGCCCAGAAAACACATCATACACTTCACAACTATAATTGATAAATTATATAACCTTAAATGCATTTATCTCTGAATGAGCCCTGGAAACGGTGAAATGTGACAACACAATTTGTCAAATGTATTAAAAAAAAAACTGAAACACATCATCAACTCATCTCATTAAAGTAGACACCTTAAGCTGTCTTTGGATGTCATTCATTTGCACAAATTCACAACATAGGATTTTCTATAAATTATTTAGTTACTATTGCACCTAATGGGAGTGAGTCTGGCTTTTCTGCTAATCTGAGTTAAATGTCTATACTTTGTATACTTTGTATGTATGTGTAGAGTGAGAGTCATATAACTACAAATGGTCACATTGTCGTGGTCACGATGGGGTCATTATGTATAGGATTGAGTGAAAACTGAAAGTGGAGTGAAACTTGTTGGAGGTTACATCAGAGCCTCGCTTGCCTTCTCAACATCCTCATCCTTTTTATAGGAAAAGACTGTTCAACATTTCCCTCGGTCAGCACTCTGGAAAGGAAACCTTCAACTCCCTGACCTGACCTCTGTGTCCCTCCCTGCTGGGTCAAGGTTCAAATAATTGAGTAAATTGAGCAGGGGGGAGTCCTGTATAGGTCAAACCACACACAGCTCCCATTTGCCACCGGTCTGATTCAAACCCCTTACAACCCAAGCAAAAAATATTAACAATGAGCCATTGTTAATCAGTGGATGGAAAACTGTGTGTTTATATAGAATAAATGACAAGTTTTTCTGTGGTTTTCTATGAGTCAGCCAGGATTGAAAGTTAACTGAACTTGTTTTGGTGTGATTGACTGAGTAGGCGGGGATAAAACCTTCTGATCGCGTGTGTGTGTGCATGTTCCAGGGGGAGTGCTGCTGTAGTAAACAGTCATCCTCTCCTTTCTCACATGTTCTTGCTCATTCTATCCTGGAGAGCCTGCCAGATTAAGCGCTGCTGTGCTCTCTGTGAGCTTCAGCACACTGAAGAGAGATCCAAATAGTGTCTATACACACACACACACACACACTGCTGTCTGTGTCTGACGGACTGCAGAGGGAGCTCAGACAGTCTAGGGTTGGATTTTAACCTTCATTACCTGCCAGCAGCCGGACCTTGGAACTGTTAATCAATACTTCCAGTGAAACCCAGCGGGACTGCCTTTTCCTGGCAAAGTGGTGTTTGTCTATGGAGGTGGGTACTTCAGAGAACATGCTACTCTTCCTCATAGCTGTGTTCAGTGTGTAAGAATAGATTCTGCACTGCAGTAAAGGAAATGAAATGGCAAGGAGAAAATCATTAGAATGTGTTTCTTCCCGCAGGTTGAGTAACCTGTTAATGCTTGACTAGTTTAGGTGAGTTTCTTTTCTTTTTCCCCCATCAGCAACAATTTGTGAACTGTCATTCATTCATGGAATAGACAGAGTTGTCCGCAGGGGCCCAGGAAACACATTTCTTTACATGGATTATTGGACTTGGCTGTTTTGTGTACCACTGTATAGACCCATAATCGCTCTTGACCATTTATGTTCATTTTTTCATCCCTCTTTTTATTCGAGTTTGCTGTTGTGCTGCCAGTGAGAGGGAGATGATGGCACTCACACACAGAAATCACTGCAGCCTGGCATTCTTCTTTTAAGTCTGTTTTTTCCCCCCCAACGTCTGCATATTTCACATCTGCTTCTTATATCAACAACCCCCAAGGTCTCTCCCAGCACCCGCCAGGGTTCTCCTCTTTCTACTCGCTTTATAGAAGATTGAAGGTGCCTTTCGATGTTATCGATTTCCAAGGCAAAACCGTAACGGCTTGTTTCCGAATCAGCAGGCCTTAACCAGATGTGTTTTCTTTTTTTCCTCACACTTCCTCCTTTTTTGGTCTTGTACACCGCCCTCCTGTGTATCTCCTATCGCCCTCCTGTAGTTACGGCTAGGGCGGCTGTTTGCGTCACAGCACAGGCCAAACGTTGCCTGAAACTGTCTAGTGTACACTAGTGTACACGTTGTTGGAACAGAGTGAGACCAGCTGCTGGTGACGAGTGCCGCTTTTCTCATGTGGTCACAGTGTGTCGCACTGATTAGCTGTTTGTTGGCTTGAAAACCTCACCTGTCATTAACTACACCTGACACTACACTGTTTAGTCTCCTACAGGTGAGTGCCAACTTTACTGCTTTTATTCTCAAGTCAAGAGGGTTTGGTGGCATGTGTCAGGTCTTCATATAGTTGACTGTCGATCAGATCAATTGACTTCCGGCTGAAGTTTAGATTTATCAAATCCGATATATGAAAAGTTAAAATGACAGCAAAAATGAGAACAAATGCGCTCGTAACATGTCATTGAATTTGAGTTTCAACTCATCTTTTTGACATTGGCTGATACAGCAGCAAGCCATGCGCCTGGAATGGGGATCTGTAAAGACAAGGAGCTAATGCTTCTCACCTTGTCGGTTCTCATCACAGTTTGTAAGCAATACTGTCATTTGCTGCATGTTGGAACATACTTTTCACTGGAATGTCTACTTCACAAGAAGGAGTTATTTCCTGTGAGCCCTGTAGGTGATTGTCCTTGAGTTTGTGACTGTCTGTGGAAAACACAAGCTCACTGTCTATGAGCAGTTTGAAATGAATGAACATTTGGCCTTTGGTGGATATTTTGATGATTTAGATTACTACCAGTATTATTATTGTATTTTTTCCATATTAAATTTGGCAAGAGTAGTAAGGATGAGGTGGAGATTGGAGATGGGTCGATATTAGATTGTGGTAAGACTCAAGAGTAGTAACGGTGACAATCTATGGGAGGAAAATTCAGGTCTCCAGTGGTCAATATATGTTAGAAAAAAGTTTACATTGTTGATTTTCAGACTGTATTGCTTAGACGGAAGCCCTCTTTCTGCTTGTTTCTAAGGTCAAGAGATTGCATTTTGCTCTACAGGATAGGAATGTGTGCATTGATCAAATTAACCTTTTTTCCAAGCAATAACAGAAAGAGACTGAAATAAATTAACACTCAACAGCCAAATGAGAGAATATTTGATCTAGAGATGGCCAAATACCATGGGGGAAAGAGGTGGCGAGATGTAAATGCCACTTGGAAATACTTAATATAATAACCAAAGCTTATTTTAAATGCTGCACACAAAGAAATCTGTTGAGTCATCAAAATAGGTTCATTTCAGACCTCAGTTACGAAATCGATGTAATTTCTCATGAAACAGGGAAAAACCACAGTTCTCAGCTATCATTATACCATGCTGGTGTATTTATGCTGTGGAAGGTACAGTATCTGCAAATCTGTTGAATTCCCTGTGAGTCAGCCACCACATTATAATGCTGAAAATGGCTGGTCTTCCTTAAAATAACACCGGGAAATGAAACACCTTGATGACTTGAATGAAGTTGAACTGTGCTGTGGGTCAATACATTTTTTTGATAGTTATGATAATACAAACATAGAAGGAACAGCATTGTTTGACTAGCTGCGTACATCCATAGTAAAGGGCAGTGTCATTGATCACCGATGATGGTAGCTTAAATACCAGCAAGAGGCAACGCAACAGCCTTGAGTCTTCTTCACATCCATAAATTCTACTATAGTGTGACCAGTGTTGGCCAGTAACGAATTTTAGATTACATATTACTGTAAGATTATTACTTTTGCTCCAAAAAGAAAAGTAACGAGATTACTCTGCCAAAATGGGTAATAAGTAAAGCATTACTTTGCAAGTAACGCTGAGTTACTTGTTTAAAATGAGCTTGTTGTTGCATGCAAAAATAGAACAGATTTACAAGCTATCGACAGATACTATAACAACAGAGATGTGCACTGGATTGTAGATCCAGTCCACACACTGCATCGTGTGCACAGTTATACTACAAATCGCTTGCTGCTTTGTTTTGTATTTTATTTACAAAACATTTTTAAATACAAGACCAACTGTCTTTCAGATTTTGTTTTGAAAACAATTGTGAAAAAGTTTAAAAAGTCAAAGAGACAAATTTTGAAATCTGGTTTTGTTAGTTGCAGGTCTGTTTTGTGATTGAAGGTTAAAATGTTCCCATTGCTTCTCTCTGCTCCTTTTATTTATTTATTTTTTTTTATCTAAGAAAGACATTTACAATGTCGGATTTTGTTGGTTTTGTTTTCAGGTGCAGTTTGTGGGATTGGAGACTATTATTATTCCAGTAAATTGGATTTAGTTCTAAAAAGAACTTGTTAAACAGATTATGTTGTACATCTCTATTTTTTCAAAGGTGGGAGTTGAGAACTTGGGAAAGTAATAACGTAATATGTAATATATTACTCTTCGATTCCAGTAATAAGTAAAGTAATGATATTACTTTGTCTAACGGGTAACGAGTAAAGTATAGAAGTTACTTTCCTAAGTAATACTGACCAACACTGAGTGTGACGTCACTGGAAGAAGCCTTACAGCCTGCAAATTCAAACCTGATCTGACAACATAAATAAACACAAATAAATATTAGTAGTAAGTTACATGATTCATTAAAGGATCTGTTTTTGAGAGAAAGCGAGAGCCCTTTAAATGTCCTTGATTTGTAATCTTGGAAAACCCTGGTGTTCTTCAAGCATGTGTCATCATGCAGAGGACAGACATTATGAAACCATGAATGTGTGCAATGGTCTGACTGACGAGTCTTTTCAAACACCCATGTAAATGTAACTATGTACTGTAACCCCAATTCTGTTATTTTCTAAATTTTATAAAAGCAGCTATAGTAACATTCCAAAATATAGGGATATCAGTGAAAGTGGTTAAAGTAATCGATTTTGGTGGGGATTGTATTACTGGCAGTGTTGTCCAGATTGACCACTATCGGTTGTAGACGTCGTTTCCGATGCTTCGTCATTACATCTCATTTCTCCAGAGCTTGGACTTTTCACGATCATTAAATCCACTCACCCCTTCTACTGGTTCCAAATCTGCTTTGCTGCCACCTGCGTTCACACTGGCTTCACACGTGATATGACATCACTCGCTGTTATCCATCGCCAACCAGGCCTTGCCCATATGAGATCTCTGTTCATGAATGAGTACTGCTACGCTTATGAACACGCTCCAACATGTGTTTAAGAAACACACATGCTCTATGATGAAACGCAACAAGTGCCTCCGTTTGAGCAGATGTGTGCGTGCGCATGTGTGTGCCCGTGCCTGCGTGTGTGTGTGTGCGTGTAAGGGCTGGAGTGTATACCCGAATTAGCCGGTTAATAGGAAGCAGGCAGGATGAGTTGTTGCATAAGGCCTGCACTATAAAGAAAAGGGCCATGCAGGCACTGGCACCCCAACCCCCTCCTCGCCGCCCTGCCAGAGGACAGATGGCGGCAGAATGAAACAGAGGGAAGGCCAACCGTTTATTTATTGAAAAGTAAATCAGACCTGGGCCAGCCCTGACCCGGGTTCCACTAAAACCCCCCTCTCTTTGATCTCTGGCAGACATCGTACTCGCTGGCCACCGTTTCCAGTCCCACCTATACCTACTAGGCCAACAGCAAATGGCAAGTCTGTGCAATGTTTAAGAAACCAGGCTTGCTCTCTCCCTCCAGTACAGAAGGGGTGGGGGGTGGGGGGGCAGTCGGTGTCTTATGCTGCTCAGCTCCCAAGGGGGCCATGAGGGGGGAGGTGGGGGAGAGAGGGGGAAAGAGAAGGAGAGAGAGGGGGAGAGGGGGAGAGAGAGACAAAAAAGAAAGTAATGCGTTTCAAAGACTCTGTTGACTCGGTTTGATGGAAAGCATGCTCACTCCACAGGCATTTAGCTCTTAAAGCTTTTCTGTGCCAATCCATCATGCTTAATGCAGTAAAACTGCGAGTTGATACTGTACTTTGAGCCACAGTGCAGGATTCATCAGTCATGATCACGGTGGCAAGGCTGGGAGTGAGGGTTCCAATTCTGCCTATACCTTATTGGTGGGCAAATGCTCACGTAATATTATACAGTCATACATAGGGTTGTGGAATAATTGTGGTATAATAACAGTTGTGCAACTGTGGTGTACTGTCATAATATGATTGTACAACACAGATTGTACATTTGTGAATTTAATAGGAATATGCCCGGATGTTGATGCTTGTCAGTACAGATCATTGGTTTGCTCAAGCCCCTATGCTATCTAAAATGTAGAGTGACAAGAACAGATAGTTGATAATTGCCCTCTGGATGGATAGATAGAAGAAAAGTAGTCGCCCAGAGGGAGTAGTTAATATTAAAACAAAACTGAGCTACTTCTGAACACGTCTGGCTACATGGAGTGAGGGACTACACTGGATTCTGTGGAATAATTATGCGTTGGGTGTTTGATATTGGAGAATCAACTCTTGTTTGTTGCCTGTATCCATAGTACAGTATGTGACCCTGTTGCCTTTATCAAATTTTGTGTCATAACAATAGAAAAACTTGACACATCTTCTTTTAGCCTGGGCATCTTGAGGTATGCCAATCAAGAGAATTCTGTGTCTAGTTGTATTGTGACCTTGTAGGTCGTACAATTAAGTACAAGACGGGGCTTAATTGTTGAGATGTTTATGTTTTTAATTATTTAGACTATTAGACATAGACTATGAAGCATTGATGATGTGTACATTTTGTGGCTGCTTGATTAGTTGGAAGTTGCAGACTGTATGACCACAGTCTGTGTCTGGGTTTGGGGCGCGTGGGTATCTACAATAATCCCATTATTTGTACAAGAGTCAAGACCATGCATGACTCTGTACCGTCTGTCCAGTCAATCACTTGATGTGTGGGTGTGTTTCCAAGGAAGGATGCAGGAGCTGCTTTGTGTGGTTGTCTGATTACACCCATTTGGATTCCATAGACATCAGCATGTCATGGAGTGATAATAGGCCATCTATGAGCTTACACGGCGCAGTGCAAAGTCTTGTAAGTCTTTAGATAATAATCTTTTGTATATACGCATAGTTACTTATATAAAGTATGCAAAGTGAACAACAATAGAATGCATGTGCAAACTTACAGTCAACAAACAAAATGCGCCGCCCCATGATTATATTAAGATCAATAGATCTTATATAATCATGGGGTGGCGCATTTTGTTTGTTGACTTTTGTATCAATCTGTAGTTTCTGTCAACTGGTTAGCTGTATGGCTACCAAATGTCCTTCGTTTCTACACAATGTGCTTATTGTTTATAAAACACATGCAGTGCTCCTTTCACACTTTTTCCACCATTTGCATATCAGGAACTAACAAACGTTGTTTCGTTATTTTTTGCTTTAATCCATGCACTCTGCATGCATTCTTTGCTGTGTACCATGTCCAGGGAGTGAATGAGTGAGTGGAAAAAAACACAGAAGCATACATTTATGCTCCCTATGTGTTTGCATTTAGTTGTGTGTGTTGTGTTTGCAGGTTGGCGTACAGTCATAAGGACGTCTTAGTGATCACTATGAGACACCAGGGTGCTGCTGTCTGACTCGTCCAAATCTCCATGACTGATGATGAGTCGAGTTTAATGCTAACATAACTTTGAGCAGAGATGGATCTCATCCATTTGCCAAATCAATGATGGCTTACATGTCGGGGCAGGACCTCGACGCAGCTTATTTTGTAGGAGTGGAGTGATGGTAGGATTAGAGAAAGAGTAGTGTACTGTATATAATTTAACACGGTAGATCATGTCACCCACCGTCTGAGGGCCGTGGTGAAACGGAGCCTTGCAGAGTGCTGCACAAAGGTAGCCCAAACAAACATGGCCTGGGCTGTGTTCAGCCAAACAATATTAGCCGCTGTGTTGAAATGATGCATTAGTCATGCTGTTTTGTTTTGTGTTGATTCAGGCCAGTTTTGATTCTGTGTGTGCGTGTGCGTGTTCGCGTGCGTGTGTGCATGCGTGCACCTGTGTGCGCATGTGTGGTAAATGAGCAGAGGTCGATGACAGGATGTTGGCGGACCAGCCACGGTATTTGATTTTGCTATATGGGTGTGGTGGACAAACAGCTACGTGTGTCTGTGTGTGTGTGCGTAAGATATCATTATAATTTGAAATAAAGGTGTGGGAATACCACAACATTTGAGAGACAATAACATTACAGATGCTGTTTATGTTTTTGCTAAATCAGTAGGATTTTTTTTTTCCATTTAGATGAGGTGTCTTATCACTTAGCACATCCCACTCCTAACCACACCACAGTACAGTAAAGGCTTCACTAAAAGCCTTGTTGCTCCAATGTGTGACAATCCTTCTATTCCCTACATCATATTAAGCATCTGCCGGTGGTGTAATCTGTCTGTTAGACCCGTCATTAGACCGACATGCATAAATGCCAGCCTAAGAACTTGCGTTTTAGGCTGGTTGTGCCTTGCATTGTTGTGTCTGTGAATGGGTGAAAGTAATGTACCATTTAACATTTTAAGATTCGATCCACTTTTTTAGATGAAAATCAAAGGATAACTTGTTCCTGTGGTTTCAGAGATGGTATCACTACATGGATATCATGTTAAGAAGACACACGCATGCATACACGTGCATGTGTGCGCGCGCGCGCGCACGCACGCACACACGCGCACACACACACACACACACACACACACACACACACACACACACACACACACACACACACACACACACACAGATGCATGGTAGTTACTAGTTACATAAGTGTAGGACAGTACTAGTAGGACACTCTGTTCAGAGAAGGATTGGGGGTTAGACGGGGGAATGCAGGAAGGTTGCAGCCAGGGAGACAATGAGTTTAATCCAGTGCTCTTGGCAGTTGGCACAGTAACACGGTGTCTTTTATCAGTAATTTTCATGATGGATATAGAAGAGGAAAGAAAAAGCTGTGCTGCTTCGTTCTCTATATAATTTAGAATAATTTGTAATATTATAAATAAATCACCTAGTCTATTTAGTGGGGCTGCATTTCACA
>CM076968.1:29651700-29884200 GCA_039105355.1 Benthosema pterotum | reverse complement strand
AAGTGGCACAAATATTGAGTCAACATATTCCGTATATACTGTATGTTTTTATTTTACAGTACTTTTAGTAATTAAGGAAGTAAAATCCTCTCACGCAACATTTTCCTCAACGCTTAGATGTTAATCATGGCACATTGGGTTCATGACCTAAAGACATTAACACCTTCCTGTCCAAGAGTTAAACTCGTATGAGTTGTGCTGTGCGCTGCTTGCATGTTCAAGTCTTATGAATGATGATGAATCACGACTGGTTGGTCGTGAAATCACTTGCATCACTTGTTTATTGAAGCTTGGTGTTTTTTAAAACTTGCCAGTCAAGCTTGACTCCAAAAAGGTTCTTTAAAGCTGCCTGTCAGCTGTGATGACAGTATAGCAACATCTGAGGTTGTTTTAAACATTTTTCTTTGTCCCTCCAGGCTCCATCCTGGCTCGGAACGTGTCCACGCGCTCCTGTCCCCCGCGCACCAGCCCCCCCTCTGACCTGGAGGAAGAGGACGAGGGAGGCAATGACCGCGGGTCAGTAGTCCGCTGTTTGGGTCACCCAGCTTATTATTATTACATAATTATGGTGTTCCGTTCATGTTCTAGTCAGTGTACTGTCACTGTACTGGCTGAAAGATGTTTGGTTTGTCTTGGAATGGGAGATAAACTATGAGGAGTTTGTATTTGTGTGTTGTCAAAACAGGGACTATTGGTGGAAAAAAGAAAATAGTCCCATAAAGGAATTATGTAACAGTTGTGTTTATTGGAGCAACGAATGCTCTATGGAAGGGAAGATAGATGTAGATTTTTAACTGATTTTAACTGTTTTAACTTTTTCAGGGAACGAAAAACAGGGGGTATGAAACTGGTGAAGAAGAAGCCACGGAGACGGCACACGGATGTGAGTGATCCACATTCAACTCGGAATGATAATCATTCACAAATTGTGACTTGTTTGTGACCCACAGTTCAATAAGGGGGTAGACCACAAACATTTCACCTGATGAAGGTCATATGTGGCCCAAACATTGTACCTACTGTACCACTTTCTGTGCTAAAGTAAAAAATAAAACAAACTTTAGGAGCAACTGCAGATTCGTATTCTTTTATCAGTGCAAAGGAGCCCTCTTGTGGTCTTGTTGAGAGAATACACTCATTAGCCTCTGTAGACATTTTTAAACCACAGCTCAAGACTTTTTGCTCTGTAAAGCGCTTTGAGCTGCATTTTATGTCATGAAAGGTGCTATACGAATACATTTTATTATTATTATCAGGCTGTCTGGTCAGGTCTCAGGACTTGTCTTCATTGACATTGCCTTACCTGTTGCTCTCTGCAGGATCCCAGTAAGGAGTGCTTCAGCCTCAAGTTTGATCTGAATGTCGACATCGACACAGAAATTGTCCCTGCCATGAAAAAGAAAACATTAAGGTGGGGCTGACTGGAATAAACGACTAATTAACATGAATATGAATATGGTCTTGTGTTCTCTGGTGTGATTGTGTCAGAACCGTTTAATTATGGTATTATAGGTAGGTGTATTGTGTGAGCGTTGTATATAATACATTGAATAATGTATGGTGATCACTGATTACTGCCTTTTGTCAATGTGTTACTAGAGAGGTTCTGGGTCCAGTGTTTGAGAGGAAAGGCATTGAGCTGTCTCGGGTTGACCTGTTCTTGGATCAGTCCAACACGCCGCTGTCTCTAAACTTTGAGGCCTATCGCTTTGGTGGACACTATCTTAAAGTCAAAGGTAAGTCGTGTTTGTTCAGGGGGTGGGGGCTGGCTGGAAGAGTCTCATCCTGCTTTGTTATTTCAACAGTTTTATCCAGCTTTGCTCTGCTT
Source organism: Benthosema pterotum (assembly GCA_039105355.1). Lineage (NCBI taxonomy): Eukaryota > Metazoa > Chordata > Actinopteri > Myctophiformes > Myctophidae > Benthosema > Benthosema pterotum. Next base: position 29,882,372 of record CM076968.1, on the reverse strand, counting down.
TTGGAACATGATGGAAGTTGCAAAGCAGTTCATCAAGTGGTGCCGCTTTTGATCTGAGCAGTGAGTGCATGAGAGACATAACAAAGATAAGGGATCCAATAAAGTCTTGAGGCAACATAACAACAAGCTATTAGGCTTTTATTCTAGAGAATTTCTGCTCAGATGGCCCAAGAACAAACAATATCTGGGCAGGACAGCTGGCAATGGCTCCTAGTTTCCCCCATGTTTCAGACTAGAAGTAAAACGAAGTGGATTGCAATAACATACAGTTATTACCATCTGAGGATGGCAATAACATACAGTTATTACCATCTGAGGATGGCAATAACATACAGTTATTACCATCCGAGGATGGCACACAAAGTCAAAGACAATAACATACAGTTATTACCATCTGAGGATGGCACACAAAGGCTGTGAAATCTGTTGTATTGACTTTAAATACCTATCAATGACGTTTGGTTTGGAGGTTTCCTGACTGTCCATAGCCGAACAAGACACAGAATGAGTAGACCGGTATCATCTCATGGAGCATTAGTCAGGACCAATTGTATGAAGATACAATTGGAATTTTTACCCAAAATAGGAACAGCCTTTCTAACTTAAACTAAACTTCCTGAATTATACCGGAACCTTTTCCATTAACCAGAGTTTTGTTCGAAGTCCACGAACAGTAAAAAACTCGCACACAACAGCACATGTCCCTTATCCTTAGTTTTGGCATCGCATTTGCAATTTAAACTGGGGGTGGTGCCCATCGCTCTTGGACCCTTGCATATACCCTACCCTCCATACTGCAGTTGCACGGATCAAAAGGCACGTATTAAGCCTGTCATAAAACGGATCCCATACCATGACTGATTAGTGCTTGCTGTTCTTTTGAAATCTCCACCCTCCCGACTCACACCTCTCACAGTCGCAGTCTGGAGTTACACACAGAATGTCACACAGGGGTCGGCTCAACGCACACACACTCCAGTCCACAGCTGTTGACTCACAGCCAATCAGGGAGGAGGGGGGGGGGGCTGTCAACGGAATGGAGTTTCATTGATTAATTCCATATTCTGTTCTATTCTTGTACGCTACCCCATATACGCACTGTCTTTATTGGGTGAAAGAATGTATGACCCAGCGTTGTCAGATAGGATTTGTTTACACTTCTTATTATTAACCTTTTATCGTTTTTTTATTATGACTGCTATAAACGACAGTTGCTCCAAGTCCAACTGTCTAATGCACTCTTTGAGTTGAGTTTAATGAGGTCAATGGTCATACTGCTCTGTCATTGTTGTTCTAAACCAGCATTTAGCAGACATCAACGTATTTATTGTACTTCACAGGGTGGACATATGCAGTATTTTCCCCCAAAATGGCTCACATCACACAAAAAACCAGGAAATGCTTTCTGCTGTGCCACACTGGATGTCAACCCAGTATGAATGTATCTCTTTAAGCTCCTCAAACAGCTCAACCATTCTGTTTGTCATTCAGCACGACCAGGTGATGAGCTGAAGGTGGAGCAGGGCGTGAAGGACCTGCGATCCCTCAGCCTGCCCAACATGAAGAACTCAGGAGGCCAGAGCCCCTACATCCTCACCCCCAGCACAGAGAAGGTGGAGCACGGCTCTCTGGGACGACGCGAAAGCATAGACCTGTTGGTGAGTCTAGTAATTTGCACCTCACCCACAGGATATTGCCGACACAGTTGCTCGTAAACACGTTTGCAGTGACGATATCAAATACGACACTCTCAAGTCTCAACTCGGACCTACGTCTGATTTATCAAGCTCAGTCGTGCAGCAGCCCCCTCAACCACAACTACTGTGTGCACACAAACACACAACACACATAACAACCGTTTGACAGTCACTCCCTCTGTTAGGACACACCCTCTTCTTTCCAGAATTCCCTAACCCCCAACTCATCCCCAGATGCCAGAGGCTTATATCTCATGGTAAATAATGATGACCACACCAAGTGCCATTACAACTGTTCGCCTGGCCACTGAAACTCTACGACGGTGTATGCTTATTTCTTTTCATGCTTGGCACTGTCGGTGGCTGAGTGCACGCACACATGCGCACATACAGCGATTCACTCACTGTGCTGTGTGGGTCAGGCCTTAGTTGGCACACAGAGGATGAGCTCAGTCAGTACTGTGCCATCCCAGGCATCCTGTGACTATAGGAAGTGGTTGCTTTGGCACTGAGGAAAAGTGCTGAGAGATCCGGGCTGTATGACTCCGGTCTACTTGGCTGCTGTACTGTTGAGAGCTTAGAAGAACTAGGACAGAGAGTCACTGGGTTCACTTTGTCTCAATTTTATGTGAATAGAAATAGTGGACTTGGATTTTTTATTTATTTTCATAGACCAGTTACACTTATATACCAGTTTAGCTGCGACAGGACTATTTATTTTACACTATTTTTCTCTGCGTGATATACTGTACAAGCAACATACTGAACATTGACAGTACAGTATATAATATACTATAGACAATCAAATAATGTTAACCATTCCCAGCCAGACATTAGTAGTGACTCAAGTCAAGTCTAGATAATTGCCCTGTGTGGGCTTGCCCAGACTCTTTTGCATAGTGAAAACAAGGGAATGGGTGTAATCCTCCCTTGAGGCGAGTCTAGACCCACTTTACTGTGTGTGCGTGTGCGTGTGCGCGTGCGTGTGCGTGTGTGTGCGTGCGTGTGTGTGTGTGTGTGTGAGAATGACTGACTGATGTGTGCATGTACATGTGCATACTGTCAACGTAAATCTGTCTCTGACGTCACTGTTGCCTTGGGCTTGGAAACAGGTAGAGGTTCAGAGATGAGGTTGGAGTTATGGCCTTTTCCAGCCATCTGTGGTCAAGTAACTAAGATAGGAAGACAAATGATGTGCGTTTCTCACGAAAGAAAGCCTTAAGTCATAGTTCAACCTCCTACCACTCTAATTTTATCAGTCACATTAAAATCACTTGCCAAAAAGTTTGTTCCAGAGGACAGTTTTAGAGTTAAAATAACAGTAGTTTTAACCTTCTGGTTTGTATATACAGTATGTGCATAACAGCAGTTCTTTTCAAAGTGATTGTGCTACAAACAAACAACACCCTTGTTTTAGTGTCAGAATTCTGTGAAAACAACAACTCTGTGCAGTCCTCAGGGGGCAGTAATGTGCCATGCACAGCCCTGATGAAGGTCAGTGTTTCCCTAAAGTTGGGTCTAGGGACCCCAAGAGATCCTTGAGGGAGTTCCAGGGGGTCCCCAGCTAAATGATAGCTTGGAAGTAAAAGGACATTTATAGGTCTGTAATAAGTGAATTTGATTCGTGGGGTCCCACGACACACCGTCATTTACAACTCTTGTAAAAGTTTGACTTTCACTTCTAATTTGTAGTTGATGACCTATAGAACAATTTTAGTTCGAGTGGCCCATCTGTAGATGAAAAAAATATGCATTTTTTGCCTAATTTCAAAATTGACCAAAATCGGATTTTTGTTTTTCTTAAAAGTCTTTATTTTCTCACAATTGCTGTTTTTTCTTTGTTTTCTTTTGCTATATCAAGTCAATATTAACCCAGGAATTAACTGGATTTCAAATATTAATGTTTGGAATATGATATGGAAAAAATGGATGCCCATGTACATCAAATTACTTCAAATGGCACCTAATTTAAATTCTGTTGAACCTAGAAGGATGAAGTTAGTGCCTACCTATCATGAATGAGTAATGGTATAAATTGTAAATAAATAGAAACAATACAGTATTGGGGGGACTAAAGTTAGACATACCCACTTATAGCCCAGCCGATCTATGTGTGAAAATTGTGCACTTTTCAATGAAAGCATGACATTTGGCACAAAGTTATAGCCTGACATAAGGAATTGTTTTGGCTATGGGTCTGTGATGACAGCTATGGTGGCCATCATCTGCTGTTATTTTACCAATTCAGCTCATACAACATACAATCTTGATTCTGATGACAAAACGTTTTCAAGGATTATGATTTTTTATAAAATGCTAGATAATAGTCAAATCATCAAAATGTGTAATATTGATGTATTGATGTAGGCAGTAAATCCATGTCTTCTACCCTATATGTGAAAATCAAGTGAGCCCATGAAATCAGCTGACATATTCTTAGTACTCACTCCAACTCAAACCAGCTCTACCCGATTGACCAGTACCCAGTGAGGTCAGAACACCAGTCTGTGTACTTCTAACCAGATCCCCATCCAGATCCAACACCAGTCTGTGTACTTCTAGCCAGATCCCCACCCAGATCCAACACCAGTCTGTGTACTTCTAACCAGATCCCCATCCAGATCCAACACCAGTCTGTGTACTTCTAGCCAGATCCCCACCCAGATCCAACACCAGTCTGTGTACTTCTAGCCAGATCCCCATCCAGATCCAACACCAGTCTGTGTACTTCTAACCAGATCCCCATCCAGATCCAACACCAGTGTACTTCTAGCCAGATCCCCACCCAGATCCAACACCAGTCTGTGTACTTCTAGCCAGATCCCCACCCAGATCCAACACCAGTCTGTGTACTTCTAGCCAGATCCCCACCCAGATCCAACACCAGTCTGTGTACTTCTAGCCAGATCCCCACCCAGATCCAACACCAGTCTGTGTACTTCTAGCCAGATCCCCATCCAGATCCAACACCAGTCTGTGTACTTCTAGCCAGATCCCCATCCAGATCCAACACCAGTCTGTGTACTTCTAGCCAGATCCCCACCCAGATCCAACACCAGTCTGTATACTTCTAGCCAGATCCCCACCCAGATCCAACACCAGTCCGTGTACTTCTAGCCAGATCCCCATCCAGATCCAACACCAGTCTGTGTACTTCTAGCCAGATCCCCATCCAGATCCAACACCAGTCTGTGTACTTCTAGCCAGATCCAACACCAGTCTGTGTACTTCTAGCCAGATCCCCATCCAGATCCAACACCAGTCTGTGTACTTCTAGCCAGATCCCCACCCAGATCCAACACCAGTCTGTGTACTTCTAGCCAGATCCCCATCCAGATCCAACACCAGTCTGTGTACTTCTAGCCAGATCCCCACCCAGATCCAACACCAGTCTGTGTACTTCTAGCCAGATCCCCACCCAGATCCAACACCAGTCTGTGTACTTCTAGCCAGATCCAACACCAGTCTGTGTACTTCTAACCAGATCCCCACCCAGATCCAACACCAGTCTGTGTACTTCTAGCCAGATCCCCACCCAGATCCAACACCAGTCTGTGTACTTCTAGCCAGATCCAACACCAGTCTGTGTACTTCTAGCCAGATCCCCATCCAGATCCATACAGTAAAAGCTGTCTGGTGAAAACCACTGCTGAAGTGCTGTACCTTCACACACAAGCTAGTTGACAGGAAAATAGTCATACCCAAGTAGTTATATTGCACCATGGTGACCATTCTTTTCGACTCTCATGTCCTTCTTGAAGATGGTTCGGAATGCATAATGCTTCTCCCCATGAAGACTCAACAACAATGTCAATTGAAGGAGCCTTCACCTCATGATACCTGGTGCTGGTGAGAAACTGTCTCCTGTATATAGCCTCCAAAACAAATGCAGACACTTGGCTAGACTGCCAGTTTGAAAGGGTCAAGCCCCTAATCCTGATTGCGGCAGTCAACCCCACCTAATCACACAAACTGGGGCCTCCAGATGAGCCAGCAGCCATCTGCACAAGTCTGGGTTAGACCTTGCAGGGCTGAGCTAGAGACTTGGAAAGAAACCTTCAGCAAAGACAATGGCATTGACATAGTGACATAGCCCCAGAACACTGAGGCCATAAGAAGTGAGGAGAAACTCTGGCTGGAAGCCCTCACCCCACGTCATCCTTTAGACCTCGTCCTTGAAAACGTAGGATTATTTACCAGAATCAGGATCAGAGAATTTTAATTACTGTTAAAATATCAGCAGGTGGTGGCCATTATGAGAAATATCTACCATGGTCACAGGACAAATGTAACTAGTACCAATGAATTCCTCATCATTGACAATGTGGGACTATTTACTAGAATTAATATTTTAGAAAATAGCTGTCAGGATTACCAAGGGACAAATCTGTGATGGTGCCATAGCCAACAATGCTCCTAATGACATGCTCCAACTGTGTTCCAAAATTCATGCTGTTATCATCAAAATACTGCACATAGAGGCTGGACTACGTGCTATTCTTGTGGATACACACAAGGGGGTGGGGAGGGGGGGGGGCTGGGGTAATATGGTCTAAATGACTAAATACTACTTCTGAATGTGAATATGTCATATGTTCAGATTGGATAAGTTACGACAGTCTTATATCATATTTTGGAAGCCCCCCCTAATAATCTTTATCTGTGTGCTGGCCACTCTAACCAAAATGGTTACCTCACCTAGAATTTAGTATTGAATGTTAAACTTTTAAAGTTGTAAACGACAACTAAATTTAACATGGAGATGGAAACTCACTTCGGTTTTAGCTAATTTTAGCTTGTTTTGCTTGCTATTTTTGTCGATATACACCAATAATGGATGAAAAAATATATTTTATGTGTAATTAGGTTTAGGTAGCAAATGCTACTCCTGATTGTGAATCCATAGATATCCCATATGTACAGATTGGACAATTTGATCAAAAGTTACAACAGTTTACATGTTTTGGCAGGGTTGGCACCTTGTTACGCCCCCTACAGGCCAAATATTTAATTTGTGTGCGGGCCACTCGAACCAAAATGGTTCTATAGACCCTCACCAACAAATTAGGACTGAAAGTGAAACTTTTACAAGAGTTGTAAATGACATCCACATTTAACATGGAGACGAAACCCCACTAGATTCCATTTGTACACTCTCAGATTTAAATTAATTAAATGGTTAATAAAAATCTTTTCTTATGGGTACCCTGGCATATCTTTTCACAGGGGGCTCTTGAGGCTAATGAATGTTGATTTAGGCATCCTTGACATGAAAGGGTTTGGGAACCACAGCTGTATGTTGTATTGTAGATCAGACAGGCTAAACAAAACTGGAGTTTTTGGGATTTGCCAACAGAGGACATTTGACATCGGCTTGTATGACAGGGATGGTTTAGAAATATTTAATTATTGTTACAAACCTTAGATAAAAGTGTGTACAATACAATCAAGCATGGAAAGTATCTTGAGTATCAGAGGCCACTTTTTTGTTTTCCAAGACAAAGACAAAACATATTCTCCCATCTTCCTGCCCACCCTTCCAAGCTCGAGAGGCAAGTTAATATTGTAATGTAGTTTATTCCTAAAAAAGGAAGTGGGAGTTAAATAAATTAATTTTATATATATATATATATATATATATATATATATATATATATATATATATATATATATATATATATATATATATATATATATATATATATATATATATATATATATATATATATATATATATACTGTATAGATACGGTATACACACAAAATCAGACAGTCAAAATGACAGGTCTCTTTTTTTTCTAAAATCAATTAATTATATTAATTAAAAATAAAAAGAGGTAGGAATAAAAGAAAATCATCGGACCTTGTGTAAGAAGTAAGATAGTTATGGGCTGTTTTTAGGATGTTGAAATGTCATATTACGGGTCAACGTCTAATTTATCAACTGAGGTGCAAACTGTAAAAAATGTATCAGTCTGGGATACGACTGACCTATGATTTGGCCTGTGTTTGGGTAATCCCTACTGTGGCATCATTATGGTTGTAACAGAAAGTAATGGAAGATATGAGAGCTCAGTTGGGCATGATTACTCAACAGGGATATGAAGCTAGAGAAAATATTATTATGATAGAGGTCTCTGAAACAGGAAAAGCAATAGTCTAGAGAGATGAACAGGAAATACGTCAGTACTGGTGGTAGCACCATGGGATGCAAAATGGAAATGAAAGTTAAATTAAAATGATGACAGAACTAAACCCAGATTTTCGGAGAAAGACCAGATTTTTTTCGTATACTGAGAGTTTGGAAAGAACAGAAAGAGGAACAAAGAGGAACGGCGGAGAGGTGGAAATGAATGGCACAGTTTGAGTTTCTCGTCTCGCGTGTTAGAATAGCACAGGGTGATTTGTACATGTCATTCTAAACTTGTTGGTACCCAAGAGCAGAAAAACTTTGATCCAATTGGGTCTCAGCCTGTGTGAGCAGCCTATAAGACAAAGGCTGTGCTTGGCCTTCTGGTTGCTGACTGCAGTCTTTTGCCGTTTCTATGGCAGTGGCTTTGGCACTAAATGCACGCGTGCCTGCTCTGAGTGCACATGCGTTTATTTAAATGTCATTGTTGATTTGAGTGCCAAATTAAATCAAATATAAACACATCAACCTATTAAAATGTTATTAGTCTTTATTATGTTGTATACAACAACGGATTGAATCAAAATAGTTGATAAAAGCATTGTGTCACAGCTATCATTAGTGGTAATGGATAACAGGTCCTTTCGATTTTGTTATCTTCCGCTTTCCAGAGAATAGATACTTGCCCTCTCGGTCACATGGTATACAGTGCCACACAGACACCTAGGTTATGGTTTCCAGTAAGCATATTATAAAGTGATCTTTGCACTCTTTTTATTGCTCCTCTATGTAACACATCCATAAATGGTGAATGGTCTGCATTTGAGCACCATTATGCAGTAGTACTTTATACACTCAGGCACACACACACACGCACGTGTGCGTGGATTATTTCAAATTTTGAAACTATGGCTAAACAATCTTCTATATCCAGTCAAGCAACCTGTCAAGTTAATGCTTGTGTGCGATAGACGTTCTGGTCATGAAAGCCAGGCTTCACACCCATCATACACACATCTCTAAGAAACACTCATTTTGCAATTGTGCGTTATTTAAAAATATTACATGCGTATTATTGCAATTGCTGATGACTTCATTTGTTGCTACTTTTGTGCTTTTTGGTCATCACCCACCATAGTCTGAAGACTTGAGTTTGTTTGAGAACACCAGTTCTCCTGTTTCTTAAAAAAAAAAAAAAAAAAAAAAAAAAAAGACTTTAGGGCTTTTCACACAGGGACCCTGTGAATGGAATTAATATTGTGCATATACGCAGATCTAGGTAATGATAAAGTCTTCTTCATAGCACACATCATATATGGAGTATCTCTTAATTGTACAAGATTTGAGGTCAGATCAACATAGAATGTCAGAACGCTCCATATATGGAAATCTAAGGGTTTGATGAGATCAAATTAACATCTGTAATGAATTCTGTACTGGCCATATATGGAGTGTGTCTTGAGTGTACAGTGTACTGTTGTGTTTTGTATTTTAACTTAAGAATAGATTTCTACTGTAGGTGTGTCACCATCCAATACCATGAATACAGACCAAAGAGACATCCATCTCATTCTGTGTTGTCTAATAGGTTCATCACAATGATTACATAATCGCCTAATCGCAACTATTTTAAAAACTAGATATAGAGGAAATGTGATTATGTTATTATGTTATGTATTTGTCCCTATTATATTACAATCATGTTCATATATGTCATCATTTTGGGACACTACTAGTGGAAATATATTTGGTTAACCAGATGTAACTCTTGACAACGTAAAACTGAAACCAAATGCACCCTTGTGGGTCCATTTGGTTTCATGTTTACACTCTCAAGAGTTAAAATATTCATCATCTGAATTAGCCCAAATCTACACAACTAGAGAATGTAGAAGATTAATGGTCATTTTGACCTGTATGTTCGTCTCTCTGTTTTGTTTCTCAAATCCAGCCTAGTATTGTGGACAAAAGCAAAATAAATCCTTAGTTTTGGGGTCTTTGGGGATAAAAAAAAAGTCTTCAAATGGTGGTCCATGGTTCAATTGCTGAAAAAATAGTGGGCCCTGGTATGAAAAAGGTTGAAAACCTCTGACCTACAGTAGGATCCTCCTGGGACTGCTGCTGCTCCCTGGTGTGTTGAAACACGAGCACACACACGTCAGACGCACAGCGTTTCTACCTCGTCACTGTCCCTGTGAGCTTCACATTACAGTGAAGGTAGCCTATAGCCTTGAGAGATGAACAAAAGGAGAACGCATCGGTCTGCTGGCATAGCCTTGGGGAGAGAAAACGTTGGTTATGCAACAGACGGAGGAGGTGTGATGGAGGTGTTTAGTAACTGCCAAAGCATGAAAGAGCAGAGTCGAGCCAAGATGCCTGGAGGCACCGTGATGACGCGTACAGCCCCAGATCTACGTTCATGGGAAGATTCAGGGTCACAATCTGTTTACTGGGCTGGTGTGTTTACATACAAGAACTTGATGCATTGCTCTCTCCGAGAGCACATCAGAGAAAATAGTGCGCAATATAAGATTTAAGATATGAAAAAGTAAATACAACTATAAAAGAAAAAAAGAAAAAATAAGAAAGAGATTCAGATCTCAGCTTGTCTTTGTCCAAAATAATGGGCCCTTAATATACAGCCCCACAATAGAATAGAAAACTTGATATAGTATTCACTGCCTTCATTGTAAACCAATGCAGTGCTTCATCAACACTTCATTCATTGAGGTTTGGGTTCTTTCTTTTTTTTAGTGGTGCCATTTGTTACACAACTAACTATGATAATCTGTCTGGATGACAATGGACTTGGCTACAAAATCCAACAGCTCAACCAAATCTCATCCTAGCTGACCTCTGTGGAAACTCACAACGGCAACAATTGTCATCTAACACGGCTCCACTTGGAATGACAATGGCAGTGTTGAGTGTCTTCACTTAAGTCATCATTGCTGCCTTTGATGGGGTGTGATAGCAGCACAGTCTGATGGGGATTGGCAGTGACAACGACGATAATCCAATCCACATAAATCATGTATTAACTGATTGTTAATGATGATACTGTTTGGATTGATTAACATATTGGGAAGTATCTAGGATGCAGAAGAATCATACTTCCTCTTAGTGAAACAATAAAACAATTATGCATACAGTTCCCTTTGAATGAGAACTGGTTTGTAAAGAGAAATGATCTGAAGAATGCTGAGCAAAAGGGATTCACTGTGAAATACATTGATTTCAAAACTAGTTTTAACACTGTGTGTTAATTTGGCCTGTAAGGTTACAGTTAAACAAGTACTAATCAACTCTGTATGTTGGTACAGAATTGTCAGCATGGGAAAATATGGATTTTCCAGATGGGTTCGTGTGTGTGGTGTGTGTGTGTGTGTGTGTGTGTGTGTGTGTGTGTGTGTGTGTGTGTGTGTGTGTGGGGGTGTGGGTGTGTGTGTGTGGGGGGGGGGGGGGGGGGTTTGGATGTAAGGTGACTGTGTGCATATAGTTTTAAAGTATCCAGTGGTGACATAGAGAACGCACAAATATAACCACATGAAACCTTTACAGGTTCATTTTGTCCACTCTCTTGAATTAAAATAACAAAGAGTTATTTTACAGTCTGTGTGTTTGTCAAGTAGTCAGGGGTGGAGAGACAGGCTGTAATATTCCTGTCCCACAGGGAGTGGGCGGAGCAAGGAGCACGCATTGTCTTTGAGAAAGCCTTCAAGGTGTGTATCCATAGCAGTAGGTGTGTGTGACAGAGACTGATGTGTCCTATTTGACTCTTGTCTGTCTGTGTGCATGCCTGTTAGACTATGTACCTCCCACAGTGCTTTAGTTTAGGTGAAGACTGACGGAGGCTGGAGACCCACGCACTGTCATAATTGTTTTATGACGCGGTGTGTGTGTGTATGTGACCGCTGTCCCCGGAGTACAACCTGCAGAGCCACATAGTCGCTTTGGCACACGCCGCTGACGTGTAGGAAGGGAAGGATCTACCTGGGAGGGAATGCCACACGCTTCACCGGCCTCTCCACTTTGCTCATTTATGCAAAAACCTCCCAGCCGGCTTCTCTGACAATGGAGTCTCCTTGACGTTTGGATTTAACACGTGTGTTCCTGTCTGCGGATTGTATCTTTTGTAAAAGGACAATATATATATATATATTATATATATTTATAACAATGGTGCGTTTTGGGCGCCTCTCCTCCTGGCGTAGCTGGGACCTCCTGGATGTGGACTCGGAGATCCCAGAGGCACCCGTTTGCCCTCCTACTAGAACCCTATCCACTGACTGTAAGGTGAGATGACATGACATTGTCGATAAACTAGGATTCATGCGGTTTAAACTTGATATTGCGCTGCTAGTTCACCACATCTCTTGGCTGGCGTCACCTCAATAGCACCTCAATAGTGGAAACTGTAGATGTCCCAAGGTGGTCAATGGGTTCCATGGGGGTCTGTGGATTCCATGGGGGTCTATGGGTGGGTGGTTGAGCTTGTATTGGACATAGTAGCATCATGCTGGTATACCTTTTTATTTAGTGCTTACATGTTTGGGGTTTCTGTTAACTTAAGTGACCAGAGAGCGTTGTTGTTAGTCCTCTCCCCTCGGGGCTGAAAGCCCCTATTTGTACAACTGTTGCAGTGGTTTGGACAGGCCTTGATTACTGGCACAAGGCCAGTGGAATGGAAATGGCCTTGAAACGCACAGTATGTAGGCTGACCATCAACAATTTATTCACATTTCCCGGTCACTGGCGTGCGTGTGTGTTGTATTTGCCTGTGTATGTGGAAAATGAAAACAAAAGCCAACTTATTGTCTTGTTTATTATATCTGTGTGGTCAGGAAGTAAACCATCGACCTAACTCCATAAGCGGTGGTGGACCTAGCTTGTAACAGTCAGTTTGCGGGTCAGTGGGGGGGATTTCGAAAATTGCAAGAGGCAACAGTCTGGCCACGCAAGAGAACTTAGGGTAGACAGGTGAAACTGATATCGGAAAAAAACCCTGCAAAGCAATTGATTATTATTTCCTTATAGAGTAGTTCCTTATAGTAGTTGTAAAAGACCTGGAGCAACTGCATGAAGATATTTACCGGTAGTTACATATGGTACGGTAATTATTACAGGTACTTAATGTGTTCATTACAGGTACATAATTTGTCATAATAGGGTCATAAAGAGCTTGCACTTGTGCGTTGCTAATATATATATATTGTTTATTTTTCCTTTTAATCTGCCCCCTGTCTGTATGTATGGGTCAGAAGCCATGCTTTCAGGAAGATGTGTGTCGGCACTCTTTGCAAAACATTAATCAACTCACCTGATCAAGGGGAATCGTTATCAGGTGACCAGTATAAACAGAGTGTTTTAAGGCATTGACGCTGCTCTGTGTGTCACTGCTTGGTTTTAATGCAATCCCTTCCCCCTTTTGGTGGTGGTGGGGGGGGGGGGTCTGTCACCCTGTGCTTCGTGCCAAGGTTAATGCCACAAAAGGCAGTGATGAGATAAGGCTGTGAACACAAGACTTGATATCATTAACCTGACTGCCCCCCCCCCCAGCCCTACTGATCCAGAATGAGTTCCCAGACCTGTCAGCTCCAGAGAAGGAGGTCAGGGTCTCTGAGCCACTGCTAGGGGCGCAGCATTTAATCTAACTAATCAGTGTAAATAGTTACACAAACATGATAATCGATAAATCAATCAATTGTTGTCGATAGAACCATCGGTCAGAAGGTAATCGATATTTGCAACCCCAGCTACTACCACAGACTGACAGGTCCACAAAGGAGAGACTGCTGCCACATTGTGAACATGAGTGTTTGCTCAGTGACATGAGGGCTTTCGTCCATGCTCTTGAGGTCTGCTGCTACTTCTCAGAAGTTGTTCATATTTCAGATAAGAACAAGAATTGCTTCCTGCAGAAGTATGGCCGCCCTAGATTACATTCAGTTGCGTGTTTTTGCAAATGTCTGCTTCTCTCTGTACACTCCAAACTTTATGGGTGGTGCATGCTTGATCTTATCTCCTGAGCATGAGCGGCCCACATTACCTAAAGGTTTGGAGCATGCAAGTCAAAAAGGACTATTTCCCGCTAGGTTATTATCGTTCCATTTGTTCCTTGTTGTGGTCAGTGAGACAGGCTTTGTTTCTGGGCAGAACAGTGATTCCATACAGACTGCACATGCTCTTACAGTAATGGGAGAGCCCTATTACAAAACTTACCGTAAATACAATTTCATGTCATAACATGCATTTTCAGCTGTAATAGAGGAAACATAAACTAGACATCTACTTGATGTGGCTTGAAAATACCTCTGAGATTTCATAGCCTATAAACGCAGGTGGCTAAAGTGTAGCTGAGCCAACAGTTTTGTTTTTATTATAGTGAAAGGCAGCATGTTTTATAGGAAATACACCTACTAGATTAGTGAATGGCACTGAGTTTTGCTTTCGCTTCGAGTAGTAGGAGGAAATTCCTGGTTGTGCAAATTTCCCATTCCCAGTTGTCCAATTTGTACAGAACTGCATTGGTTTATAGTAAAGGGAAACAATGTTGTGTGTTTAGGAGTTTGTGACAGCCGTGGCTAGTGGGGTACGGGGGGTTGTATCGCGTGTTGTTGGTGAGGGGAGTCCGTATAAGGACATGGAGTGTCCAGTCCAATACCACTTAAACAAAAGGGGAGACACCTTTTTTCTGTTTTTTTTCTCCTCCACCTCCTCGTATGCAGATGAACCCCCACCCTCTTTTCCCTGTGGCCCCGCCTTCTCTTTCCTGCCAAACACAATGGGACAGGATCCTCCTGGTTGCTATGACATCAGGCCAGTGTCTGAGTGAAATGCAGCCAGCCTGGACCGCTCAGTGTTTGGACAGTGGCACAGGGCACAGAGATACCTCCCATTTCAAAGAGACTCTCTGCAACCAGGGAGTCGTCGGAGACAGCGGGATACTCCGGCCTTATAGTTTGTGTGGCAGACAATCAAAAAGACTTGCGAGTCAGTCAGGACCAAGACATTTTCAAGTTCAATCGCTGTTTTCTTGATGGACAATAACCCCAAATTCTCACAGCTGTCGACACTCCGGACATGCAAATAGAGCGTGTTTGTGTAATGTACGGTGGTCTTGTGGAGGGTGATTGGGGAGGCTAGAAGTTGAGAGATCACAGCAGCTGGCACCAGTATGGGCTGCTATCCATGAGTCCAATTGAAGGATTAGGATGGTTTTTGTTAGTTTTGACATGCCGCTGGCTTCAATGGTGAGTACTGTTAACTTGTGGCTTCGTTTTTTGCTTGTTTGTGTTGTTGTCTTTGTGAATTCACTTTTCCAATATAGTTTTGTTAAAGATATTTTAAAGGGTTAACAGGGGCATGTGGAGTTTCTAGGACTTGTGTTAGCTTGTTTAGTGGTATATGTGATCTGTTAAATCCTTACTGTTTAAATATGCTTTTTGCTGTATTTGTCAGTTGCAAAGGGTTCAAAGTCCCTCTGTCTGTCCCGGGATACTGAAAGTATTTTTCCTGTCACAGTATTTACAGACATCTGTTCAACTAGGCAGGGAAAATGGCATTAATTAAGTCACTCGAAATATGGAAGACAGAATTGTAATGCTATCAATTTTCCTCTGCTGATTTCTCAGTTTTGTTTTTAAAGCTATATACAAATCCCTCTGCTCTCTTGTGCATATTTAAGAGAGATTAAAGGCTGTTGAATTGTTTGAAAAGTTTCAGAAGTACCCAGAAGTAAACCATTTGTGTGCCATTACTCTCCTTGAGTGGTTTGAGGAGTCTTTCCAAAAAAGGGACCAAGTGAGGGGGGTCTGCGTAATGTAGGACAAATTTTACCGGAACTATGCTCAATGTTTATGTTGCATTCTGTGTGTGCTGTTGCTGTACACTTGACACACAGTATTCATGTTAAGCCATGTCCCAAGGATATGATATGGCCTCACAGAGACAAAAGTTCTGCACTACTGTAAATTTACTTGCTGCTTGTTGATGTATTCCCATCAAACATTCCAGGAGGTTGGTGACACATTTGTTTATGCTAATATGAGTAGTGAAATCTTGATTGCATGTGTGTCGAACTCTATATTAAGGAAGATCATTTCTTGAAAAAGAAAAAAAAATCTTTTTACATCAGTCAGAGGGCAATGTGTTACTTTGTCAAAAAGTGGGCAAGGGGTTAGAGAGGGGAGGGTTTGATGGGGGGGGGGGGGGTGGTGTTGTGGCAAACTGTTGTTGACTCCTCAGCAGTAGCCTCCTCAGTCTGCGCTGACACGGGTAAAAAACAACTGCTTCCTCAGATACCGAGGTAGCCTCTTGTTTGTTTGCTTTTCCCTGGCGCTCGTAAAAAGGTGGACTTCAGAGTGCATGTGCGAGCGTGCACGGCTGGGCCTGCTCACTGACAGAGTAACAATGGAGGTGGAACAATGGCCAGACCCTGACCACCCGTTCCTATGGAACAATCTTACGCCCCGCGCGTTCCTTGTGATGTAACGAATGTTCGCTCAGAGGAAGTGGCATTCCTTCCCTCTCCTGTTTGTGTCTGCAGCCATTAGGATCCCCTTAACGGCCGAGCTGATGTCACTCACCGCAAATTCCCCCTTTGACTTCCTGTTTATCCTGCCTTTGTGCATCTGTCTGTTTCCTTCTCCATGTCTCTCCATCCGTGTCACTGGAAAGTTATCCTCCACCCCCCCCCCCCCCCCCCCCCCCCCCCTCACCCGCCTGCCACAGGTGATATCATCCCTCATTTCATCTCTTATTTTCTACTAATCCCTGTTTCATCCCACCGAAAGTTCCACCTGGCTTCATGTAAATAATCACTCACCTTGTCTGCTCTCTGAATTGCAGGGTCAGGCGCGACGGAGGAAAAACATGACAGAGTTCCTGGGGGAGGCGAACATCCCTACCCCAGAGACCCTGGGGCAGATGGGGGGTTCCCTGCCCAGCGTGGGGGCGGCGGGGCCAGACAGCTGGAAGAACCGCGCGGCCAGCCGGTTCAGCGGCTTCTTCAGCTCCGGTGCAGCCGGGGCTTTCGGCAAGGTGAGGACACTTCGGATTCTCGTGGAGCTTAATGTTAAAGCCCAGGTTTCCATGTGTTATGTATCCCAAAGAATCAGTAACATTAAAATGTTATCGGTGGCTACAAAAGCAGCGTAGTGCTAAGGCAGGCTTTGGATATGTCAAAGTAAAAAAGGCCAGATTCAAACAGTAGCCGGTTGTGGTCAGGAGGAGCAGGTCAGAAGGGTCACATCCACTGAGCTCCCAGTGAGATCATTTCCCTTCTAAACCTCCTGTCTTGTGGCTCGTATACTTTTTTTCCCCCTGAACAAACAAACGGCAACGGCTCTGGATCTGGAGTAGGTGAGGAAAGTACTTTTATGTTCACTTAATTCTTTCCATTGTGTAATGGGATTTTATGAGTTAGCAAGTTCTTACACATGGAAACCAATTTGATTTGCTCGTCCACGTGCGCGCACAAATGCATGTAAAGACAAATGAACGCATGTGTGCACACACACACACCTACACAGACAGGCACACGCCCACACACACACTCCTATTGTCATCTTCTCCATGCTTAGGTCACATCTTGCGCTGTAGCAGATGTCACAGAAAGACAGTATCTGTCAGTCACCTGTCAGTCGGTCTATGAGCTCATCTCTATTCAGCCTGCCCAGCCCTTATTAACCCATTCAGGACCAGGCCAGAGTTCCAGCTCTGAGACCTGGCCCTTTGCCCCCCATACAAAGCAGGGGAAACACGGCCAGAGCGTTTATTGAAATGGCAGTGCTGAACTGGGATCAAGTTACCTCAACAACCTATTGTTAGAAACTGACATAAACGTGACATAATTGTGATCAGTGATTTTTAAACGACTTCTGTTTAGATGGGACATTTTTATTAAATGTTTATAACGCACAAAACGGCACGTCTCTACATTTTCCACGGTATAGCTTCGGCCACCGTCCTCTATTGTTCGGCTCGTCTCAATGCACAAAGCTAATTTTCATAACCACATGAGGCTTGCCAGACTGAATAGCAGTTACTAGTTTATTTAAGAATCGAGGCGCCTGTGAGGACATTATTTATATGCTAATACAGAGGCCTGTTCGCCCCCCTTACAGTTAGGACGGTACAATAACGTTCCACACAGAAAGTAGAATGACATTAGTTCTGGCTTCTCCTCATGCCGTCATGCTGTTGATGTTGTTTTGACATAATAAACTTTGTTTCAGATTAAGCCTGTGGTTTTCAACCAGTGGTTCGGGGACCACCAATGATCGTTGAGGGCTCCAGATGGTCCCCAGGCTAAACGATTAAAGTTGGTCAACCAGATGTAACTCTTGACGGTGTAAACATGAAACAAAATGGTCCCTTGCGGTTCCATTTGGTTTCATGTTTACATGAGTTTCATGAGTTAAAATTAGAAGATTAATGGTCATTTTGACCAACTGTATGTTTGCCTGTTTTGTTTGCGAAATCCACCCTGGAATTGTGGATAAAAACAAAAGAAATCTTTCAAAAGTTTTGGGTCTTTGCAGTGAAAATGTCATCAAATGATGGTCCGTGGCTCATGCTGACAAAATAGTGGGCCCTGGTATCAAAATGATTGAAAACCACTGGATTAAACTGTATGCCCTGTTTTTTGTTTTTTTTTGTTTTTCTTTTGTAAGAATACATTCCACTCATGCCCCCTCCTCTCTGTCCTTTGTCTCTCAACAGGAAGTGGACCGCGTGGAACAGCTCCAGAACAAGCTGCACAGCTATACGTTGTTTGGTCTCCCCAAGGTGCCGCGGCAGCTCTCCTTCCTCCAGGATGCCTGGGAGGAGGAGGAGGAGGAGACCAACCTGGCACTGGAGGACAGCTGGCAGACGCTACTGGACAACCCGGAGGTAGAGTTTATACACACACACAGGGGCGTTTTTGCCATTAGGCAGGCTAGGCTAGTTGCCTAGGGTGCCATGAGGGGAGGGGGGCGACGATGAGGAGATTTCCCCTGGAGCCCCCCCTTACCAAATGGACCCGTAAGGGTCCATTTGGACAATGCACACACGCACACTGTATTTACACACAAAGGGTGTGAGCACACGTGAAGCATTAGAATTAATACCAATGAGTCTGCTGTGTAAGTTAGTCACTTTAGACATTCATGGTTGTGCAAACAGACACTCGAGTGCCCCCCCGCCCGCAACTCAAACACTCTCCCATGGCCATTCATGATCATGACGCTTTGCCTGGTAAACATTATGATCTCTCAACGGTAACCTGCTCTAGCAGTTCCTTATTTAGGCGCCTGTTACCATGCATGCCGAGTCACACTTTTCATAGATGACTCTTCCTTGTGTTTTGCGGTCCTTATGGTAGGCTTACTGATTGCATAGTTTAGTATTACGTTAAAGGTGCTGGGAAGGATGTTATGCACCCACTCCCTACTGTTTCTGGTATGCAATATGCATGGATGTGCGTGGGAGTGTTGCATGCGTACCTGCCTGGTGGGGGTGGTAGCCACAGGAAAGGTGTTATTTCTGTCATTACCTGTACCCAGTCCTGACCATAAATGGTATAACCCATTATACAGTACCATGTTGTGTTTGTACCTGATACGAAACAGTTCCGTATGTGAGTGTGTTCAGTGATCAAGGGATTGTGCGACTGTGAGCTTCATTTAGATCCCACTCGGTGTTTGATTGAGCTTTATCTTGATGGCCCAGATAGTAAAAGTCTTTGTTCCATGTGAATGGTGTTATCATCATGGCAACGGCATAATGACAATGGCAACGACTTTGACCTGGTTCTTCCAACTTCTATCTGGGTAATGCATCTTTTGCGGTTAATCGTCACTGTCTGTGTACGTCACAATGCAATTAGGATGTTATACGTTGCCTATTGCTCTTCTGGGTCATTGCAACATGATGAAAACAAATGATGAATAAATGAATAATTTATTGTGGTCGTACATTATGCGAACATATACTGTGTGTGTGTGTGTGGGGGGGGGGGGGGTGGTATGTGTATGTCTGTGTGTTTGTTAAAGATAATTCATGATACTGTACATCAAAACAAACTTGTCATTTGTTGCTGTTTGTGTTTGTATGTAAACAGGTCTTAACCAGACGGCAGTTCCACCAGCAAGAGGCCATATGGGAGCTACTGCACACAGAGGCTACGTACATCAAGAAACTCAAAGTCATCACTGATGTAAGTACAGTTAATGGACATGATGAACTACTGTGCTGTCCTCAACCCCCCTTCCCATACATACATATATACATGCAAACGTACACACCACATTGCTTTACGTACACCCTTAGATAAGGCACTGATTACAGTGTAGTTATTATATAAGATGGCTTGACCGTGGCAGTGGTATTACATGGCTGTACTATTACACAGTATTACACAGTCTTTTACGGCATGTTTCATGGGACGACACAACACAATAACCCGTTGTTGCCAACTAAGATGAACTTTGTTCATATAAGCAGGGTTATCACTCTGTGTCATCTGTACCTTCTGTGGGTCTATTCTGTTGGGGAATATCTCTTATCAACTCTGTCTGATTATGGTTTGGTCAGTTAAAGTATTTTATCTGCAGTAGTGAGCTAATTGCTGTAGTGGCTTAGATTGTTTATGTAAACGTGCAGCCCAGGGACCGCCAAAATGACCCCAACCGTGTTCCTTTGGCTCAATAAGGTTGATTATTAACCAGCCTGCAATACTGAGCGTGTACAAATCCATTTGTACACTCTCAGAATGTAAATGGACACTGGATTTTACAACATGGAATGGTCTCAAATGGAGTTCTGTGGCCTAATGCATATCAAACTGTTACTAGAATTTAAAAAGAGTGAGAATCACTAGAGAATCAATATTCAGAGCTGCTCTGGTCCTCTCTTCCAGCTGTTCCTGTGCGGCCTGCTAAACCTGCAGGAGAGTGGGCTGCTGACCGAGGTGGAGCCCACCAAGCTGTTCAGTAACATCCAGGACATCATCCTGCTGCACACGGCCCTGTGGAACCAGGTCATGCTGCCCGCCCTGGAGAAGGCCAGGGGGGCCAGGGCTCTGCTCGACCCCACTGACCTCCACCACGGATTTAGGACGGTGAGTTGCATCATAAGTTCTCATAACCCTGTACATGTATTTTTTAAACAGCTTTGTTCCTGTCTGGTTCCTGTGCTCAAGTACAGAATTACGGGTGTGATTTTTATTTATTTATTTTTAATAAAAGGAGGAAAGAAGGAAGAATTGACTACTGATATATTTACACAGTGGACATCTTGCTCTCCCTTCATATCTCCGGGTTTGGAGAAAATAATTGCTGTGTGAATACAGTGAACGTATTCGCCAAACTCTCAAAACACAAATTGGCTTGCTGCACATAAAGAGACCATACCGCCTTTGTATTATCTGTATGATGAGATTGGACAAGGAAAATTATAAACTATCGTACTGACTACAACTCACTATTTTTGTGTATTTAATTGATACAGTAAATAAGTCTTGAACGAAAGGCAGACTAGAGACATCATCTGCCTCTTCTGATTCAGTTGTTTTGTGCAGGATGGTCATTATCCTCAACCAAGTGGCAATAAAATGACTTCCCCGGTTGCACGTGCACGCCATTATTAATGTCTCTGACTCATGGTGTGTTTGTTCCTGTGTGGTTTGCTTCAGTTTGGCGACAGGTTCAAGCCCTACATCCGTTACTGCATGGAGGAGGAGTCCTGTATGGAATACATGCGCATGCTTCTCAGGGACAACGAGCTTTTCAAAATCTACGTCACGGTCAGTTAACACTTATGTTTTTTGCGATTTTTGATCATTTTGTAAAAATGACGTCTTTGATGTTCAAAATGTTCAAAAATAGACAAGCCACAATGTCGCAAGCTTACACATCACATTGTGAGCTTGTCCTTGTCTGATATTGTACTTATACAAATGCACATCCTAAACAGTCTAAATTAATTGCAAATGAATTGGTAGCATAATCGGAATAGGCTATGTCGGCCGTAAAATTGCCATATCGGCATCAGAATGGTCAAAAATACAGATAGGACAGATAGAAAATACATATTATTTAATCGGTACAGGCTTTGGACTCTATAGGACTCCTAGACTTCTAGAGTTTCCATTGTGGTCATCTGCATAATCGGCAAATTTAACTCTGCGGATAATCAAAGATCGGATACCAGTCATAATTTCATAATCGCGTATCCCTAATATTTTCAATTCTTTACATTTCTTTCATTGTTCAGTGGGGAGAGACAAAGGAGGAGTGCAACCGTCTGAAGCTGGCTGACATGTTGGCCAAGCCTCACCAGAGGCTCACCAAATACCCCCTGCTGCTCAAGGGCGTGCTCAAGAAGACAGACGAGTCGTCGGCACGCGACGCTGTCACCAACATGTTGGTCACTGTGGAGGGTTTCATCAACAGCGTGGAGTCACAGATGCAGCAGCGGCAGGAGAGACAGAAACTAGCCACCATCTCTGCCCGCATAGAGTCCTATGAGGCCGTGGAGGGCAGCAGCGAGGAGGTGGAGAAGGTGAGAGTGTAGACAGTGACAGTGACACTTAATCAATATCCTGATTACTGAGCTGCTTTGGTTAGTTTAAAGATGTGGCTAAAAGTTGATCCTTGGTTGTGCCGGTGTCTTTCAGATCCTTAAAGAGTACAGTCACTTTGACCTGACAGCACCCATGAGGGAAACGTCCCCAGAGGAGACTCGACAGCTCCACCTGGAGGGAGCACTGAGAATGAAAGAGGGCAAAGACAGCAGGGTAAGGCTGACTGAGTAAACTGTATTACAGACTATATCTGTAATACGTATACATGTTTTTTAATACAAGCGTGTTTCCCATCCAGATGGACGTCTATTGTTTCCTATTCACGGACCTGCTGCTCATCACCAAGCCTGTGAAGAGAGTGGAGAAGGTCAAAGTCATCCGCCAACCTCTCCTCATTCACAATGTCATCTGCAAGGAGCTGAAAGACCCTGGTGAGAGACGGTGTATTAACTCACAACAGATATGCTTCCTGGGATCACTAAAAGCTTTACATTTGCTTCAAAATCAACTGTGGGTGACATATGTATTTGTGCAAGCTGTTGCTTGTACAAATTGCAGGAACTAAGAGTTAGAATAGGAGACTATAAAAGAAAGGAACATGGAACAAGTCAAATAACAGGAACACAATTGTGACCACTTTATTGTAACACCAGGCAGATACAGAGAGGGAGTATAGTACATCAAGCATTCAAGAATAAAAATATGAGAGGCAGTAAACCTGTAGTAATACTTAATACAATACATTGGAGAATGTATTGAATTACTCCAACACAGTAACTGCATTTGATTACTTTACTGGGTGGAATGATTGATCAGATGACCTGTATTTTATGTTCACCTACTGAGAAGTTGATTTGACCTTTTCTCTCCTGGCTCCTCCCCATAGGCTCGTTCACCCTTATCTACCTCAATGAGTTCAACAGTGCAGTGGCAGCTTACACTCTCCAAGCCAACAGCGCCACCCAGGGGCGAAGTTGGATAGATGCCATCTGCAATGTCCAGGTAAGAGAAGCAGTTCATATCAACTCCTTGCACCACTTTTGAACCACTTTTAGTTTATATCACAGCTGTTGATGGGCTTGCAGATCTCTTATTATGAACTGATGACAATCGCCATAGCACCTTCTGATGGGAGTTGTCAGGCAACGCCCACTGTTCTGGACGCTGACTGTATGTTATTTTTAAATCTGTTTCAGAACCAACTCCAGAGGCTTCGGAGGAGCTTTCAAACCGAAGAGCTTCTCCGGCAACAGAGCAGTCTGAAGACACGCATCATGGGCGGAGAAGAGGAGATGATGGAGGAGGATGAGAGCAGCACCTCCACGACCAGCTCCCCACGTCTGATCCATAAAGACCAGCAGAACACAAGGTACGTCAGTAGAAAGGACATGAAGCAAACTACAAATAATTAACAATTTAACTAGTTGTATTATCCATGGATATGTGAAAGCTAACTCTCTCTTTCCCTCCAGCCAATCTGATGGATCGACCGAGACCCTGTCAGTAATGGACGTGGATGAGCCAGAACACCAAGACCCTCCTTGTCAAATCACAGATCCAGGGGTTGTTGCCGAAAATGCACCTGACTCGGGCGTGGACGCCACCCTGCCGATGAAGCCTGAGATCCAGGATCCGGAGGCAGGGCCAGAGAGTTCGGAGCTGGACCCCCAGAGCCGTTCTCTCTCTATGGATAGTGCCTACGGTACCCTCTCCCCGGAGTCCCTCCTGAGAGAGCTGCAGGCACAGCCCAGCCAGAGTGAGGGGGAGGAAACGGAGGAGGAGGAGGAAGGCGGCAGCGAACCGGACGGCATCATTGTTGAACAGGAGGAGAGGGAAGAGGCGGAGGCAGAGGAAAAAGAGCTCGAGCAAGGGGAAGAAGAGGAGGACAACTCTTCCCTCGGGTCGCAGCTGTCCGTCATCCAGTTGTCGAAGCCTCGCCGCCGGCCCCACGTTACGTCTCGGCTCATCTGCCTCCAGAGGCCCACCACGATGTCCATGTCTCGCTCCGAGGACAATCTTCTGCAGCGCTTGCACGGCGTTGCCCCCACATCCCGGCTCGGTGCACACAGCCCCACGCTCCCCCACGACCGGCCCACGTGTAGCGAAAGGGAAAGCGCCACGTCGTTGTCGTACAGCAAAAGCCTGTCCGAACTGGGCCAGAACTGCATAGAATTGCTTCCCAGTGGCCTAGGCCAGTCCTATGACTCCCTTAACTCAACCGTAACCTCGGATAAACTCTGTGCCACTCTCATGAGGGCACAAGCTAGGCAGGCCCAGGTGGGCCTGGAAGACGCCTGCGATGCCAATGAGGCACAGTGCAGCAGCTGGGATGGGGAGGTGGTGCCATCTGCCTCCGTGGAAAGGAAGTGCGAGTTGGTGGGCGTAGGTGGAGGAACATTGGCTCAATGCAAAAAGGCTCCAGCACAACAGCACAAGAAGCTGACACTAGCCCAGCTTTATAGGATACGCAACACTCTGGTCCTCAACTCTACACTCACTGCCTCGTAAGTACTGCCTCTCTATTTTCACCTACCTTTAATTAGACATGTAATGGTAATGAATTGCCTCTGTCTGTAGCCTATAGTGTATATGTATCAGTATATTGATATTGTTTTGTGTTCTCTCCTTTCTAGAGAGGTGTAACCACTCTGGTAGAAGACCAACCAGTGGCCATAACAAGGAACCACACTTGACTTGCGTGGATGAACCGAGTTCCTTGTGACACTCTAAATGCACTCTATCTGTCTGCCTTCTCCCTTCACATTGCTTTTTCTTGGACATTGTCTGAACTGTATTTTTCTTTTGCGTTTTGAACAATAGCAATCCATTTATGCTGTTTGCATTAGTTTTCCGTTAATTTTCTGCATGGAGGGGAGAGGCAGGGAGACATTAACTGCTTGCACTTTGTAAAGGAAGAAGCATTAAGTGGCTGGGACTGTAATGTGGACTGGAGTACAGTGTACCGAGTTGGTGGAGTGGAGCTGTCACCCCTGCAGGCAGTGGGAACAGAGAGAGGTGGGGCCTTAACGCAAAGGTTGTACCATCTCCTCCCTTTCTGGACCAGAGAGCTCACAGGAGAAAGATGCCCATATTGAGGAGAAGCGCACCAAATCGTACTCACCTGCAGCACCTGGGACAGTGTTTCCACTGCACCAGTTTGCTTCAAGAAAAGAAAAGAAAAATTAATATTGCACAGTCTTCTTATTTTGTCGTTGAATAGAAGAATCACTAAAGGAGTGAATTGAGCGCATGTTTAAATTTGTAAGCACACTGCGTACATTTTGTACACTTTTCACAGTGTGTAGAATCAAATTTGAAATCGTTTCCTGTTTATGTCTGCTCGTGTGTGCGTCTGTGCATGTGAGAGTGAATGTCAGTTCAAGAATGTCTGGTATGTGTGTCTGTGTGAATGATACAGTGGTCCATAATTCCAGACTGAACCAAACTGATTCCCATCTCCTGTGAAAATGCTAACATGCCCAAAGATGGAAGACCCGAGTACAGCCAGTAAAGAGTAAAGCGCACCGAAAGACCTGTGGTCCAGCAACGATTAAATAACTAGAATATATTATCTGTTGTTCTGATTGTCTTCAATAGACCACCTCACGAAATGGCTGCATTTCAGCCAATATAGAGATCACTGAAAAACAAGGTTTTTTGGGGGGACTGTTGTTCTTCGGTTGGACTAATGCCATTTGGTATGCTGAACTAACGTGAAGATGATGGGTTTTGATTGCTGAGTAGAAGAAAATGATTAACTCGTGAGTCAACTGAATGTGGGTGACTAAGTTGCTTCAAGGAAATGTATGCACTAAAGTTGAGTATGACGTGAGTGTGTACTCACCCGAGGGGCCTAAAGGTATCAAATCATAGGAGAAGAAAAAATGAAAAGAAATCTACACTTAAGTAATCCTTGTCTTGGAGCACCTTGTTAAGACAATTCATTTGTTTTTGTGTTTCTTTACAATGGTAACAATAATATGAGATTGAACAGTGGTTTGGGTTGCATAATTTATGTAACAAATGAATCTTGAGTTTTTTGTTTGTCTTTTTCCACACTGACCATGTTCACATGCAGACGTTTTCCTCTTACATCATTGTTCAGTTTATGGCGACGAGTATAATGTAATTGCACAATGGCTGCCATGTGAACGGTCAGCAGGCTAATTGGATGAAAAAACATTGTTGGCTGTCATTGGCTGCCACTAAATGAAAGTATTCACACCCACATTCAGCTATTCCTGAAAAGTGATTTTATTTCCAACTCCTATAACCTTTTTTCCCCATGTTGCCCAAACCAAATAGTTTAACTTTGTTTACTTTTAGTTTTTTTTTGTTTGTGTAATATTTATTATACTTGATATTGTTTATATTGTTTGCTTTCATGATTTGTACATTTTCTGTCGATGTAGTCTTAATAATTTGTGTTTCGTTGTCGGGCATAAAATGTGCTACGAACCAAAACCATCCGTTTGACCTTTTCAGGAATGTCTCTAAAAGTGTCTTACAAAATAAAAATAAAAAATGCCAATATTTTGTAATTCTTATTTCAATGTTTTAATCCAATGCAATTTGTAATTTGAGGAGAGGGCCTGTATTGAATAGAATGTCCAATACTTCGCATTGAAAAGCATTTGATTAAAGTCATCCAGCAGAGGGAGACAAAGTGTTTAGGGTGGTGAGGAGGAGTTTGAAAGACGTCTGGTCAAGCTGGCATCATCCTCATCACATTGTAGTCCTAACCAGTGTTGTAGTGGGGTCACTTTTAGAAGTGGGGGGGACGCCTCTTAAAGGGAAATTCCACCCAAATGTGAACCAAAAGGACCCTAGCGGGTCCATTTGGTTCCATTTGTACACTCTCAGAAAAAAAGGAAACTCATTAACATGGTGAAACACATCTTGAGGATGTCATTGAGATGTATTTCACCATGCCAATGTTTTTTTTTTTCCTTTTGCCCCAAAAATATTTTAGAGAAGTGGGGGGACGCCCCTCCCCCGCGTCCCCCCTCCACTACACCCTGACTCCTAACATGTAGGCCTACAGTACCTGTTTTTACCTGATCATAATTTGGTCATCAGTGTACAAAACTGTACATGCACCTGTAAAAAGTCACTACTGGCCAGAAACTCTACATCTGACCTCAATCCCTTAGATCTCTATATCAGAAGAATCTGTTCTGACATTGCATATGTTGATGCTTCCCTACACATCCTTCCCCTTTGACTTCTACATTCCTCCATTCCATTCCAGTTGGAAATTGGAAACTCCATTCCAATTTCCAACTGGACGGCCCTACACCAAAGTTATTAGTGCAGCCACTTCCATCAGACTCCACATTCCAGACCTGAAATGATGAGGTGTGTATATAGGGTAACTTGTGTTTGAGGCGTGTTTCTAATGTCGGTTTGGTTTCTTCTACTCCTCACTCAGCGTCTGATAGGCAGACCAACTAAAAATCAGACATTGAATCACCTGTGAGGTCCTAAACATGGCTGGTCGAGCCTCGAGGACTACAGGATGAGACGCATGAAATATCCACAACTTTCCTAC
Organism: Benthosema pterotum; assembly: GCA_039105355.1. Classification (NCBI taxonomy): domain Eukaryota; kingdom Metazoa; phylum Chordata; class Actinopteri; order Myctophiformes; family Myctophidae; genus Benthosema; species Benthosema pterotum. The sequence continues at coordinate 29,854,425 of CM076968.1, read as the reverse complement.
AACCCATAGGTCTTTGCGTTTGTGTGGGCAGGAGTTCCTGTTGCCAGATTTGCAAGAAATCAAACACAAATGAAAATAGCTGATCTACAAGTTCACAGCGACACTAAATTAAATTAAATCACATCTGTAATTTTAAACCACATTGAATCGAAATAATTGGAATACTTTTTAAACATTTGAATAAAGAAGGCACATGTCAATTACATGTCAATCCGGGGTTCCTTGATGTGGGAAAAATGCTGGACAATGGTTTAAACAACATTAGCAAGCCTATAGAAGTTCTACATGTACACTTTAGAAACAAGCCCAAAACACTTCAACCAGCAAATATTTGCAAGACAAGTGACTTTACAGAATAAAACGAGTCAAATGTACTTTAAGTAGACCTGGCAACACCGCTGGGGCGGAAGGTAAGCAAACATACAAGCATACACACAAGCAAGCATACACACAACTTCACAGCTTTCTAATGACACAAGACGTGATTATTTTGGTGAGCAGGTAAAACGTTCTTTATATATCCACTCCAGAAGAGAGGCTGGTCGGGTGCAGTAATGGCCGATTGCACGGAGAACAGCAGAGCTCCAATGCAAGTCAGACTCAGAAGCAGTGGAGCTCTGGACCAGAGCTAATGTGAGCCCCGTCCAGGGCCTGCGCCTCGGTGGCTGTGAAGAAAGGCTCGGGCTGAGGTTGAAGCTGACCAGGTGGGGGAGAGAGAGGGGGGGGGGGGGGGTCAGTAATGATGATCAGTAATGTCAGGAATTGTTTGTGTGATTTCTAGTATGTGTATGAATGTATAAAAGTGTTCTAAGGTGTGTCCATGATGTCATCTAAAAACCTGGTGTACATTATTGTAGTGGGTACTTTGCCAAGGCGTCTCTCACTCATGTAAATATTGGCTATGGGCAAATGTTTTGCCCTTGGCCGTGCCCTCCATTTGCAAATAGTGTTTATTATTAAATGTGAAGGTGTATTTTATGAATCATAATTCATAATAACAACTCTCAAAATCATTGCAGGTTGAGGCTGAGTTCTAAGAATTGTGAGATGGCATGGTGTTACTTGGATATGTCACTCTGAAACAGTTTTCTAACTGCCTGTAAACCGGTGGCTGTAGGCATATTTGTGTAAAGGCTGTCAATGTTTATGGTGAAGATGTATGCGTTTGTGTGCACTGCCATGGGCCTGATCTCCTGAAAGTCACACCTATCCCTTAGATAAGTGGGGTGTAGTGCAGAGAGAGGGTTAAGAAAATGGTCTATGTATTGTGCTATATGGTAAGATTCATTGCTGTGGTCTACCGGGAGGCACTTCGAGGGGAGTAGTCCAGGTCTTAGGGTCGTGTGTGTGTGTGTGTGTGTGTGTGTGTGTGTGTGTGTGTGTGTGTGTGTGTGTGTGTGTGTGTGTGTGTGTGTGTGTGTGTGTGTGTGTGTGTGTGTGTGTGTGTGTGTGTGTGTGTGCGCGCACTGTGTACACTGTTGTAGCCTATGCAATATACTGTGTACAGTTTATATAGAGGTGTGGTGGTTGGATAAAATTTGCTAGTGGTCCAAAGCTCTAATATTTTTGAGAACCACTGGTCCAAAGCAATACTTGGTGTACCAAGGTGTATTTACAGGTGATTATATCAGCTAATCGGTGGATTACAGCATGTTGAGTCCACACAAGCCACTAATCGGCAGAGAAAAGACAGCACAGTCCTCTGGGATTTGCCTGTTAATCTGGCCCAGAATTCAAAGGCCCCTCCCGTTCTCACATCTGGCCCTGCGGGATTAATGTTGTACTCCTTGATTTTAAAACAATTTTATTATGCTTTATCGCTGGTGTGCTGGACTTTAATCATTAAAGTGCAGCTTTCTATGTTAATGACAAAGTAATTGCACATCCCTGCTCTATTAGCCTTGCATGAGTAATAATGGGGATGGAGCACACCCTGCAATGACCTCATGTCGGGGGCCTTACTTGTTGGTATGAGCCTATACTGTAGGAGTAGAATACTTGTGCATGTGTCCACGCAAAAGTATAATTCAAGTTAAATTAGTTTAAAAATATCTTCCCCGAAGATACTGCAATTCCTCGGCAATGCGAGCATTCCAACATTTTTACCAGTAAGATTTTCCATCCCCGAGGGCCCCAAGCCATATCATGTCAGTATTATCTTTGAAAAAGGTGTAAGTTTAAATGCTAATGCTTCAAGTGTAAAGAGTAGTGGTGGTTTTGTACAGTGAAGAAATAATTAATGCCTGTTACAGTGTATAGTATTTAAAAGACAGGGTGCCCCCCCATCCTATTGCGATGTTTATACTGTATTATGGGGCTATGTAGGGTTAACACCACTTTCCATGACAGATGTCAAAAAGCATGCTGTAAAAAAATGTCAGATTAACACAAAGGGGCACTTTGGCAAATCCCGATTATGGGAGCACTTTCATTTATTAAACTGCACCAATCCCCGGTACACTTCCTGAGCAGGATTTAACGGAGGATCAGGTAGACAGCATTGTCTGTCTAAAACAATCCCTTACTAAGCTCTGCTTGTTTCCTGCTGTCCTGGGCTCCGGAGCGGGTGCGCTGCATGGCTGCTTGCCTGCCAGTAATCTCAGTTGGGGGCTTATAGGTCACTATTACCACTAAACATTCCCATTAATCAACATCATCCCCGTTAGCGGGACTGTGATTGGATTTGGGACATGTTTTACAGTAGCAGAAAAAAAACGTGAACAGGGAACTAAAGCGTGTTTACAAGGGCTGTGCTGTGAAAAGGCCCGTGGACAAGTGGAAGCCATATGGAATGGATAACCATGTGAACAGCTGCCCTGTATCAGAGCCACACTGATCGAGGTAGCCGCCCTATGCCATTAGGGTGGTTGGGGTTGACCTTCATGTGATGCATAGGACCACAGCTGAACATCTGGCCCTTGTTTGTGCCTATATGAAGGGCCACTGAGCAGAGGAAGAGTGTTTAAGACGACAAGTAACCACATAGGAATATGGATTGGATAGGCTATATGATACATCAGACTGCATGGTCAGACAACCTCGGGGCACATGTGAGATGCTAGACAGATTTAGCTGTTGACAATTGTGATTTTTAACTGTGTGTGTTTTTTTTAATTAGCACTCATGCTTATTTAACATTACATATGATTTGTAGAAGAATTATTAACCAAGATTTATTTTTGGATATACAGTATCTTTGAATGAATCTTTAAACCTGAATTTGAACAAATGCTAGCTTTCATATCCTCTCTCTACCTGGATAGTTTTAGGAGATTAATAATCACATCACTGATTTCCCAGTGACATAAGGTTTGAGAATAGCATTAAGGTGATAATAGTACTGCCAGATGCTGTCTGGCATAAATTCCTTCCACAAAGGCATGGCATATGTTCAGGGATCAATTGTCTTTATTTGTGATGTTTTCTCAATTGAGAGAGAGCACGTGACACATACATTCCTCACCTCGGTAATTGTATCGGCTTATAAGAAGCTTACTGTAATTTCAATATTGTCTTTTTTAGGATTGCAAAACATGAAATAGGATTCACAAGGATATTTCTTAATTAAATGGACAATCCAGTCAGAGAAGAGGTACTGTATAGCAACCAGTGGAGGACGGATTATAGTGGCCACATTTTAATATTCACAATGCACTGACACAATTCATATTACAGTCTGTGTGTGAGTACCATACTGTATTCAAAAAGTGTTCAAAGTGGAGTACAGGGACCCCCTGTGTTTTTGTTTTGTTGGGGGTGGGGGGGGTTATATTTGGGGTCCTTAGTCGATTGAAGACAGTAATACTATAATTTAATCTGTGGTGATCATTAGTATTTTAATTTCTATTCTCCGTGTAATATCTTGATTTAATAACTTTTATTTAAATTAATTAAACAGCAATTCACCATTTGCACAAAATTTATTTTCAGCAGAGATTGAGAGATTAGTAGCCTAAAAGTGCCCTTGGGAATCCGGTCAACTATTAAAGGCATACTATAGGGTTTTAAACTTGTCTTGCTTGAGGGCCATAGGCCTAGGAGGTTTTCATGTAGCGGGGGCAACTTGATGTAGAAGTACATCCCCTGAATATGATGCTAGTATGTCGCAGTCGGGGTTTACCAACCCCCCATCCAAACTTGAATGTGGAGTGCCAACTGCCAAGCAGGGAGGAGGCATTGGGTCCCTTTAGTTTTTAGTCTTTGATATGAGGGTTAGGGCTGTGGATCGGACAGTGGACAGCACCAAATGGCCATTCAGGGGTTGACACTAAGGTCTCGGAGGCACTTGCCCATCGGGCAAGTGCAAGTCAGGTTCTACTTGCCCTCAGCTCATGGTCACTTGCCCCCCAAAAATATATTGTAAATTTTGCAGATGTAACTCTTGAGAACGTAAAAATGAAACCAAATGGACCCTTGTGGGTCCATTTGGTTTCATTTTTACACTCTCAAGAGTTAAAATTCATCATCTTAATTAGCCCAGGTCCTACTCAACTAGAGAATGTAGAAGATTAGGTCATTTTGATGTGTATGTTAATTTGCCTGTTTTGTTTCCCAAATCCAGCCTGGAATTGTGGATATCTAGAAAGCAGGGAAAGACACAGAGGCAGAGTGCAATGACTGCCTTCAAGACAAATTTATCTTGTGTTGTGTTATAGTGCACTAAGTTGCACACTTGCCCAGGTAGCAGTCTTCACTTGCCCGACCATTTTTTTTTTACTTGCCCCGGGCAAACGGGCAAGTGTTAGTGTCAAGCCCTGGCCATTGAGCTGCTAATTAAGACAAAAAAGGTAAAACTTTCATCATGCTTTATGTAGCATGTGATGTGTCATTTTTTCCTATGATGGTGAATCATTCCAAGCATTGTTACTATTTTTGTTTTATTTATTTATTTGTTTTATTTATTTATTTGTGCGCGTGTGTGTGTGTGTGTGTGGGGGGGGGGGGGGGGGGGGGGGGGCAGCATTATGAAAACTCCCTAATTTGACACTTAGATTTTGTTCCTCCTAGGACCTATAGGTTGTAAATGGTATGGCCACATGCCAATTATGAAAATTGCTCAATAAATGCAAGTTAGCATCCTACATGGGGACCCATACTCACGCATGACTGTGTGTACTCGACGTGTCGGTGTACACATTCTGGCAAGTGCACTATTCTATGTTCTTTAATCGTACCCAACTGTGTGTTGTAAACAGTGCCTTTCGTTTGATTGGGAAGTAAAGGGTTAACCGAAGGAGGCGCTGCTCAGTGCTCATTTAGGGTGGAGTGAAGTTGAACATGTAGATGTAGCATATTCTAGTGCACATTTTATACCAAATTAGCTTAGAGGGAATTGTGTACGAGTGAACGACTAACAATATTCAGAATTTTATTTTGTCAGGTTTACACTAAAGACGTTAATAGCCAATAATAACTTTAATTCAGTAAAGCAATGATGGTGACTGATGTCAGTGAAGAATCCTTGCTGGACTATTTCTACTCTGTCGGAGGCAATTCGGGCAAAGTAAAAAATGCTGATATATTGAAAACATATAAGCCTTTTATTGGCCACAGTGACCCGCAATTACGTGGTAAGTATAGCATTCGCCTGCATGGAAAGATTTGCCAATTTTACTGCGTTTCCACCGAAAATGGCGTTATCATAACCAGTAGAACAGCTGCGACATTGAGGGGTTAGACATTGAGCACTCGAGAGCAGTGACAAACTACAGTTGGAAATACATTGTTTTCAACGAGGGTGGCGCAAATAAGAGCTATTTTAAGAATGTGTACGACAAAGTATTGTACAGTAACAACTAAAGTCCCTGTAATGTTTATGTTGTACTAAACGATCAAGGGATTTAAGAATATTAAAGCTTAGTGGTTGTCCCTATTCTCCCTAGAGGTCTATGGAGAGGAGCCGCCATTGGACTGGCCCCATGAAGTAAATAGAGTTTGCGTAGCTCTGCTCTTATAAGGCTCTGGGCGATATATCGGCTAGCAGACTGGAGCTGACTGACAGACAGACAGGGTCGTGATGCGTGAAATGGTCATTAAACTCACTGACCGTAGAGTAGCTAACCTCGTGTTTTGTCTGACTAACTGATATTAGCTCTCATGGTCTAAGTATGTTTTTAACGACACACTCTCTGCCTGCAGTTATATTGCAAGAATGACTTTGTATGGCGTTGCATTGTTCTCGACTAAAAGGCACAACATCTGGTTCAGATTAAAGTGCCGCTGAAAGCAGATATACTAGTACGTTTCAGCAGGAATTCTGTCATTTCCTCTTTGAGGCCAGTTGTTTTGGGGCTGCTTTGGAGTGGTAGTCATGGCATCCGATGGTTTGCATTTTGCAATCCATCACTAAAACATGCAATCATCTTTTATAGGCGCTGTCGTGATTCTCCACCAATTTCAAGCTCCAGTCCAGTTTTGATATGTATGATTACCGGGCCCTGTTCATATTTGATCTGTCTCTGACCCACATGTTCACTGTAATTAAATCCCCTGTGTTAATTAATCTCATTGAACTGCTTTAATAACTTACCATTAAATTGTGCAGCTCTTTTTGGTTAAAGTGGAATTCAATCCACTTTCCACTTGAAAATGGATGGAATTTCCCTTTAAGTACCAATAATTTAATTGGGGATCCACTGAAACCTCCTCAAGGACAGGACTACCGCCCAGGGGATCCTGGATCCTGGCAGTCCAGGATCCCCTGAACGAGTTCCACATAGGCACAGTCCTGTGTACTGTACTCACAATGAAATCCATTTATTCAAGAATTGCATTGTGCTGCAGCTGTGCACGACTTTAAGATACACAGTATGCTATTGTTTTTGAAACATTGCAGCTACTGTATATTTACACTCTGGCAGCCTTCTGTCACTGTCATGATACTGCACCTGCAATACCTGTCATATTTTAACCTACCCAAATCATTATCCAAGTACGTGACCTTTTACGGTATTTGTGCTTGTCAGCATTACATGTACCATCCAGATGCTCTGTCAGCATTACTGCAGTTGTTGACAGAGGTTTAGCAAGCTGCTTTGATAGCAGGCCATCTGACATGGCTGTCCAATTAGTCAAATGCTTCCCACACACTTAAGGCCTGTTACCCAGTAGCATGTGCTTCCAGCTTTTCATGTCATAATTGTGATTATGGTGTTTTAATCATAATTAATTCCACATGCATGGCTAGTTCCAGGCCTCTAACAGAGAGAGCTTTTTCATTAGGATTGGGCAAAAATGGGGCATGATTGGAAGGAAGTATAGAGAGCTATTGTGTCAAGTTCTGTCTGTCTGTCTGTCTGTCTGTCTGTCTGTCTGTCTGTCTGTCTGTCTGTCTGTCTGTCTGTCTGTCTGTCTGTCTGTCTGTCCATGTTTGTGGGAATATGTGTGTGTTATAGAACTTTGTACACCTCTGGCTAATAAATAATTGGACACAATTACCGTGTTATTCACACCAGTATGCTATGCCAGGAATGCTTTTGTTAAGACAGATGTAAGTGGTGACTTCCTTTGGGTTTCCTGTTGTTGTGAATGTAGACTATGCAACTGTCAGGAAAAAGGAAAAGGTTTAATTGTCCTAAGCCTTGCTCGTATTCACAGTCCACACACACACACACACCTAGACATGGACAAAACACCTCAGCATGGAACATTCCACAGTCCGTTTGTGTTTACATGCCAAACAGGTCTGTGTGATAACGGAGAGACACATAGTAGCAGGCAATGATGAGCCTGAATAGGCTCATCTGTTCATGGAGGCAGGGTCCAGCTTCATCGGAAGAGACAGTGGTCTATAAGTAAACCAACTGTAGTTTTATTTAGCTTTCACTGGAAAGATAATTGTAACTGTAGGACCAAAGATATTCTGTCTTAAGCCTCTGTAGCGGTGCTGTGTGAACGAGTCCTCTTTCCTCCTCCTTTCCTCCTTTCTGTCTTGACTTTATTTAGAGATGATTGTTTTGCAACTTGAGCTCTGTTTGGCCAGGCAGGCCCACCATGAGGCCAACAGGGAACAGCAAAGAATTCTGACCCACCTCCCTCCCAGTGCTTCTAGACGCATAAAGAACTGATATGCTGATATGAAATAAAATGCCTGGCATCCTCTCTCTCTTTTACAAACATTTGATAATAACCGTATGAAGTTGAGAAATATGTAAGAAACCATATTGATGTTATTGCTTCAAATTGTTCATTCCAAACATTTCTTTCTCACCTCAGCTAAATACAGGGAAGATTTCAAGCTCATAATTGACAGAATTGCAGTAGTGAAGTCCGAGAATGTAAGTACAGCTGAAAACTGTTCATAGTACCTTTGTAGGCAACTAAGAGCCCTACTGCGATATATACTGTATATAAATGCTCAAACAGACTGTGTTTAGTCTAATTTGCTTTGTTTACAACAGCTGTGTGCACCCTTTCCCTGGGCCTATAGGGACGTTTGCCCTATAGACCGAGGTCCCTATCTTTAATGGATTATTTATTTAGCAGTTACACATTGGCATTATATCAGCTATTATACAGTACATACAAGACACCATCATTATACTGTGTGTGTACTCTGTTTACTAACAGGCTCTCTTTTTTAGGGTGATAAGTACCTGGTTCTTAAGAAGAAATACAGACAGCTGCTTCAGGACCGAGACACAGAACATGGTGGGACAAACAGGGATGGACAGAGACATTCCAGCCCAGCCAGGACAGCAGGCACTGCACTGTGGGAGGGGCCGGCCGTCAGCTCATCTCCAGGATGTACTAAGAAGGATGTCCAGGTCATTCCTCCAGGATCTGCAGAGAGTGGATCTGGTCAGACCATGTCTTGTGGGGGTCCCAGTATCACTGTAACAGAAGGCACTGACCACACAGAATCACATGAGGTTAATAATTATATTCTACTACTATAGAATGCCGAGCAATATTGTCTCACCCTACACATTAACACGGACTGAACATAATAGAATTGTGAATAAAGTCAACCTGATCTCACCCAAACATGGCGAAACACTATGGATTGGCATTTCCGTAGGCTACATACAATACTATTCCAGTGTGGTCAAAACAGTAGTAATATGTACAGTACATGTGTGGTTGTGGTTATCTAGGCGTGTATGTACAGAATTGCCAATCTGTGCTTTTTCACAGTGCTCTTTGTGTCCATTACAAGTTTACTTATTCCTAAACAAGGCCCTCTTTGTAAGCGTATGCTGCCAGGCACTGTCTTTCCTTGTGTGAGCCAATATTAATGAAACTGCGATGGCATGGAAATGGAAAAAGGATCTGTGTGGCACTGTGTCCGTTCTCATGTCTGAAGGCCATGGCAGTCTACACACCATTGCAACTCCTTGCTACAGTATTTGCAATTTTGTAACTACTTGCAACCATTATCCCCAATGACAGTTGCATTGGTGTGGACTCTACTTAAAATTGTTCTGTTGCAAGGCACTGTTTGTAGTTCCATTGGTCCAGTCTAGCCTTAAGAAGAACAAAAATCTTCACTATGTGGTCAAATCAATCTTGTGATAAGAAGAGTGGGCAGGGCAAAGATACTGCTTCTTCGAGCAACCAGCTATGTCTTTGCTCCAGGGGGGAGCTGAGTCAAACCATTATGCATGTCAGTACTTGAAAAGAACAAATGTATGGTTAAATCAAATGCACCAAAATCATAATCAGACAAACAGGCTTTTATACATTGTACATATTGTTCATTTAAAGACGCACTTAATTAATACATTTTGACTGCACATGACTCGTGCAGACAAGTGAAGAAGCAAATTGTTGCACGCAAATTGTGAATTCACAACACATATACTACTAACATCTTGTTTCTGCTGATGTCACTGCTCTTTTAGGAACAACTCTATCTCACCATCCAGTCTGCTCAGGAAGCCCCTGTCCAAATTGAGGAAGCCATGGTGGTACATAGCAATGAGGATGACATAGATAAAGATTCTGGATCAAAGGTAAAGACACAATCAACTGAAAGAGCCAAGAGCCATCTAAAGTTATTCATAAATAGTGCTGGGCACTAACTAATTAAATATATATATTACTGTAAAAAATGTTTTCCAGCAAAAGTAAAGTAAAGATATTACTCTGGAAAAATGTGTAATAACATAAGTATTGTTACTCTGCCAAAACACATATCATTACTTATTACTTTTGAGTTAATTTCAATTAAATTCAATGGAGCTACATTAGCATAAAAACATGTTTACATTGCCAAAGCAAGTGTCACAAATACAATACAATGGGGAAAGGTACACAGAAAATGGGGAAGGTAAACAGAGCTAAGTCACATTGCATCCTTACTGTATATTTGTGTTATAACAGGGCACCGGGGGGGTAAATTCCAACGCTGTTCGCAATTTAATCAGATAAGAGTATCCTCCTACCCCCTAGGTAAATAGTCCGTTGCTGTTACAAAACTTCTCTGGAAATATAAACAGTACCACACTATGGCTCATGCCTAGTTCAGACCTATTGGTCAAAATTTCTTCTTTACCGCTCGCTGATTGCTCTTTGATTGCTGCTCCAATTCATTTTCAATGGGAGTCACATGGGTTTAATCAGTAAAGTTTGCCTAATCGTCATCAGGAGCGTTGTATTCCAATCAGCCAACAAACAGGGTAGGACTTCAGATCGGGCAGAAGCTGGGTAGAAGGTTGGGTTTTAACTTCAAACCACTAGGAGAGAAATAACGTTTTTGACAGCAATCAGCAGAGTTTATAATGGATTGTAGTCTTTCTGCTCTGCTATTCTCCCGTTTGGAACAACATTGAATCTTGCATGGTTCTGGTCATTATAACGTGCTGTTGCAGTGCTGCTGAGTTGCGTTTTTGAAAAAATTATAGACAAAGCATTTAAATGACGCTATAAGACACATGTGTACAAATAAATACCTGCATGACTATAACTTGTTGTATAAATACAATAATGTAAAAATGTCAAAAGAAGCATACGTCATTGCAAAACATAAAGTACAAAAATATGACTTGTTCTTTGTAGCCTACATGTGACCTTGTCATCACAGTATACAGCTATACAGACTAAAGGCTCCATTTTCATCACTGCTAAAGCCCTTATCCTTAAACTTCTTTGCCTTTTTTACTATTTTGAAAAAACATTTTTGAATAGTTCAACTAGATATTTACACATTCTGAGCTTGTAGACTGGCCAGTTGGCAGTTTAACTATCACAAATGTTTTTCAAAATAGTAAAAATAGCAATTAAGATTGGGATAGGCGGTTTAGCGAGTGACAAAAACCTTTAGGCCAAAACAGGTCATTTCCAAGGGAAGGAGCCAGAAGTGTGCCAACTTCAAGCAAATTATGACATAAAACAAATTTATGTTTTATGTCATAATTTGCTTGACATAAAATAAGTTTACACCTCTGCTGCTTACCAGAGGTTGTGGGGTCGACTCGTAGGGGGTCTCCCCAAACGCAAGTATATGTCACATTAGTTGACCATTTTATAAATGCACCGAGGTGTAGCATAGGTGTTTTTTATTGGGTATCAAGGGGGTACATGCCAAATGTAACTGTATACTCAGTTAATACTGTACTAACTGTTTTGCAACATGATTACATGATTGACATTGATATGAGTCACATGCTGATTGGCTATTGTATACTCCAAAATGAGTAAATAAATCATAGAAAAAAGAGGTAAATGTCTAGAAAATGCACATTATCTTGCATATTTAGTTTAGTTTAGTTTATATTCTACAACCTTTGCCTCTGAGTTTTCACAGTTGTGTTCCCCCTGTTGTGTTGTTGTGTTGCTTCTGCATCGTCCTTTTAGTGCACCACCCACGTCCCACAGAGCATTGTAGGAAATGTATGCATCAAATGCTAATTAATTCATTAGCGTTCGGTCGGAAATTCAGGCTGACTGAGTGAAGGAGGCCTCAGAGAGATTTCCACGAATCCAGCCAAATTCTGTTCAGGCTGAGAAAGCCTGAACATCATACCTACTTCAGTCCATCACCAGTGCTTCCACCAGTAACCACCAGGTGGTGCTAAGTAAATCCATTGGCTTTCCATGCTGGATGTTTGAGAGGGAGGGGCCGATGACAGTGAGACAGTCAAGCTGCATTTAAATAAAGCCCCCCCTGTTCTCATGTTAATTAGCAACATGTTAGAACTCATTAGAAAGATAATGATGTTTTGGTGGCCACTGGAAAGTTTGGGATTCATTTGTTATAAATATTAGCTTTTCTTGATGGTCTTAAGTATCCCCTTGGAGCAGTGTGAATACAGTCAAGTGTTTTTGCTCAGGTATTCTCAGCTCACCAAAGTTCATATTTAGGTCAGGCACATAATGAATATCATCAGTTTTTCTGCTCTTCGGCCCTGATGAAGTAGGTAGTCCAAAAGATGTAAGAAAATAGATACCCAGGCCAAGTATCTTTTCCTCTTTTTTAACTTTGCCCAGATCCCTTTCTTTTTTATCAAGTTTTTCTGCTTCATCTTATGCTAACAGATATTTTGGCTACAGTTAGTAAATGCTGTGTGTATTTAGATGGCAATGTCGGTTGCAGGGGGGCTGATTTAAGAAGTCATATCCGGCCTGAGTCCAACTGTAAATGGACTCAGAGCTGGGTGTTCCTGTGCACCTGTATGCATGGAGCTAATGGATACAGAAATCAGCCATCTATCTCACAAACATTCAGGGAAAGCTACTATCTGGAGAGAACACCATCTGCTCTGCAGCGCCACAGCATGGCAATCAGCCTATGTAATCCTGTACAAATTTGGCTACTGTAGAAATAAAAGAAAACTTTATCTTTAAACATTGGCTGTTGTCTGTCCAAGTCCAATTTTCAAGCCTGTCACACTGGTGCATTAGTGATGGATGGACCTATGGCATCCAGAGGATGACTTCTAATCAAGATAATCACATTTATTTAGTTGTGATCTTCATAATTGTATCCAACTTTCCATATTGAAAAAGTAAAACTCATATCACAATATTGTATGTAGGAATTTCACATAAGGGCCCAAAAGGGTATATTATCACTTAATACGAAGTGATCGCCTGTGTAGAAAAAACAAAAGTTCAAAACATGATTTAAATTTATTTTCCATTCTAACCATTGATGTTTTTTCTCTCTTTATGTCTCACCCTCTTATTGGTGTTTAAATTGAAATAAAACTGTAGTAGTAGCTGTGCAACACTCCTAAAATCAAATGCACGGGATAGCAAGGGATAGTTTTCATGAAAAAGAAAATTTAAAAAACTGCTGAGAGGAACTGGGCAAAATTAATGTAACTACCAGGTTCCAACATTTAACTTTGTGCCCAACAATATTATTCTTTCCTCCTTGTTATGGTTTCCACCAAAGAGCAGGAGAAGAAATGGACATGTGCCAGTGTGGAATTGGCTGGATAAATAGTGTGGCGTTCCACTTTTCTTGTTCAACACCGTGATGTGTGACGTTCTTTGTTAGTTTTTTTTTTTTTTTTGCGGTGGACATGAAAAGTGTGCATTTTTGACATCATGTCTCTGTATGATCTGAGAACAATTAGCAAGCAAGTCCACCAAAATGGCGATGAAAAGAAAATACCATCCCACCCCCACATTAATCAACCAAAGTGACAGATTTTTCTCTTTTTTATCTGAAATGGTGAGAAAAGCACATGGCCTGACTAGACTAAATGTTGTTCTTCAGCTAATTGTTGATTGGATTGTTATTCATTACGCCTTTGGTGTGAAAGCATCACCTCTGTTTTACTGCCTCATTACGTGTGTGTGTGTGTGTGTGTGTGTGTGTGTGTGTGTGTGTGTGTGTGTGTGTGTGTGTGTGTGTGTGTGTGTGTGTGTGTGTGTGTGTGTGGTGTGTGTGTGTGTGTGTGTGTTTACTGGCGTTTGTCTGCAGGTGTGCATGTGTTTATACTGTTTATACTGAATGGATCCTATACAAAAATCCTGATATGTAATTTCATTTTCTTTTTGTTTCTCAGTCTGAGTCAGAGCAAGATGAGGAGGGTATGGGCAGCATCGGCTCCCCTGCTGTTGCTGTAAGTTTACACGCCCACTGCAGCAATACAAGTTGCTGTTTATCTGAATAATAGTCATAAACAGCATACTGATGTTTTATTTAAAGACCCAATGCCACGAGTCTTGCTGGTTGCAAATTGAAGAGTCCTAAGTAGCCCTGCATGACAGACTCACAGCAACACAAACTTTCTGTCTTTTGACAAGTTCAAACAGAAGTGTTGCTTGTTCACACTTCTTCACACAAGGTTCTCACAAGAACCCACCATTTAAGGATTACGGCACAATCAACATAATTAGTACTTCAGACAACTCAATACAATGGGAAGTTAATGTAATCTTGAAAATGAAAGTAATAACTGTTCTGTGTGTGTGTGTGTGTGTGTGTGTGTGTGTGTGTGTGTGTGGTGTGTGTGTGGTGTGTGTGTGTGTGTGTGTGTGTGTGTGTGTGTGTGTGTGTGTGTGTCGACAAGTTTATTTGTCTAATCTAGTGTGTGCTGTCATGCAGATACAGTATTCCTGTGTGTTTTATTTGTTGTGTTTAGTTTGTTCGTGTTCATTTTCCAATTACAGTATAACACAGTACACTGGCCTGCATGGTTGCTGCAAAATCCAGAGTTAACTCAGACAGAGTGAAAATGGAACTTTACAAAAAAAAAAGATTAACATTTAGAATGATGCAGTGCATGTGCTCATACACCATGCAGTGCCTGTATGTACGTGCGAATGTGCGTGCATGTTGTGCGTGTGTGCGTGCATCTGTGCGCTGACCCCCGCCTCTCGCTCTCTGTGCTAGCTGGATCCCATAGAGAAGGAGTGGATCTACTCGGCTGCTGGTGCTCGGGTCCCAAACCTGTCTGAGCTGCTACGACAGGATCCATCCCTGGCCAACAAGAAGGTAGAAATCATCTCTTCCCTCCACTCATTCAGAATGACAAGAGATCGCTCATATTATGTGGTCGTTGTCGGGAGGAAATCTTTTCAGTAAATGGACCAAACAAAAACATGTCCAGTGAAGTTTTTATAGACAAAGTCATCAGTCGTGTCAGATCCTGTTTCTCTAGTTAATTGTATAAGTTAAATTGTATTTAATACTAAAATAAAATATATTCATTACAGTACTGCTGCTGTAATACTTTTCATTGTTTATATATTTATAATACAGCACAGCACAGCGCTGTATTGCTCACACCAGTATTCTGGTGGAATCATTAGCAAAAAAAAAGAAAAACAGCAGATCAACAAGCTCACAACAAATGGAGGTGATTGCGTTGTGAGGATTGAATCCAATAGGACTATGTACTGGTTTGGGGGGTTTGGGCTTCATCTCTCTCTCAGCTCAATGTCTTTAGTCCTGAAAACATTGACACCTTCTCTAAAGGTGACTTTGTAGTTTCTCGTGGATAAATGGACACCAAGAATTTGTGTGTACTGTACATGTAATATTGCAATGAAATCAAACTTCTGTCCTCAATTGCCCAATGGATATCAGGGTAGTGGGTATAAATTCATTCATTTCATTAGTAATGCTCCCTAATATATGGTTTGTTTTCTTTCATGTTGGACCAAACAAGGACTTCACCTCAGTGAGTATTGAATCTCTAACAATGCATACAACATTGTTCCAGGTATAATGTAACGTTTTCTGAATGCATTCTATTTTGTTGACTTTTCCTTTTTAATGCATGGTGGCATCTTGACTCTGATGATGGCGATCCTACCCAGGGGGTAAGTTTATCGACACAGCATAATTAACCTGTTGATAAATATACTGCTATGCCTCTCTTTAATCCAATTGATGATAATAACTTGCTTGTAAAAACAAAATGTATCCCAGGTGTCCATACTCTGTATACATTCCACATGCTAATTTCAATTGAACATTTTCTCTTTTATTATGCTTCGGGAACCCTGTACAAAAAAACAAAAATAAAAAGCACCCAGATCAGGCATTTCAAAGGTCCACTACTATCAAAAGGATTATGAAAGATAGCTTTTTAGCTCCTGTGGCCCCCTGACAACCCAAATCCTTTCATTTGTATCCCATGTGCGCTTAAGAGATTTGAGCTCATGTTTGCTGTCCCTCCCCTGTGTCAGGGTTTCTCACACCATCCTGTGGTCGTGGCGGACCACCTTCTAAGAGTAGCCCCCTTAAGCCTCTGCTGTCCCCACCCGGACAAGATAGCGTGGCCACCATTGAAGTGCAGGAGTTGGGGTTTCAGGGGAGGATTAAAGAAGAGAGCCTTACTGCGCCACAAAGACTTCACCCACTTAAAGATAATCTGAAAGTAATAGAGCAGGCTGGGATTAATTGTAGAACAATGTTGGTCACGTCCCCGGGAAGGTGCTGAGTCCCCCTCTGGCAGCTTTGATGTTCCCTTTAAAGCCTGGAGTTATACTTGGTCGCGCATTGCACTGTGCACCGAAAATCGTTGCTCTACAAGCATCACACGACGTGTTGCGAGCTTGTAGAGCGCCACGTCAGAGGAGTCTGTTAAAATGTTCTCTTAAAGACAGTTTCATCACTGCTGATGCATTTGAGCCTCACAAGTCAGTTTTATCCTGTTAAAATGACACCCAGTGGGCACAATGCTAAGTGCCAAAGCAAATATTTGACAAATGAGGGGAAACGCTTTCTTGCACCTGGGGGTAGAAGGACTTTGGACATTCTGGTTGAGGCTCAAAGCTTTTAGATCTGATATGCAAAAAATGTGGAAGCAAACGTGTGTGCACAGTAGACACACACACACACACACACACTTTGATCACTCCTTTTCTCACACTCTCTTTTTCTCGTTCTTCTTGGGACTCTGGGCTTGCCGTTCCTGCCGTGATGGACTTCCTCTTTCTGCCTCTCGACAGTTTGTAAGTGCATCATTCTCCCATCACTCCTCTCTGTCTCTCCCCACATCCAGGAAGGCTTTGGTCTTTACTGGTCATTGTTTCTCCCGTCGACTTGTCGCTCGGCCCTTTTAGACGCTGCTTCCTTCAGTGGGAAGCCCCAGTCGTTCCCAGAGCGAACTGATAAGTGGGGGTGGGTTGGTGGGTGGGTTGTGTTGTGCCCACCCCGGCAGGCTGGGACAGGAAGGACGAACACCACATCCTGTTCAGCCTCGTCCATCAGCCTTGCCCACCGGGAGGCCGGGCGAGCCGCCTGTCAAGTGGCCCGTTGGCCCATCTGTCTTCACGATGTGACAGGCAGACGGACAAAAGACACAGAGGCACGATCTATCACAATCTGTCTGTCAGGCAAGACTCCAAACAAAGGGAGGTGTATATGCCTATTCTAATATTCCCCTTCAGTGTGCACAGTATACATGGTTTCTTATGACTTCAACCGCTCGATTTAACCACATTGTCTATGGTGTTTGGGCAAATTTGGACATTTTCAAATGTATACATTTGATATATAACTAAAATAACCATTCTACAGCCTCACAACACATGGCAAACAACTTTTTATTTCTGCTACTTGTTGCACATCAAGTAGGGCAAGGAAAAGTGTTTTTGTACCGCTATCTGCCAAATATTGTTAAAATAATATCTGGTCACAAAATTGGTGCCCCATTTAAGACCTGTATACATTACATTTTTCATATAAATAAAGAAGTGGCATATTTTTCCCTGAAAATAGGGATGCCATGGATTTATTAGGTGTGTGTGTGTGTGTGTGTGTGTGTGTGTGTGTGTGTGTGTGTGTGTGTGTGTGTGTGTGTGTGTGTGTGTGTGTGTGTGTGTGTGTGTGTGTGTGTGTGTGTGTGTGTGTGTATATATATATATATATATATATATATATATAGACTACAGGGATTCACACAAGTCGAACATGTCCATGTGACATGTCTAAATAGCGTCTATTAATGGGGAAGATTGTGGTGACATACATACACACGTAGCAGCACCACTTGCGTCTACTCCTAGGCTGAGACATCTGCAGCTTTCGTGTTTCCACCTTAATGATGGCATGTAATTACCCTGCACAAATACACTGACAAGGGCAACGCAGTTGATCACAGCAACACTACTAAATACCCAGACAGGTGTTTCCGTTGTATGAGCGACTGTGTTTTAGGTGTTTTAGGTGCGCATGGTAGCACATTTGTGCATGTCCGTATGCATGCTTGGGATTTGTGTGTGTGTGTCTCTGTGTGAGAGTTAGTGTCATGCAAATGCTATTTGTGCGTTATTGCAGTGCACAATTCTTGTGCTGTGTGGGTGTCTATCCACGCATGTGTTTGCGTGCATGTAGTCATGTGTGTATATCTCCAGGCCCTAGGTAGTGGGGGCCCTATTCCTTTTTGATGGGTGCTGCTGACAGTAGTGTGGTGATGCCTGGGTTGGGCTACCCTCTGTGGGTCAGACCAACATCATCAATCTTCCACCCCCGTGACAGGCTGCTGGGCCCCCCAACTGTGGGCACAGTGCGGTGTTGTTTTGTAATTAGGCTACGTTAGATGGCAGGAAACCATCCCTCCTTCCCTCCATCTCTCCTTCGGCCCGCTCCCTTCTGTGCACAGCTGGCCCTCTGGCCTCGCACAGCCAATACCAAGCCGTCAAGTTTCCCCGCTTAGCCTGCGTGACTTGTTAGCACCGTAATGACACCATAGCAATTATCATGACATGACAATAGTACAGAGCGGATTGTCATATTGATATTGGAAAGAATATGATTGCTTTACGTGGTACCGAATAAAATCATTATAGCTGCTCTGTTGAGGCAGTCACTCTGCGTACATACCGTACATATCAAATTTTCTACATTCACTGTATATACCGCTACATAGCTATGTATATATGAATGACTTGTGCATCTCTTTATTGTTCACAGACGGCTTTGCACTGGGCAGCAAAACATGGCAAAGAGGACATGGCCACCCTGATGGCCAATGCAGGAGCTGATGTTAACACAAAATCAGTAAGTATGTCCCAAAGCATTATCAGTCTTGACTTAACTGAAAAGCAATAATTGATTTATATAATAAATAATGTTAATATGTACAATTAATTTGTGTTTGCTCTTTCCTTACAGCATGTGAGTACCTGCTCTTATATCAAGATTTGTAGGAAGTGTTTGCCAATGCAAGTGGTTTCATTTTAATGACTTGGAAATAACCAACGGAACAAGGCCACTTGGCCTGCTGGCGTGAGGGCATGTATTGTTATTTTTTTATTCTGTTGTGCCTCTTGATGATGTAACTTTCCCAAACAATCTTCGTGGAGCGCCAGCTGTGCAAATGTATTACTGCAGCACGTGTTACAACAGTGCAGGAGCACATTGCTAATAAATCATGTCATGTCATGTTAATTGTTTCCCCAAAACAGTGTCTGTATGTACAAGCGTGCCGAACTCTAGAGCTGTGCAATTTTCAGTGAATTACAGACCAATTATGTTTTATCATTATCTTGTGTTGCCATAACCTTTGCTAATTTGTATATTTTCTTCCCCTGGTGTTTTCACTGGCTGTGTGATTGCGCATGGGAAACTCTAGGGGGTAGGTATTAACCTTTTTTCAGGTGTTTTCCATAGTTGTTCCTCAACAGCTATACATGGTAAAATGTCAAAGGTGATGTTTAAACAAAAATTGGATATGCTTTAAGTATAAATAGTGTTAGAGGGGATGCGTGCCTTTGCAAACCACCACTACCATTAAATATTCATGTCAATCCTTGTAAACCAATACTGAACATCAATACAAAAAAAACTCCTTAATATTCATAACATGAATATTCACAACATGATGCATATGTATTTTATAGATTTTACATTTTTCTTTTGCCCTACAGGGATACACACCCTTACACATTGCAGCACTGCATGGGCATCATCATATTCTTGACCTTCTACGAACATATGGTAAATCAATGAATAGAAATTAGATCCTTCATTCATTTCACTGCTTGTACCTGTGTGAGTGATGGACAAGAATCAAGGGTTCAAGGTTCAAGGTTTTTTTATTTGTCACTCCAGTGTATGTCAGGGCATATACAGGGATGAAATAGCGTTTCCATTTTCCACAGTGCAATAGACAAGACAGTGCAATAAGACAATAGTCAAGACAATAGACAGTGCAATAAGACAAAGTCGAGACAATATATAGACGAGACAAACAATAGTGCAGCAGGCCAGTAAAGTGCAAACTGTACACCTAACTTGAGGTGAAGGTGCTTGGCTAACCAGGTGTGATAAAGTGGCAGTAGTGTGAAGCTAACAGACAGCTAGACAGGACATATATACAACTACTAGAAACTACTACTAGAAACTACAGTATACTACAGCTAGAAACTACAACTAAAAATCTAAAGCTATATACGAGACTACATAGCTACAACTAAACAAACAACATATAGCTTACTATGTGGTGAGGTATACATGTGCAAGATAGGATAGGATAGGATAGCAGCAGTTCGATCCAGTCCTTCAGTTGTATGTGTGTGTTTGACCATGTGTGAGTGCGTGCATGTGCGTGAGTGTGTGTCTTCCACTCACGCACATCCAGAATGTTCCAGAATCTTCCAGTTCTTAATTCAACCCACATATTGCGTGGGTGAATAACCGTAAAAGCTAACCTTGAATTCACAGTTGTGGAGTATTTACCTAATGGCTACGGAAGGTGTCTCAAGTATCTCAGACACTACTGTGCCTCCCTGTCCTTGTGATTCATCAGAGATGCTTTTCTATCTCAGGTGCAAATGAAAAGCTGAGGGACTATAGTGGCCATCTTGCCTGTCAGTATCTAAACATCAGAGAACCCGAGGAAGACAGTGAGATGCGTGAGTTCGCCTATTTTTTTTATACCAAAATTATAATGATTTTGAAATTGCTAAACAGGAAGATATCGACTGATTTGTAGACTAAAATGTAGACTGGAGAATGCATGAATGACCTTAAATGCTGAACGCAATCAATCGGGATTCAACAAATGTTCAAATTCATTACATGTCCTTGCAGAATTCCAAGTGACCCAGGCCAGGGAGCGGAGCAGGAACAGGAAGCTGACTTCGTTGTTCCAGTCCAAGAAGAAGTGGGGCTCTGCGGAGGAGCTGGCTCCAATAGAAGAGGAGAGGTCAGCACCACAGCAACTCATAGTCCCTGCATTCAGAACCAGGAAGTTCTCCCGTTAACAAACCCAAACTAGAGAGACAACAGACAATTCAATCAGCATACTTCTTCTCTTGCTCATTGAAGCACACACAAAACAAAACGAAACACATGCTTTGACATCTAATTGCATATTATAAATGCAACACCACATACACACAATGAATAAATACTGCTTAATAACTCCAGCTAGCTCCAACTGTGAATTGTAGTTGGTCAAAATGCATTCAGACCTGTGCCAATAACCCTAATTAATAAATGTATAAATCGTCAAATCATAAAGTATCACTCGGTATTCCCTGTGGCATCGGTAAACATTGAAGGAAACAGAATTCAGCAAAATTTCACGCTATACTAACCCAGTAATCCACGTACAGTACAAAAAAAGTTGTGTCTTATTGCTTAAAGGAGCAATATTTTTCTATCAATTACCCAGACCCCATTGAATTCAGGGAGATTGTTTTTTTTTTTTTTTTTATATATTATTGTTTGCTTTTTTATACAATTGCGCCAAAAATGTTAAAATTTCATGAAGCCATTCAATGAAACTTATATTTTAAATATCATACTTGGAGCTGTTTGCCTGACATTGTCATATGAGCTCAGGAGGCAGCACAGGTTCTCATGCCTGGCAGGTTTTTGGTTTGGATTGAAGACACCCGAGAAGCAGGTAAAGAGCAGCTCATAAATAAGTGTTGTAATTTAGAAGTCCTCTGTTGTTATCCTAAAAAACGAAGGTGCATGGTGACATTTGAATTACCCTTCTACAAGCACACGCGAGCTTGGAGAACAAGGTGACAGCAAGGTAGAATTGTCTTTCGAATTAGCAAATGTATTATGAGTCAATGACACATTCCAGAGTTAATTCCAGTGTTTTGTTAACCACCTGAACCCTACATACTTTGTTGTATGACGAATAGTTAAAATAGCCTATCTACAAGCTCACAACATGATCTGCTGTGAGCTTGTTGATCTGCCGTATTTGTTTTGAAATGTAAAAAAAGAGAACTTTTAGATTTTTGTTTTAATTAGGGATACCAGGGTTAATGTGGTAGAAGTTCTTGAAATGTGACTGCTACGATTTGAATCAGTGTCTGAAGAATTACTTTAGGGATTTTAATCCTCAGACTTAATGTCAGTATTTCCCGTTACGTTGGTTGCAATAGTAATGATAACCATTACCGAGTATGTTTATGTGTAATTTGAGTATGTTCTTGTAGTTGTGTTTGTGCAAGCTAAAAGTACAGTATCCATTTAGAATGGACCTTCCTCTTTGACCGCTTGTTTTGCACAGTATTTATATATATTTTTTGAATATTATATGTTAAATATTTTGATATTAAAGTATATTTTGTATCAAACTTGATTATATTCTATTTTTACAACTGACATTATCAGACACAGCACAGACAACTCCAGGTGTGTGTCATGAAGCTACCGGTAATCTTATTATCTTATTATAGACAATTTTAATTTCACCCTGGGATAACTAAACAATATTAAATCTACTTTCCTTTTTCTTTCTTTCTTTCTGAGAGCAATATATCTCCCTGGTTGTTAAGCCGCCTTTGATCATGCATCCACCACCTGACTTTGTGGGCTACAGATGGAGTAAATATGGGCCCTGCTAACTCTCAATACGGCCTTTAGACCTTAATTCCTGATTAGCTGAATAGGGCAGCACTTGCTTTTGGCTCTTAGATATCAGAAGGCATAGAGGGGGGAACAGAGGCAAGTGTTTTTGTGCTTCATATTTGAAGGGGGATAAGAGGGGAGTTTCTGTAATAGATACTTATCTTACTGCCCTCAAGCCCCTCAAACAAAGTCCCCCTCTGAAGAGATTATAACCCAGGGAGGGCACATTAACTCTAATCCCATGCTTTGAGGCCTTGTTCCAACCCCTCCTCACAACCTCATACCACCCCCTGCTCCACTTATTCCAACCCTTCTGCTGCTGTGTGTGCGTGTGCGTGTGTGTGTGAGAACTGAATCGTGTACGGGTGAACCATGTATCTGCATGTAGCAAAAGAGCCTGTGGCTACACATTAGTGTGTGTGTGTGTGTGTGTGTGTGTGTGTGTGTGTGTGTGTGTGTGTGTGTGTGTGTGTGTGTGTGTGTGTGTGTGTGTGTGTGTGTGTGTGTGTGTGTGTGTGTGTGTGTGTGTGTGTGTGTGTGTGTGTGTGTGTGTCAGGGGGTGGTGACTAATGAAAAGCATTGAGGGGTGCATACTGCTGTGTAACTGATTCCCCTCTCTGAAGAGATTAGGAGTTACATTGTTGGTTGGTTTGGTTGCTCATTTCCATGAGAGCACAGCCTCCCACCAGTGGCTGCTTGGTATTGTTATTTTGAGTTGCAAACACAGAACCCAATGTCCCTGGCTTCCTTGTAGCTATTGTTTCACAAAATAGGCCGAAATGTAGATGTCACGTCACAGATGCCCAATAACCTCATTAGCTGCTCTCTGTGAGGCTAAATGTTGAGGGCAATAAATATGCCAAATTCAGTTTGGTCTATAGCAATGAAACAGTTCTGCATTGATGTACAAAGAATTATGGCCTACCACTAATGCTTAATGATGTAGTTATTGTCTGCTTAAATGGATGTATTGTATACAGGACATAATGACTTGTATTTTACATAAAGGCATTACATCACTTAACCATCATACTTCATCTTACAAGAAATAGCTAAAAATCAATCTACAAGATCACAAGTCTCATTGCGATGCGTTTTGAGCTCGTAGATTTTCTCTATTTGACAGTTTTTGACCTGCAGTGGCATGCACAATATATAGGGACACCTTGTTGAAAGAGGTTAATTATTTGTGCTGTTTGCAGCAAATGGCCTGCACTGTAATCCTGTATCTAAACAATCTCATCATCAATGTACTGTATGGATGTATGTACAGTGTGAACCCAGTGGACTTCAGGTTTGTGGGCTGTGGGTGAACTGGTTCTGACCAAGCTCAGGCAAAACAAGCTGGTGGTCTAGCTGGTGATGGAGGGTCCTTTGGATTCTGGGGCCCTTATCTGGGTCCCACTGGGGTGGAGTGGGTCCTGCGCAACGCTCCCAGCTGTCATCGTTGCCCATCAGTATACCTAACGACCGCCTCCTGCCACTCACCCAGCAGAGGGCCGTCAATCAGTGCACACCCAGGAGGGAGCGGGAGGCGGAACAATCGCCCAGCCCTTAAACAAAGACATGCTTAAATTTGCAATCGGTTGCAGCGCCACCACTCCGTAGAAAGGAATGATAGAGTGGTACTGATAAGAGTAATGACAAAGGACAAAAGAGTTGAAGGGGGGTCGGGCAGAGTGGATTTGTAGATAGCATAGAGAGGTGGGATCGCTTGATAGCATTCACACTATGCCTACATCTATCCATTTGTGTTGTTGTCGCAGGAAAATCCCATTACAGAGGAGAATGGGTCTTCTTGGGGCCCACCGTCATATTTGTTGTCAGTCAGCTTCTGCTCTCCCATAGCTTCTCTCTGTAACGATATGATTGATTGATGATTGACTGATTGATTACCTTGATTTGAGCTGATATTTTTATCTGTAATGAGCATTTAAATCTGCAAAACATTGCCTACACTTGCATGAGCACAAGGTATGCAAGTATCATGGATAACATCATCAACACTGAATTCAAATTCATACTCAAAACTTAATAATTAAAAAAACAGGAAACATACTTAGTTCCATCCAAATACATATTCCATTTGGTGCTTTTTTTTTTTTTTTTTTTCATTTTGAAAAATAATTTCAGACACAGATGTGGATTGCCTATGATGTATAATGATAATTGCCTTAATGTGGAATAAAGTGCTTTCCACATTCAATATCAGAGCAAAGCATACATGTTTTACCACCAAGACATTTTTATGGCCCTCTCTGTCAACTTTCCCCTCGTCTACAACATTAGTATCTGAGGCAAGAAAAATAACTAACAAGGCGTGGGTGTTGAAGACACATTGGATTCACTCCAGGCTTTTGTCGTCTTGTTCACACCTATGACATGCTTAGTACCTTTTGTCAGCTCCCCAGGCAGGTGATGGCTTGTAACCACAAGTCACACCTCGACCCATTGTCCTGAGCTGCTTATTAGGCCTTAGTGCTGTCATTCTGCATCTCATCCAATAAACCACTCTGAACAGACAGTCTAGTCGAGTTATAACCAAAGATGTGTAGGCATGCCATTTGTATAGCCGCTGCATTGTTCCCACAGCGATGAGGAAGGCACTCTTCTTCCTAGACAGAGATAATTTCATCCTCCCCGTGTTATCTTGTTGTGCTATCTTGGGCAATTGTCTTGTCCATTTGGCCACTTTTCCACTCTGTAAACGACTGACATCCTGATGGCAAACAGCACAGACTCAACCTGTCAGAGCAAGACCAATACCTGCATTGTAGCAGGGATACCAAGGGAGGAAAGGAAAGAAATGAGACTCTACAAGCGTAACAAAGGCCTCTGCCCTGGGCTGTTTGTGTTGAGATGTAGCTCACTGATGCTATAAGCCTTCGACTCTTTGCACTCTGGTCATCCCATTGTAGCTGGAGGAGAAAATTAGCTGGAGGCCCTTCGAACCCCACCCAAATACCTCCCTGACTACCTTTGTATCTATACGCCATGCACCCTCTCTCGCTCTCTTTCTAAAAATATAGTCTAAATTTATATTTGAATGAAATGTAGCCGAATCAAACTGTCCTATACAGTATAATGCATACATCAACAGTGCAAATTTGACTGCACTGTCTCTCTATCTCCCATATCACTCCGGTTGTTTATTAAAGGGGGAAATAAGTTAAAGTATTTATTAACAGCTTGGGTAATTACAGTATACATTTCAAGCACAACTCATTGTAAAACTGTTAACTGTGGACGACACCATAAAGCATTAAGTCCACCATTTTCAGTCTATAACATTTAGAGATGTACAGATATATGGTAGGACTACAGCTTTATAGCCCAAAACAATCACATAATGAGTTTGACACCTTCATTTGTTTTCTGGCCTTGGTGCAGCACAGAAAGCTCATGGAAGTGACGTTATCTGTGTATTGGACATTATTTTATCTGTGTAATTCCCTCAGACTCAATTTGCAAAAGAAAAGGCAAAAGTTTAAATTTGCATGAAACAAAGCAGGAATGGATTGTTCACAACAAACATAATTCTGAATGTAATTATTTAGTTATTTGTAATTATTTAGACTGTCTACAAAATGCTAAAATTTTAATATTTTAATTTATATGCATGAAGGCAAAAAGAAAAGTTCCCATACACATACAATTCAATAAATAACAACAATGCAAACTTTCCAGAAATCAGTTCAATTCAAGGGGGTGTTGGGAATAACATACATCAAGATGCTATTAAAACGTTTTTGTTACAGATTTATAGTTTAACTTTACCATGTAGTAAAGTTGTGCGTGTATCATTAGAATAGAACCTATAAAGGTTTGACTTATAATCATCATAATAATCGTATAAGCGTGCGTGCGTTTCTGTGCGTGCGCGTCTTTGGGGGGTTATCTAGGCCTAGTATAAAATAATTAATCAAATCTCTATAAGAGAAGAGTAGGTTAACACTACAGAAGTGGAATATTAGAACAACTACAATGACATACAACAATATGCAAACTAAGTGCTGTTATAGCTACAGCACGCTCATTATAATAACCTGGGGTTGTTGGTATGAGAGCGCTAATCCCCTCCTATCTTTAACAATCCCCTCCATGGAACATTAGCATCTGTTATCGCACAATTAACATATACATTAGTCAACACCTGTTTCACCTAAACGCTTTTAATGAGGGCCATTGAAAGTGTATGCCTTAGTTTAGCCAAAACAACGATATGTAAAAGGAGTTTGTTGTTGATCTGTGAATAAATGACCAGAAAAGAGGAAAACACTGGTATTATATGGATGCGTTAATTGGCCTAAAGGCAGGTCACTTCTTTGCATGCAAATAGCCCACTAAATTATTGGTAAAATAACGTTATATTTAAATAAAACGTGAGGCTGTTCTTATTTTAGTGTCTGAATCTGGAAAGGCGCACTAATGGCGATATAGCCCATATATCCTCTAATCTAATTCAGCCACAGATTGTTTTACGACTCACTCAAACTGATAGGCTCAAAAAAGATTGATGAGATTAAATCCGTGGGCCTATCTCAAACTGCCTCTATTTCCAAGTAGTCTGAGAGAGAAAACGGTTTCCTACTGTCCGTGTATTAGCATAATTAGTGGTAATTCTGATAATTAATTCGATTTACGGGAAAAACTTACAGATAGGCTATCATATAGGTGTCAGACACAACAGCGTGACGCACTCACAGACGAGGCTCTCACGTCTGTCACATTGCTGTAGTCTAGACGTGACGAAGTGTCACAATTTGTTTAAAACGTTTGAGTGAATAGGTCTTTTTTACATTTTAAAATTATCTGACATCGTGATTGGGGTGTTTATGACATGACATGATGATGAAGACAGTTTTAGCAGACAACTCCTCTGTAATATTATGAAGAGAAACTTTGAATTTTGAATGAAGTTTCAACATTTCCAAGGCCTAAAAATGTGTTTCAATAAACTATCACACGTCGAGCCTCTTTGCGAACACGCTGAAGGGAACAGCGGAGAGTTGCTTTGATGGGATTTGTTGCAGTGAAAGCTATGTGGCTCTTTTGAACGGAGCTGTCAGTCAATGTGTGGTGACTGCCCCGCCCCCTCTTACACACACTGGCTGACTGACTGGAGGGCGTGTATATAAAGGACTCGGGCACGTCGAACAGGCAGATCAGATCACTACTTGACCAGCTTGGACGTACTAACATGCCCGCATCACCATCTGGATTTGGCAACTTTCTCTTGGAGAGAAACATCAGCATGGCGACTGCAGGATACCAGCTGTTGGGATGTCCGAGCGGCGTGCAGCCTCCTGCACAGCACCAACAGCCTGCACCGCCTCACCCCATGGTCCCCATGGCTTACTCTGGACTACAGGGATACAACTTCATCCCCTACTCACACCACAGGCACATGGCACACATGGTAAGATCAACTGAAATTTAGGCTATACCAAATTTACGATTTCGGGTAACTAATGCTGTGCGTAATTACGCACAAATGCTGTGCGTAAAAGTTTCAGTGGCAAGGTTTTAACCGGTTATTCTTTCATTTTCCAGAACAACACGTTTGATTTGAAGGCTGCCTCCCCTTACCACCACGCGCTGCTGGCCCGAGGAGGGGCCCCGTTCTACCCGCAGTACAGACCGGGGACCACCGAGGACCCCAGCAGAGTCGCCAAAGTGGCGACTCGAGAGAGCACCAGCGCGCTGAAGGCCTGGCTGAACGAGCACCTGAAAAACCCGTATCCCACGAAGGGTGAGAAGATCATGCTCGCCATCATCACAAAGATGAGCCTCACCCAAGTGTCCACTTGGTTCGCGAACGCACGGCGACGACTTAAGAAGGAGAACAGGGTCAGCTGGGCCTCTAAAGGGAAATCGGACGAGGAGGATGAGGCGCAAGACAGCGAGGACGAGGATGAGAGCTCGCTGCAGAAAAGTCGTTTGGACGACGAGGAGGATGAAATCGACCCCCAAAGTCTCGATGGGGTTGACATGAGGGACGATGCTGGGGATTCGGTGGTCTGTTCAAAGATGGAAGCACGTTTGGAGATACCTCAACAGCATCAACAACACAGTGAGGCCAGTGACAATGACCTTGCTCTTGCGATAAAAACGGAAAGGGAGGGCCTGGAGGAGCACAGTCCATCTGACTTGAAACCGAAAGACGACACAGCTTCTCAAAAACCCAAAATATGGTCTTTGGCAGAGACGGCCACGTCCGAGATTGTGAAAAAACCCATAGAAAACAATTATCACCCAACCAACACAGAAGTTAGCAGACTATGGGCCGACTGGGCCTCAAGGAATGGACTGTATATCCCCACAAGTTATAACATGCACGAACTTCTGTAATCGATCTTCTAATTTGGCGTGTTTTTTGCACTTTAACGTTTCAAATATAGCTGGCATTGGGTATCATTCGTTACCTTTGCTGACCTGACTATTTTTGGTACCAAAGACAAAATGTATGTTGCAGACTGTATATAAATGTAGATGTATTTGTTCAATGACGACTCTGTAAATTATATTGCCTGTTTCATTATCAAGAAATATTTTTGCTGAATTAAAACACATAAAATTATATGACATAATTGTGTTTGGGTTTATTTTATTTTCATTTGTATCACCTTATTGGAAGAGCTCACACAGCGGAGCTATATGTCCCAAAAGTGAATTGTTTCTGACTCAGGCTATACTCCTTGCATTGACTATTTCATGCATATAAATGCAAGGAAATCATTTGGCCTAAATTGGCACAGGGAATCAATTAACCTAGACCCTAACCGTATTTCGGAACAATTTATTAATCCACAACAGGGCAATTTAAAATGAATCCGATTAAATTAGGTCGTGAGAAACTCTCGGTGATGATGACACTTAATAGTGTTTGTGATTGTTGATAGACTACTAGCAATGACAGATGCAAAGTTTATTTAATGGTTCTTTCATACCGCAAGTCTGGTATCATGAGAGAAAGTAGCCTTGCTAGGCCATGATGTCAAGAGGCCCGGCTGAGCCATAGAGGCCCATAACCACAAGGCCACTGAGCTGGTTCTGGTATCATGAGATGCAGGGCTAATCTGTATCCCATGAAGTATTAATTGACCGTGTGCGTGTGTGTGTGTGCGCGCGCGCGCGTGCGTGTTGTGGTCTAACAAAAAAAAGCAAACATGCTACAGCTGGATAATCTTATCATTGGGTGTTTGCCTAACAGAAGTTTTCACACCTCTTCTCTCCAACTCTTAAAGGGATATATCACTTTCATAAGGCATGTGAACACCCCAGACATTTTAAACAAGTTAGGCCTACTCCCTCTATTCACCTCAGTAGTACTGATTTCAGTACTGAGGATTTCACAGTCATTTAATTAGATCAGTGCCAAAAGATCATTTTCAGTCTCCTTTAATCCCTGTATTCAGTATTTAGATGTGATTTCGCTGCATCGCCCTCAAACCCATTATGACGTAAAACTCCATTTTAACCAAGATTCATTAAAAAACTTTTTGGTGACTGATATTGTCCTATTACATAAAGGAGCATGCCTTTTCATCTATTTTTTAAAAATCTTTTGGGGGTAGCTGCGGTTCAGCTCCACACCGGTGAGGACTAAGGGTTAAAATCATATTTTACAAAATAATTGAAAATAGTGAATCAGGAGGATAATATCAGTCACCACACCAGAAAAAAATACTGATGTTTTGGATGGATCTATGATGGTTAAAATTGAGTTTTAAAGTGGGACAGCTAAAATAAATATCAAATATCTAAATACTGAATGGAGTAACTTGTAAACTGTCTGGGGTATTCCACAAGAGTCTGAGTAGACAAAAAATTACCAAAAGTTGTAATATCCATTAAAAACATTTCGAGGTAACAATTTAATCCAATCAGGATAGATAGTGTCAGTCAGGACAGATTAAACAAGTTAAATTGGAATTTGAGAAGTGTCACTTGGTTTGGCCATGCCCATGTTTGTATCATAATGTAGCTTTGACCTTCCATTAAATTCAGCTTTAATCTGACAAGTAAAGGCACACGATGTAGCATATATACATATAATGACCCCACGGCCAAAATACAAAACAATTTGTTGGAACTCATCATAGCATTAACTCCAAATCGATTTGCATGAATCTGGTTAGATTGAGATGAGGGAAAGACACAATTCTTACTTTCCATTTCCATTGAGTCAATTCAATTCTTAACCCTAGCCTAGTCATGAAAGTAGTCTTTCAGGACTAGTCTGAAATAAATATAATCAAAATACAGTTTTTGCCTTTAAACTAGTTCTGACTAAGATCATAAACAGCCTCAGTATTAATAAATAGTGACACTGTGGTAGATCCTGGAGATTATTCAATGAAACTCTAGCTCCCACTTGTGGAAAAAAGGAGTTACTACATTACTGCATTGTGGTCTGTTTTTATCCACCTGGCTTTGGGCATGTCATACTCATAGGCAGAGAAGAAAAGAGCTCTGCTCTTACTTGTTCTGGGGAAATGAAAAACAAGGTTCACTTTTTGTCTAATTGTCTGTAGATATGATGACAAGCATGACAATAGAAATTCGTGTTAAGACGATATCTTCTATTTGTGGGGATTCCTAAATTAGCTGAGTTAAACTATTATGGGGGAAAAAAATAAGGCGAAAGACACTTATTTGTCAAGCTTGGATGAGAAAACATGCTCTGTATAAGTATAACTCTGGGCTGTAGTAAAATGTATTATGAATATTCTGGAAACATGCTATAAACACCAATGTATAAATCAATGAATCAGGGGACAATTAAAAATATATTTTTTATATGATTTAATTTACAGTTTTTCATGGTGTCTCCCATGAGTAAAAAACAGTTGGGAGCATGGTGCATTCAGAAGAAAGAGGAGCAGTCGACCACAATTTCATATCGTCGGCTACTATTGCACTAAAAAGCATACACAAAATGCACACTACTAACACATGCAGTGGATCTTGGTATTGAAGTTGGATGAAAGAACAATTTGACATTTGTACACATTATAGGTTGGAGCATTGTGAGCTTGAAGATTGTTTAGTCTGCAAATAATAGGCAAAATAAGCCATTGGCTTCAGCGTGCATTTTTGGTCATGAACAAATATTGTAAAAAGTATGATGAAATGAAGGTTTGTGACTTATACAGTGTTGGACCAGGGTCACCATGCCACCCAAATATATGATAATAAACTCTCAGTTCACTGATAATTATATACCGCCAGATATGATACTAGTGTTATTATATCAAAACTAAAATCAAGTATAACAGGGTGTATTTCCTATATATATTATTTAGTGTAATCTCCTATGTGAACTGCAGTCCCCTACTGTGGAGCATGTAGCAACAGACACCCATGTACCACCTCTGAATATTAACACCACCAACCACTTCTTTTCAGCTGACAGTGAGCATAACATGAACACTACCTTCCCAAGACATTCCTGTCTCTTTCCAGTGCATCCGCTTTGAGTCGCTGCATGCACAGGGTGCAAAACTCTCACGCTTGCATTCAAAGCAACCAAGGGTTTGACACCACTGTATCTTACTGGTCTCATAAAACCCTACAAGCCCTCCCATGCACTCCGATCAGCTGACACTGGGAAGCCGGCAGTACCCCTGCTAAAAACGCCTGGACAACGCTCCACGCGCCCCAAGCTCTTCTCCCTCCTGGCTCCAAAACTATGGAATGCACTTCCCACTACAATCAGCCTCACAGTCTCACTACCTATCTTCTGCCGCAGAAAACACACCTCTTTAGACTCCAACTCAGCCCATAGCACTTGCATTGCATGCCAACCCATAGTACTTGCAGCAGTGACTTATATAGGATGTCTAATGTGTATCATAAATTCTGCTTAAACTGTAAACTTTAATCTGTATAATGCATCGCAAAGTCTCCACTTGATGTAAATTGCTCTGGATTAAGAGCATCTGCTAAATGCCTACATTGTAATTGTAATTGTTTTATCCATGCCCTAACAATATAATAACTTAAAAACAATTTTCTAAATGTAATTATTTATTCTTGTGATTCTTGCCGTGACATAGGTGCTTCTTTACCATCCTCCTGTACAGCCTGTGCAATCGTATTTCCATTCTCAGTCATAGATAGGTCTATTAGAGGTTGGCACAGATGCTGATCATCAATGTTTTCCTCCGGCTCCTTGTTGGTCTCTTCCTGCCGTGGCCTTTGCTCCTCAGACTCCACTACAGAATGTTGATCCTCTGGTGATTCGGCTTCAGGCTTCGAAGCCCCATGCCAACATGACTCCACACAGCCCTGGAGTGTAAAAAAATATTAACTACTACTGGTAATTAAATTGTTGCTGTGTAATGTGATGTACAATAGTATGTACACAGCACAATCTCATGGTGCTGTGAAGACAAGACTTACCTTGACCTTTGCTTTTGCTTTCGCTGCACATAGGAAGCACAAAAAGAATCATATTTTAGTCTATTTAATCCATTCTTCACATAACCATACAATATTCTGTAAGTGTGGAATATTTTAAATATACCGCTTGTGTTATAGATGACAATCACTATCACAATCAGGACGAATGCCAGAATGCCAAGAATCAGAGGAACAATCCATTTTGCCTGTTGTTGATCTGTTGTGTCCTCCTCTGTGAAGAACAGAAAAAACAAAATAATAATGCATCCACATGTGTGTTTCTGCTTCCAACCGTATGTCTAATGTGAATAATTGCCCAGAGTAAATCAAACATAGAGCAAGTCCCGAGTATTAATCTAAAATATGATTTACACTTATTTTTGTGCAGTCAATCTATAAGCTCACATATGTTGCATCTCATCGTAATAACTGTATATTTTACCCAGCATTGACAAATTACAGTATACACAATTTGTTGCAGTGTGTTGGGTTCTCATGTAGCAGTTTCATGGTGAAAAATGCGGTCATGGTGAGGGTTAGTTTTAAATGAGCCTTCGTGGTCTTGGGGGATAGACAATAACCTATTCTGTCTTGTGCAGACAGGTAGTACAGGGAGAGCCCGGAATTGAGTCTACACAAGAACAGAAATACTCAGTCCACAAGCCAAGAGTTCTCAGTCAACAAGCAGTTCTGTGTTCCACTGTGTTATGTTCTACACATACACTATATTGTACTAGACAATTTGAGAAATTGTATGTTGTCGACTAATCATCTAAAGTAGCGTATGTGATATACAGGAGGGGTTGGGGGCATGTGGACTTCAATAGCCTTTTTATGTGATAATGTGATGTCCAAGAGGTGAAGACTTGTGCAGTTTAACATACAGTGTGTGTGAGACTTACACTCTGTGGTCAGATACCAATGTATCAAGGCGTCAGAGCTGTTAGTTTCACTGAAACCAGTTCCGCCAAAGATTCGTACTATACTTCCTCAAAACCCACACTATAGTTTCACTTTGCATAAGAAGACAAGCCACATCTATAACTGCAATCCTGGATGTGGTTAAAACAGGATGACTTGACAATCTGTTGCGAACTATGACAACACTTACCACAGATTGTGTCAGATGAGGGTGTTCCTTTTGTTCTAGCTCGGCGCCCTGGCCCACAACTAGAAAATATCAAAGAATACATACATAAAAACTGGATAAACTGACATGCATGTTTTCTTACATTCCTTCTGATTTTGCAAAATGGGACAACGGTGCAGTCGCACCAAACTTTGATTAAGCGTGGGATTCTGTCATACTTCAATATTGCAGTTCTGTTTTGGCAACAAACCAATACGGAACAGATTGTGCTACATAGTCAGTTCTGTGTGATCACATCCTAAGGGTGATCATTCAATCATTATATTTTATTATTGTCTCCACCAGACCGAAGGCATGATCAAGAGTATGTTTGCACACACACTCCCTGGATGCCAACGATGGACCTCTGCCCCAAATTTTCGATTTTCCACAACGGCCTGTTATAGTGCCACCCTTAGGCAGCACACCAGGCCACAACATGACCTGGCCTGGTGGAGACATGTGCCCAGAAGGGCACTGTTCTATCCCCATACAGTACAGTATATATGTAATGCTCAGCCAATGACAGAATGGCACATCTTCCAACCAATCACAGAACACAATACGTGCATATGATTCAGTCCTCAAAGGTTGAGGACACAATCACTAAGGTTTTGGGTAAAACTATGACTAAGGTTAGTATTAATACACCATATATGAACATGCTACAGTCTGTATATTCATTGTATTGTACACTCACTCGCATTTCTCAGAAGTCCCATTGGAGAATGTATCTGGGGGGCATTTTTGGCATACTGTGTCATGGCTGTGGTTGCCTAAATTTACAGACATGAGAAAATGCAATTTAAGTCATTCACTATATTACACAGTAAATTATGCTGTTGGTCAGAAACCTATTGTATATCACATATTTATTTTTGACATAGGTTGTAAATGAATACCATTTGTTTGTGTTATTTGTTTGTATTTTTGAGGTTGTTGATCTATCATTGCAAAAAATAATATTTATCAGTTGAAATAAGCACTGTCTCTGACTTTGTTTTTCAGTGTCAATTTGTTATTTTAACATGCATGTTTCTCTGTGATAACCTTGCGGTTGTGATTTGCGTTCCTTTCCGGCGTGCTGTAGTTAGTTCAATCACAGTGTTTTGTTCTGTAGCTCCAGTTAGCTCATAACATTAACCGCTGTTGTTGTACAAGGTTTCCAACCAACACTATGCATATTCATTGCCAACACAGTGAGCGAGATTACTTTGTAAGCCAGGCAGAAATGTGCTGTGCATCACCCACACCATTTTGGGCATACCTAATAGACTATGGGAAGAGAACGCACATGCATACCTCTGAATTGAATCCTATATCCCGGGTTACAAATGGTATGCGGATCACATGTTATGCAGTCGTCAATGTCGGCACAGTGGTATCCTGTCTTACACCTGCAAATGCCTTTACTTGTTTTGCTCCGACCAATAGACTCCTTGTTTTTATCTGTAAGAAGGAAAACAGGCTTTACTTTGACATAATCATGGAGGGTCTGCTCATACTTGGATATATTCTATGGGTTGTTGCAGAAGTCTCACTGTTGTCGCAGTAATCGTGAAGGTCACAGATCTTCTTTGTGGTGTAGCCTGTCTGGTACTCATCATCCTTGCATGGCTCACACAGAGGGTCCTGACAATTACTGGAGTACATCCTTGTTCCTGTTAAAAGGAATATAATGGACATAATCAACCTCACTTGATGTGTTTGTGAGCAAATATGGGGTTCATAAGTAACGCTGACTTTCATGTTCACTGTACATAATGAGAACTGGCCACTGTGTTTAGCTGTGCCAAGTATTCTTAGCGGTCTTCCAGAAATAAATGTTTCCATCAGCAGCATTTTGTTTGCATGGCTACTTAATAATAATTCTGATTAATTTCACTAATGCCATCTTGTTTTTAAGTCGCTTTGATACAACAGCAGGGGCCCAGTAGGATGTAATAATCAATTGTACAGTAAATCGTAATGATGAAGTTTGTCATCAGTGTGGTTTGTTAAGTAATATCAAGAAGACAAGACATGGTGAGTCTGCTTATCTTAGTGAAGGCTATGCTAAGCCTATGGTCACGCACCAAACCAAATCAAATGTCACATTAATTGAATCTTCCTTACAGTGACTGCCTGTTATTATATTATCCTACCTGGACCACACATTTTGCAGCACTCGCCCAATTCATTCTCATATTGAGTGAGGGGATCACAGAAGGACAAGGGCACAGCAACAGGCAGGACCTGATGAAAAATTATGTCATTCACACACATGTACAGACTGATAGCCACAGACATACAGAAGTTTGGAATGCATTCATTCAACAAGCAGTATTTACAAATCTCCCAGGAAGACCAGCCAGCAGCAAAGTTGGGCGTGGCGGAAAGTCCCTAGTATTACACCAGCATGTTGTTATTGTTTCAAATTTAATAAAGATGTACGAAGGCCGGCTTGTATTTAGCTTTTCTCCAATTAATAATAAACCACAGGCCACTTGATAATCGAAATGAATGATCTTCCATAGTAGTAGCCTATGGCCAACGCCGCAGCTATAATTTGAAATCGAAAGTGAAAGTAAAGTGAAAGCAGTCGAAGATGTGATCAGGTGAAGCTAACTAACACCTTTATAATAACAGAAATGCAAATGGGACATTGTAATTGCTAGGGGAGTAAGGAAAGCATATGATTTTTTTGATTTTTGTTACACGGGCAACATGCTACTTATGCATTCTCGAACTATGAAGTTCATAGTATGAACCAAAGCCTTAGGTTTAGTATGTGGTGCGGTGCATGTTATTAGAAGTAGGCTATACGATAAGGCAATATGACGTCTTATTAGTGTCTAATTTGGCTAAATGAACAATATAATGATGACATCTGAGTCAGACTTACCTTGAAAATATATAGCGCTATCAGCAGGTGGAACATGGTCAATGAATGTCCGCGGTTTACTGCGGTAGCAGACCGATGGTGCGCTCACTTTAGTGGTTTCTGTACGTGTAGTCGACGGCTGATCCGATATAAATGGGGTGTTTTACCCCAGTGTCAATAAAGTAAACATTCTGACCACGTGACTTCTCCTAATACTCGTGGTTTCAAGACTGTGCAGTGTGTGCTGTAGTAGACTCACTGTGTACTGTGTAGCCTAGGAGAAAGCCCCCAACTGGCCAGATGAGATATTATTGTATTAAAAAAAAAAAGATAGAAAAAATCCTATAAGATTTTGGAACAGAATACTATTGGATATTTCGCATGTGATTAGGAGAATCCTAATTTAATTCTTATTGAATTCCTATAGGATTTTCCCAAAAATATTACATCATAAATCCTATATCCTCTGATTTCTTATATAAGATTCCTTACAATATTTGGCCTTTGGGGGAAAGTCCATTTAGAAACTGGGTTGCACGTGCACTCCCTCTGGTGTTGAAGGAGTGGACTTGGTTTGACATTAAAGAAGTATTGAGAGATTTGGGAAGGTTTGGTAGTGTAAAGAACCATTTCAAGAGGTTGTACTCTGTGTTGCTGTTGGCAACCCAATCTGTCAATGTGGGCAGCAGGGGCGAGGTGCGATTGGGGAGGCCAAGTATAGGTCTGTGCATAGGGTCTGTGCCTTGTTTTCAGGCCCTTTTTGAGGTGCTGTACTGTGGTATGCAGGTAGTCGAAGAAACCTTTGTGACCTCATGGGGTAAGGTTAGGTGAGCGTTAAGGGTAAGGGTTACTTTGAAAACAAATCTCCTGTGACTCGAGGTTAATGACAGTCAACAGAGTAGCCTTTTTACTGCGTTTTTTTTTTTACCGGTTAATGGACTGCTCTGAGTCTAGTAGTGTAGAAACTGAATACAGTGCACTGGAAGTGCTGCTATGAGTTAATACAGGAATGAAAATGATGTTTGTATGGCCTACAGTATTTTGAGAAAAAAACAAATAAATGTGTAGGCTGGAGGTGTCAAGCCGTCTATGTGCCCACTGAAACTACCATCAATAGTCAATGATCAATGGCCTATCTTTCTCCGAAGTGGGTCCAGTTCTTCTGGCTAGCCTGCATGTTGAAACTCGCGTCCATACCTTAAACTCGCTGCGTGCACCAAAATAACAGACCTACAAGCAATGCATGACATGGGATAATGGGGCCAGAGCCATCTAGTAGACGTGTTGCGACAGCGATGGGTCGGAAACTGAGCGGTCGCGCGCTGTTCATGCAAAAGAGAGACAAACTGGGACATACATTGTGTTTGTGTTCAACGAGGGCGGCGCAAATAAGCGCTATTTAGGGATGTGCAACATGCCAGCTGTGCATGCACGGTATTGTTACAATAACAAGTAAGGTCTCTGTAATGTTTACGTTGTACTTTTACTAAAAGTCTTTCTGATTCTAAATAAAGGCATTAAAAGCTGGACTGTTACCCGAGTCCCTTGCATTTCTGCCTACTTCCGGTCGTGGACTTGTCCCCATTCTCAATGGAAGTCTATGTAGAAGATCCGCCATTAGACCGGCCCCATGAAGTGAACGGAGTTTACGCAACTATACTGTCTATACTCTACGACTCTGGATGGGAGTCATGGGAATGGATAGGTTGTGAATGTGAGGTTGGGGATCGGCTATTTCCGGTGCACAGCAAGTCAGTCAGGCTGACGGGGGCCGGGGCTCTGGTGGGCGTGTATTACCTGTTCGGTGACTGGCTGCAAAGTGTGAAACCTGAAGCTCAGGGAGTGATTGAAGGGAAAGTGAAGTCGTCCAGTTGCAGTAGTTCCTGGAGCTTCCCAGTGAAGCAACACTGATTGAGACTAGAGATCCTTCGTACAGTTGCTAAACAGCTGGAATTACATTATTGCATCGATTTTTGTCCATAACGTCACTGTCATGATGCTTAATATTGGTCCAAAGAAAAAGGACAATCTCTCCAAGATGGATAGAGGCCCAGAAGAGTTTTTGCCACAGGTAAGATTTCTATTTGTTTTTTTCCTACACAAATCATGTTTAAGCAAGGAGGCCATACTGTTTGCAGGCTATAATAGGACTACTGGTGCTACATGGTCATCACTCATCATGGACTATTCTCTGAGTCTTCAGTGATGGAATTTGTGTACAAAGATGAGAAAACTGTAATTGGCTAGCTAATCTATAGCTATAATGGTAGGAGCTGACAGCCATACTTCCTCAAAATTACACCGTAGTCCTTTCTTTTAGGAACAGAGTCATCTGACCATGGTGACAGTTGTGATTTGAGATACTGGAATTGAATCTGTTTAGCAGAAGTCCCCCAGAGATGCTCCCTCCCCATAGGCTTGCATCAAAAGTATCTTCATTTGAGATAGAGTCTGACTTTTAGTTTTTAAATATATGGATGATATATGTGAATCGCTAACAGGCCTCTGTGATATAGTCTTGATTCAAGGCTACACCCCCCCCCCAAATGTTCCACACATTTTGTTACACTGCACACTATCTGTCTGTCTGTTTAACCATTTAATTTAATTAAATGTAATCATCAGCTGAGTAACGAGCAGCAGCTGAGCATCATGAACAAGGTCAAGCGTGGAGAGATGACCATTGAGGATGCTGTAAACCAGGCCCAAAAGGAACGGCAGCAGTTGTTTAAACAGAAGACAGTGGATGAGGTAGGCCTACTAAAAAAAGCAAACAAACAAAAGAACATACTGTATACTACTATACTTCATATTTTAGACCCACATGTTGGTGATCCAACGTGATCAGTCTGGCAATGACAGGCTAACAAAATTATGTCTGACAAGTCACTATGCGACGGATGTGCTGTGCTATAAAAATATTGAAAGGAGGAAAACTGAATTGTTGCTGTTAACCACTTCCCTGCGCTATTTAGTTTGTCCTTTTAGTCTGTACTATTAATTTACTTGACAGTGTGGCTTGAGCGACACTTGTAGTGACTCTGGACATGCTCTGTAGTTAAAGGTTACATTTCTTGCTCCAAAAAGTTTTTGTTAAGGGCTCTATTCTGGTAGAGGTCCTGATTCTAAATAGAGGGCATGGAGACAGGGTCCGGGGATGATCTTCTGATTCTTCTCAACTCCCCTGACTACTTTCTGCAAGCTTTTAGTTTCAGGTTGAGTGTCACTCCCCTGTTAGTATAGACTGATAGCTCACTTTTATTCATTACTATTTGCATCTTCCTGATGTGGATTGGGCTCATGAGCTGTCTGTACAGCATTACATTTGGTCAGTGCAAGTTGTTTTTAAAGGTTTAAGATCTAAATAAACTTGACTTCCTAGTCCAGAAGAACAACTTTATTGTTATAGTTACTGTATTTTAACTCATGTCCAAAAATGGTGAGTGGACCCTGAGGCCACAAGTCCCAAATCAAGTTGGTCTAAGAAGCCAAGGCCAAGTTGTCTGTCCTGTCTGACCAGTTTCTAAAATAGCCTATATGTTCTGGCCAGCTTGGTGTGCTTCTGGCTTAGTTGCTTAGACATAAAAGTCACATAATAAACACAATGGATTCCATTTTATAGCATTTTTATAGCACATTAGACAGTGCTTCTTACACTGACAAAACACCAACAATACGACTTAAAGGAGAATTCCACACCATTTTTTTTAATTGCCTTAATGACTGCTAAAACAAAAGTGAAAGTGTGAGTGTCAACACACTACTGACATGGTGGAGAGACAATATACAATATATAGCAAAAAAAAAGTGCATTTTTGAGCGATGTACAGTATATAGGTGAACTTGAACAACACCCCTTAGCCCCATTCTAAGCATATTTTGGAGAAACGGCCATTAAAGAGTGTTTTCACAAAATAACTGGACCACTTAAAAAATGCAAATAAAGTGTGGAATTCTCCTTTAAGGCTGCTGCCACATTTGTACATGACCAACAAAACAAGCTCACAACGTCCAAAGATTCCAGGTTGGGAAACACTGTATTATGGTGTTTGATTCCATCAGGTAATAACATCCCAACTAATATAATGTGCCATGTGCTTAATACCTAAATCCTTTTTTGTAGGCACAACCCACACAGTACAACTTCAGTGTTTACAAGCATGGACGTTATAGGTGGCAGAAGCGTGTTCTGCAGGTGAGTGTCTGACTGTCATGTCCTAATGTCAACACTACACTAGAAAATTAACCCTGACAATTATGCTGTGGAATGTAATCCGACTGGGTCCATATTAACTTCTTAACTTTTAGTTTTACAGCTACACACAGTGTTGGTCAATATTACTTAGGAAAGTAACTTCTTTACTTTACTCTTTACCGTTTAGACAAAGTAATATCATTACTTTACTTTACTGGAATTGAAGAGTAATATATTACATATTACGTTATTACTTTCCCAAATTCTCAACACCGCCTTTGAAAAAATATTGGAATAATAATGGTCTCCAATCCCACAAACTGCACCTGAAAACAAAGCCAAAGCTTTTTCACAATTGTTTTCAAAGACAGTTGAGGTCTTGTATTTAAAAATAAAATACAAAATAAAGCAGCAAGCGATTTGCAGTTTACATTACTGTGTGCAGGATGCAGCATGTGGACTGGATCTACAATCTAGTGCACATCTCTGTTGTTACAGTACCTGTCGATAGCTTGTAAATCTGTTTTGCATGCAACAACAAGCTCATTTAAAAAAAAAAAAAAAAGTAACTTGGTGTTACTTGCAAAGTAATGCGTTACTTATTACCCATTTTTGCAGAGTAATCTTGTTACTTTACTTTTTGGAGCAAAAGTAATAATATTACAGTAATATGTAATCTAAAATTAGTTACTGCCCAACACTGGCTACACATACTGTACATTACCATGTGTACTGTAGTGTAGAATGTCTTGCTGAAACACTCTGTATGTACATTTAATTCCAGATCGACTTCAACACTAAAATGTTGTGCAGCATAGAGAAAGGTATCATCAAGAGACAGCTTCCCTTCGCTATCGTCAAGAGCTGCGATGATGGAGTTGGCTCTAGGTTCTCTGTGTCCTTCAAAGAGCATCATGATTATGAGCTGGAGGCCACCTCATTGGACGATAAACACAAGGTCACTTTAGTCTTTTAGTCTTAGGTTGTTATTCTAGGGCCTGATTTACACTGGCAGCCATATCCAGCCTGAATCAGATCTGAACCACATTCACCTTGGAATCTCATCCATTTAAATGGGTCATATGACTTGTTAGACCAATCAGAATTCTGTCCTGAAGTGACACAGATCTGATTCAGGCTACATTTCGCTGCCGGTATAAATTCAGGCCTAGCTTGTTGATCCCAGTATACCATGGCCATTAACACAGTTAAATCAACACGAACAGCATCTCACACACACACGCACGCATGCATGCACGGCACGCATGGCTCTCTCACTCACTCACTCACTCACTCACTCACTCACTCACTCACTCACTCACTCACTCACTCACTCACTCACTCACTCACTCACTCACTCACTCACTCACTCACTCACTCACAGGTACAGGCAGCATTGCCTCCTCCATATGGTGGGTGGTGACGGCCAATTATCACAGACACTGAACCACATTTTGCCAATGCCTTAGTTCTTGGCTTTGCATTCCTGCAATCTGCAAGCCTCTCATAGCTGATTTATGGACACCACAAAGGCTTCGAAATAAGAACACAATGAGTTTATATTTGTATTGTAACCAAGCTGTATGATGGCATCCTTAAGACAATGGTACCTACGCACCTTGGTAAGGAATGCCTCTTCCAGAATGTAGTCAAATGTACAGTACATGCTCTTTCCAAAATGGTCAGGCTTTCATTACTATCCTATTTGGTGTGTCCATATTGTCCTTAAATTGCCCAAAACTAAATTGTCAAACACTAATGTAACATGTTACAATAATAATAATAATAATAGTAATAATAATAATGGTTTCACATAACTGTCAATTCAATTCAACTGTCAATTCATGTTCTCTACAGATGATGGAGCTTGTCAATCAGATAATCTATGCAAACATTTATAGCCAGCCATCAGAAGGCAGTCAGGACACACACCAGCAGCCACCAGCAACAAAGAGTATTCGAAATGGTGTCTTGTTCCTCCACAAAGGGGGACTTGCGTCATTCAAATGGGTGAAGTATGTGTCCATTACACAAGTACTGCAATTATATCAGGTCTAAATATTAAATAGAAAATGATATGTCATATGGCCATGTTATTACGTAGTCTTGCAATCCCAGATACTAACTACCATTTGGCTTTCTTCATCTTTGTTCCAGATATGAAGTGCATCTGCACCCAGCTCAGCTGACCATGGCCCGAGTTGGACCCAGAGGGTCATCTGACAGTGAGGTGACGTCCACAGTAAACCCGTCCATCGTCATTCATCTCTCAGATGGAGACACCAGTGTGGAGAAACCCCACAGCCCTGACTCTTTCACTCTGATCACACACAAGAATGAGTACCAGTGAGTTGGCTGGGAAAAGATTCATGGGGAGGTTGTGAAAATATCATAGCAGGATGGTTTTAATACCTGTTGTAAAGTGATTTAAAGCAGTGATTCTGTATACAGTAGTTTAGAATCTTATAACACATAAAACCATTTTCCCATCACTGAAATATTTACCCTCAAACATATCTTGATTTAGAAAATGTCATAAATGTTGGTTTCGCATGTAGTTTGGCAGTTGTTTTATGTTGCTTACTCTACAGTCACACTGACAATAAGGGAAGTTAATTTAAGTTGTGTTTGCTGACTGGATGTTTGGTTGATTTATTGCAGCTTCCGTGTGCCTGTGACAGATCAAACAAAGAGCTCTGAGGTTCTTCAGAAGGAGAGAGACGCTTGGGTCCAGGCCATTGACAAATTGTGTTTGCAGTGGAAGAGGATGTCTCAATCTGAGATGTCTCAATCTGAGACATCTGAGAGCATTTATGACGAGCCAAGGGCCCTGGGCCTGCAGGGCCATGGCATGGCTGAAGACACAGAAACCACTTTGCCAACTGGAGCAGACTCTTACTCAGATCCCAAGTCTAGTGGCGGACCTGAGTTGCCAGGCAGCGACTTAAAGCCAAGTCCTCCACTGGCTGATATTTATGTGAATGCAGGCCAGATTTCTGGCAGTCGTTTATCAGTTTCATGGGACTCAAGTCTGAGTGATCCCCCTGCTGCGTACCACAAGCCTGTGCCTAAACCACGCGGTATTTCAAAGCACATAAATTCTCTTTCTGGGCCTGATGCTGCTTCTCATCTGCCTACTTCTCCTGCTCCTACTTATGTACCAATGTCCCCTGTGCCTGTGCCCCCTGTGCCTGCATCACCCGGGTCTATGTCCCCTGTGCCTGTGCCCCCTGTGCCTATGTCCCCTGTGCCTACTTCCTCTGTGCCTTCATCACCCCTGCCTTCATCTCCTGTTCCTTTATCTCTAGCAGCAGCTTCTGAACTAGCCTCATCTACACCTACCTCCTTACCTGCCCCCAGCACCCTCTCCCCTGCCTGTACGACCAATGTCGCACTCTCTCCTGTCTACCCTGCTGTCCCTTCAGCCTGCG
This sequence comes from Benthosema pterotum, assembly GCA_039105355.1. NCBI lineage: Eukaryota > Metazoa > Chordata > Actinopteri > Myctophiformes > Myctophidae > Benthosema > Benthosema pterotum. The sequence goes on along the minus strand of CM076968.1, from coordinate 29,809,674 downwards.
TGGGCCCTTCCAAGATCCCACCCCCACCTCCAATGTTCAAGCCCAAGTTAATTCCCCAAGCGGAACGAACCAAGCCCTTCCACTGGGACCTTATTATTTCAGATAAGGTAAGACTTGTTGCTTTTGTGAGGTAACATAGCATTTAGATTAGGCTATAGTGGCTGTAAGTAGATATATGTGTTGTGAAATCACAGTTTACTTACTTACTTACGCCTATCACCCCCATATTTCTCACAGCAGTGATGTGATATTTTTGTCCATAGATTGAAAAATCATTTTGGATGCGTGCTAGGACGATTGAAGTCGACACATCACGCTTGTTTGAGCACTTTGCCGCTCAAGATTTGGGACCAGTCAGCCTGGTGGAGTCGACTAATAATAGCATTGAGATACTGCTGGACCAGAAGATTGCCCACAACTTCAGTAAGTATAACTGAACAGTGATTATGGAACTGGGTATTGAAGTGAAATTCACACTTTGTATAGGCCCCAGGCTGCTGACTGGAACATGCAGTGAGAATTGCAGGTGTGAAATGAGGTCACTCTTTTTGCAGCCAGCAGAGGGCAGAACAACATAGGAAGAGCAACACGACTACAGTATGAACAGCTTTAGGCCAGGCTTCATATTTGCTGCAATTGTATAATAACCAGATGCAGGTTAAAAGAATACCATAGAATCTATAATTCATGTCCTGGTCATACACGTTTACATTGATGCCACAACCTACCAATGCAGTGGTACATTTAGCTTATTACACGGGTCTTCAGCAAATACCTAATGATCATGAAGACAACATAATTAATCTGTAAAACAAACAAACAAAAACATGAATTTACACTACGCTGATGATAGTGCTGTCAAAAATGTCTGAATCCATGCGCAATGTAATTCATTGTATACAATACAGTAGGGCTCCTTGCCTGCCTTGGCCTGGCCCCTGGAAAGGCTCCTGGTTTATTTGTACCAGCAGGGGGCACTGTGTCACTTATAAAGCCAGCACCATATCTGTCTGTGCCCCCCCTTACCCCCACCCCTACCGCTCCATTCCCTTTGAAAAGCAATAGCAGGATCCGCTGCATTGGGAGAATGCGTGAATGTATCAGTGTGACTGCACCCTAATAATTTATTATTTTTATTATATTTTTTACACACAGAAGCATTGACACAAAATATAAAATTTGGAGAAAACAAAAGAAAATCTAGTGTGCTGGAAATCAAATTAGAATGCAGATTTTCATAAGATATGGATGGAACACTGTTTGTCTGATCTGATATTAGGCATACATTTTCTTAAGAGTAGCTTTATTTTAAAAATTTTGTTTTTAACATTTTTTTTCCTGCACGCTTATAAATCCAACACTCAAAAGTATAGGCATCGGCAGAATTAACGTTTGGTGTGACCTCACCCTAGTGGCTTTGCAGGATACACCAGCAAGCAGAGTTTACTTCTTGCTGACCTGGAAAATTTGGTCCCGTCACGCTTAATTCATGCGTAACAGAACAATTTATGCATAATTGAACCACAATGTGATTCCTCCACATCACATACAACACCTTTATACAACAAAGTATAAACCGGACTTAAACTTGAGGAGCGCTGCCTGCAGGTCCCTCGATATCATGCATATTTTTGCCGCAGGCCTGATAGACTTAAGGGATGAAGAAATCTCTCGTTCTGCCTCTCTCCCTGTCTTCATCCCTCTCACTCTTACTAATACAGCATGTGGCTTTTGTAGCTGACTTTGAAGAACACCTAAGCAGTAGGATTGTTTTGTTATTGGCCAGAGTTTGTCTACATACTTTGTTTTGTTAAAAGGATACATTTCTCTCTTTTAGTTTGCATGCTCACTATTCATCTGCCCTTCCCCACATAGCAACAGCACCAGTACCCAATCCTACTACTCTTTAGTTAGGCATCAGGCAGTGTTTTATGCACAATCAAAAAGTGTTACAGTACATTGTGTCATTTGAAATGCTATTCTTCTGTTAAGAATAGTAACAATATTTAATTAATGAATGTGATGATTTAACAAGGATTCAACTTGTCTTATTTAATGACTGAAAAATGTCTGAGTTGGTAATTAAAAGTACACCTGTGGTGTCCTGGGCCCAGTAGGATGTACCCAGCATCTTCATATACTCATTTGTCAATAGTATTCCCTCAAGTACAAGTGCAGCAAAGTAGTTCTGCCTATAGCCTAAAAACATAAAGCCTGGATTATCGTCCTCCATCTCTCTCCCCGTTTCCCGTTAACCTACTGTAAATCTATCAATAAAAAGACACACAATCCCCAAAAATATCTTATAAAAAGAAAATCGCGTCTATGTGAAGTGAGGGGTGCTCTTATCTTAACCTTGATGATGTAAAATCCACACTGCATGACACTAATTATGCCTTCATTATCAACGGGAATTTAATGTTTCTGTAGGACATAGTTTCCTATATCTATGCTGTACTAAATATTCACCAAAAGCTGAATATGGGAGCGGCTAGCAAAAAAACTATAACTTTGTTTTACTAATAGTGAAATAATAAATAAATAATCTACAGCTTCACAACTTGTTGCTTTATGGGGAATTGTAAGCTTTTAGATCTGCTATTAAATATTTTCCTTATTTGTTTGGGAACAAAATGTAAATTAAAACCTTGGGGTGGGAAGAGCCATAAGATTACCCCTAATGGAATGGGATTTTGAGGTTAAGGCGTTGCCTAGCAACCTCTAAACTCAACAAAAATGGGAGAAAATAAAAATGGGAGAAATACTTAATACCTACTGTACCTATCAACATTATCCTTGAACTCTGTCAGTCATTCAAAGCATGTCTCAAAAATCACAACTGTTTCCTAACATCCATTGTGTTCTTCGATTCTTCGATTACCGTATATTGTGTGCAGCAGAGCTCTAAAAAATGTCAGGAAAAATATTTAATAGAATACAAATTAGTGCACTTCCCTCAGGCACTCCACAGAAAGTATATGTGACACACTTTTGTTTTCCCTTCAGAATACTGTTTGAGTCATTCCCCTGTGGAGTGGGACTCCCTGTCAAGACACTTTCATGTACAGTGCTAGAGTGTGTTGATTTCATTTTTTTGTCTTCATCTGTCGTTTCTCTAGATATTTTCCTCAAAAGTTTCCCGGTCCAGCCAGGCGAACTGAAGGACAAACTGTTCATCATTAAGGCAGAGGATGGAGGCTTATCTGATGAGCAGATCACCTCCCTGAGGAGGTATGTCAAGAAATAACCACATTTCCCCACATTTATATTCAGTCCTTACAGCATTACACTAGACAAGAGGCTGACGGGTGTGCCCAGGATGAGGTAGGTCCATTATATAGCAGATGGGGGAAAAAGGGGGTCTTAGAAACCTTATGCAAAAATGACAACTGGAGAGGAACACAGGTCATGAGTGCACTGCACAGACAAAGTAAGATCTTTGTCTGTGCAGTAAGATCAAGAGAGAAAGTGTGCAAGCAGAAGGCTTTTCAGATATATTTATATTTACAGTGGTTACGTGCAACTGTCATGCACTGAAAATAGCCATCACAACGCATTGTGAGCTTGTAGATCAGTTGTTACCGCCGCATGACACCAGCACACAACCCTCTATAACAGGGCTTTTACTGTATTCCACCTACTGGAGCAACTGACTAATAAAACTTTTATCTCAAGCTATTTGAGTTGATGGAAACTATTGCCATGCCCACAGGAATAACCCGCTGAAAGGAGGTAAAATGCTTTGCCTTTCTTGCCCCACAGTTTGGGTGTCTTTTGAGGCCGACCCTTTGAAGGAGTAGTTGGTCTATGTATTGTGCGGATTATATTTATTCGGTGAAAACGTAATATATATTTTAATGTGCTGTTGCAAAGCCTGAGGAATAGAATCTGGATAGAACCACTCTCAACGGAGGCTGCAATATTAATGAGTGGCTCAGCAGCACATTCTGTGACTCCTGAAAAAGTGAATCTCTTTGGTTTGGGACACAATGCACTAAATTGACCAAGAAAGAAGTCCATTTAATGGAAGCATGGTTTATATAAACCATCCTTGATGAATGGTGAGTAAGTGGTCATAAAGTGAATTAATCTTGGGTGCTACACTCCCTCAGCCAACCTGGAGAAACCAATGGACTGACCTCATGCGTGGCTTCACTGCATGAGGACTATTCTAAACCGCTTCTTTTCACCCTACTGGGCCTAATTTCACAAAATATTTACCTATTTTTGCCCAACTTTCCATTAAGTACATGCCCAGAACAATATGGGCTCACATGGCATTTTATTATGTTATATTATTATAACAGCATAATATTTTATTACAACAGCATAATATCTGACAAATAGTCTTAAATTATGTATGGTAATATCATGTTCAATTTTAATTTTAAGGTATGTTCCAACCTCTGATGATGTGGAAATGTATAAATCCCACCAGGGACGCATGGAGGAGCTGCATATAGTCGACCGATACATGATGGAGGTACTGTTTGTGTTCAGTAAACTTTGCTTTATCTAGCTGTGATTTGAATTCCAGTGGTCATGTAACATCTCTGTTAGTTACAATACTGAGGGATCTGTTATGTTTATCTTATTGACTACTGTGGCATGGCTTACTTGACATTACCATTTTACAAAATCTCAATGACATGCATTGTTTATGCTTGTATGGTCCTTTAAAGTATAGCACAAGTGAATATTTGATGTTTTCATTATCCTCTAGTGGTATTTCTAAAGTTGCAAAGAACAGATATTCCTGGCAGAGATGACCCATTCCGTGCAACTATGACTCAATGTCATTGGCTGTAGGGTAGTGGTGAATCAGTTGAAGAAAATTTTAAAACATTTATAGGTGCAACTTTGCCTTTTGTTTAATATTAAAAAACAAACGTAATTGTTCACTTTTTACAGCCACTCTACAGCCTAGACCAGGAGTTCCCAAAAGTAACCTACCTACAGTATTCTATTTCTTCTCCTTATATTTCCTATCCCCAAGTGCATGTGTCTTCTACAGTATGTAATGCCAATGCCGCTATTCAAAAACCCCTCTATATTTAAACTATTTTCAACAATGGTGGGTAGATCTTGTTAAACTGGTAATTTTAGTAGCTCTCAAGTCCAAAAGGGGTGTACACTCCTGGTCTAGACTCAGTGAATGTACAGATTAAATAAATTAATCTGTACATAAATAATAATCAACATATTAATCAGTTATGAATACTAGCATTAGTTGCAGCCCTGCTGCAGTGTGCATTTCAACTGAACGGTGCCAAATCAGCCCATGGTGTTTTTTTTTTTTGGCAGTAGCTGCCACCAGGTATAGGATTATGATAATTAAGAGACACATGCAGTGCCGCCTCCTCCAGTAAAATTCTGTGTACATATAGAAACGCTCTGCTCACTCGTCTAGCACTGAAGCACACATAGAGGTTCTTTGGAGGTAAATGACTCCTGCGGGTGCAGCCTTAATGAGGCTTCAACCCAAATGCTCCTAAAGACACATTGTATTCTCACTCCTATTCATCTATGCTGCCACGATAACTAGAGCGGAGCTGAATATGTCTTACTATATGCTGTGGCAGCTGGGATGCTGCCAATTGCAACTCATGATATTAGATGCTGATTGCGTGGATCCTCTGGGATGTTTTATTTTATTTATTCACAATTTATTAATTTGATGTTTTTGACATGTTTTTCTGTTCGTTCTTTATTGCGGTAAACAAACTACTCCAATGACATGTTCAAGGAAAGATGGCTGCCACTTATGTCTGCTATATTTTATTCCAATTCCAGTTGCTTGTACAGACTTTTGCACAATCCCCTGTCACCTCCAAGACACTCTCAGACTTGAAAATGAGATACCCAGGTTGTTGTGTATGTTTGTCTAACCTATTTCTAACACTGCAGGCACAATGGTATTGTTACCCTGGACAGCTGCGGTGTTTGGGCACTCATAAATTATCTCTGCAAAACTGCAGTGGCTCTATCGCACTGTACTGAACGCCGAGGGTCAAAGTGAAGGCCACTGTTAGATCCTCATGCAGTGAAACAGCTTCTGCCTTGATGCTGGGTGTGGTTATTGTTATGACGTTCTAGCTGTAATTAGTCATAAAATACATATGACTAATAACCACAAACTTTATTTTTTTCCTTTATTGTTTCCTGCAGGGAAATTAAGTTGTCTTAGAAGTGACAGCTAGCAAGAGAATGCATAGGTAAAAGTAAAAGAAGGAAAAGAAGAATAAAGAAGAAGAAATAATAAATGAATAAGTCAAGATATGAAAATATGTCGAGCAACTGTCACTACAGTATATATATATATATATATATATATATATATATATATATATATATATATATATATATATATATATATATATATATATATATATATGCAATGGGTCTGTGGATGATTCAATATATCAATATATTCATACAGTATGTGCAGTCTATGCACATATGTGCAGTCTATCAGTCTATCATACGCTTCCCTGTTTTACTAGGGGGGAGGGGCAAGGCGATGACCCTAGTTACATTTAGAGGAATTCAAAGCTTCAACACAAAAGTAGTAGTAGTAGTAATAGTTATGAATTGGAAAACTGGACCTTTTTGGAATGAATGTTTCATTGATCCTTATTTTGGGCTTCTGTTTTCGTCAACGTTTTTATTTGTGTTGTTTCAGTAATAAGCGCAGGACAGGTCCGTTGTTCCACAGCCGTCTGTCCTGACGTCTGGGACTGCTGACTGTGTTGGGTATGGTGTGGGTTAGCCCATCCCTCCCCTTGCTGGTGCCAAACAGGGAAACATGCCATACAGTACACACAGCCAGCAGTTATCCTTATTCGTTAACAAGCATACTGTATGGTAATATTGGACAAATGTTCATCCTATCAACAGTATTATTTAGATTAGTTGTGCATAGCCACTGACCTTTCCCTCTAAGAGACAAATAGATCAAATCATGGCATTTTTACAAAAAACATTGTAAACAAAAAAAAAAAAAAAAAACATTTTCAGTATGGGACACCATTTTTATCATCAAGTGCTGACAAATATACCAAAATAAAATTGAGTCAACAACATTGGACAAAAAGTGGTTTATTGGCTATTACTTTTGTAATAGCCTGTAAACTGTTTACTTAGAAACACTGCATTATTCTTATTTCATCCCTCCCACATTGTATAATGACTAGGGCTGGCAGGTTGATCAGATCACCGGCTATATCCCTAGAACCATATCCCAACACCACTGCTTTTGAGATCAGTCTGAATAATCACATGGAAATTGCTGGTGCAATTGTACAATAATTGCACTCTTGTGTGCACATCTCTGTGAGCAAAAGAGAGTTTTGTTTTTACAGTTTTAGTGGTGCACTTAGTATACATGTGTATATAATATATGTATAGCTGAATGCACTCAGACTCTCATGCAGCTTATATTTCTCCCCCGCTACAGATGTGCAACATCCCTTACCTGGGCACACGACTTGATCTGCTCCTGACGTTGAGAGAGCTCCCTATCAGCATGAACGACCTGCAGCCTGTAAGTTATTATTTCAATTATGGTCTCCAATCAAAAACTGAATCAAAAGTTGGAACTGTGATGAATATGTTCTCCATTACTGTGGCTGGAAAAGGTTAAAATCACAATCTCCACAAGATGGAGCGTGAACATGAAAATGTATTCTGTATGCAAATCCTGAGGGTTGAGACATAAATGAAAAGGACATCTGGAATCAGTGACATTAATACATGAAAGCTTTTTTTTTTCAATATAGTTCGTTTTTTTATATTTAATCATGAGGATGAAGCCGTCTGTTCTGTTTGGTGGACAGTTAAAACTGTAACGGCAGAAAACTTGAGACTCTTCATGTTAATGTCTAAACAGTAGCTCTTGGTCATTTAACCTACCCTGCACCACAGTTAGGCTTGTGCTTTCAGTGGCTAAATATAATTCTACTTTAATGCTGTTATGACAGTTAATGAATTCAATATACAGTAGCACTTCAAGCAACTTGACACTACTCAGCAAAGTTGAGCACTGGATTCTTGCCAAACAGCTCACATCCATATAATGTGTTGCAGTTACCATGTCATGGTAAAATAATGAGATATTTGGGGCTCCATTTTGGTTACATGCGTTGTCCCTGACGTTGCCCGCAAACCGCAACAAATTCCCTTGTTGGTATTTTCATAACCTTTCCTCTTCCCTTAGCCACTATTCTTTATGCCGACACCATTATTTGCAACTGGAGGTGTGGTCATAGGCGTGTTTGTACCGACAGTAAACGGCAGAACACATTGCATTTTTCTTTTCTTATTTAACAGAACACTTTTTACAGTAAGGTAGATCATGAGCCAGTATGACACAGTTCTACCGTAAATGTGCTAGGAAAGGGGAAACCACGGTTTTCAATTTTCATCTTTTTACATTGTCCAAATTCTGAAACTAAGCCCAAATATATAATATGTAATATGGTGAGATGCATTGCATAATTGATTAAAAATGTATAATTGGACAACAATTCTATGGTGAATTGTCTCTTTTAGCACATGAATGCATGCAAACAAAGTTGATTCCAAATGTATAACATTTCAAAACCCAATACAACATTTGTTTTTGGTCTAGTCTAGTCTAGTCTAGTCTGCTCAACAGAGAAATCTAGCTTGCCAATTGGAACCTTTACGAAGTGTTCCATTGCGTTAACATTCAATTGAGCTTTTAAACAGGATGTGATGGTTAAAAAGCAGCAAGCTGTTTTGAATGTTTGTGTTGTCTCAACACAGGCACACTTTTAGTCAGATATTGAAGTCAGATATTAAACCTCTAGAATGTTGTTTATATCACTGCTGTAAACTGCAGTTTAGGAAGATATTACAGTCAGACAAGAATACCCCCAAGCTTCTACAGTAATTTTTTCAAGCTTCTTTCTATTTGAACCTCAGTGTTTTTTCCCCTAATCTCTCATCATATGACTATCACAAAATGAACAGAATGTATGGTCGAGAGAATGATGGTGTTTCAATCCACTGAGTATGAGATCAGCCCACACAGGGAGGCTGGTAGTACCACCGCTAAAAATGCCTGGCCAACGCTCCACATGCCCCAAATTCATTTTCCTCCCGGCCCTAAAACTATAGAATGCACTTCCTTTGCAATCAGAACCACAGACTCCCCTTCCCTCTTCTGCCACAGACACAGACATCAAGTTGTGTTTGACCATGTTAATTATTTTTCAGACCTACATTTCTAGGAAACACAGAATGGGGAAACTTGTTTTATCATGTCCACACAACATCTCTGAGGTATATTGATGACATAGTAAAATATTTTAAATGGATGAAATGCCCCTTTAAGAGTGTCTGCTAAATGTCTAAATTGTTAATTGTATCCCACATAGTACATACAGTGACGGTCAATATTACTTAGGAGACTGATATGCTTACATAATCACACCAGCTTACAAGTATACATAAGCTTACTGACATGTATTATGTATTACTTGTTAGAAAAAGCAATATTACAATATTAGTACTTAGAACCAAGTCTATAGTTACATATGACTTTATTACTTTTCAACTGGGCTCCTTTTCCACCAGCAAAAGAACACAATCTACCAGTTCCTTTTACAACTGAATCCAATTCTTTGAAATAAGAAGTCTGTCAGCCTAACTGAAGAATTGCAGGATATGAAACAAAATATTCAACAGTCCTTCATTAATCTTTTTCAGTTGCAAGTTGAAAATAATGATGATAAGAGTCACCAATCAGCAAAAGCCAACAAATCCAAAGCAATATGTAGTATGTTCTATTTTTTAAAGTACTGTAAGTTAAAATTAGAAATATATTACTAACTTGTGACTGCCCAACACTGCCTACATGAGAGACGTTTTCCATCTGGAATAAAACACATACCGTATGCTTGGTGAAAATATCAGAAAGTGTGGTTTGCAGCTGGAATGCACTGCAGGGATACGTTGGCACAATGCACTGTCTTCTAATCTGCAATCTGCAGATGATGCAGCTCTCCAAATGCATTATCAAACAAGGGGCTGTGAGTCGTTCTTGTTTGCTAATATGTTAAGTCCTGGGATTCTCTGACATGCTAGATACCCTAAGCCTGGAACATTAAGGAGGATTTGCTTGCCATCTGACAGACAGACAGGGCTCAAGCATAGAACGTGGAATAGTGACCAACTATCAGTGGTGGAAAGTAATTTACTGCAAGTATTTAAATGTAAGTGTTGTTCAATGGTAAAACAGTATATCAAATACTATGCATTTGTGAGCTTGTAAATCTGCTGGTCCCGGCTGGCTACATTGGTGGTTGCGGTGTGTATGGGTTCTCTACCCTGGGCAACACAAACCTGTGAGCGTAGTCGATGGTCCGTCACTCAGTCCAGCCTTGCTCCTGGCTGGCACTTCCAGATGGGAAGTGGGGTAGGGCTGTATTAGTTAGTATTTGCCCATTGGGCCATTTGCCCATTGGGCTCTTTAGGTGACTGGTAACTTATGTATAGACAAGGTCCCAGTTTCGGCTCCCGGCTGGCTACTTTAGTACTTGACAGACAGAGAACTATAATCTATAATTGTCCATTTGTTCATTCAAACGAAGTATTGCAAGGTAGCAGCTTCTCGTGGTTCCTTAGGTGCCCAGCATTAATAGAACTGAGGACAATTACATCCCCTGTAACCATGTACACAATAGTACACAGGTAGATTGTTAGAACATAGAACACTGATGTCTATAAAGTTTGGTAGATCGTGCCTCACACTGCGTTGGAGATTACAGCGATGAATAATAACTTTGCACTGTGCCGCTGTCGTGTTTGTCTTTCAGCTGATTAGCCAGAAGATCACAATGTGCACACAGCTGTACAACTCCAGGTCATTTGTGTCCGTGCTGGAGTACCTCCGTGCTGTTGGCAATTACCTCAACAAGAATGCTGGAAAGGAGAAGGCCAAGGGATTCCGCCTCTCATCTTTATCTAAAGTAGGTCTCTGGCCGCCACCATTGTCCAATCGTTGCTGGAATAAGACTAGGCTAATAAGACTACAAATTAAGTAATTGAATCACTGGCAAGGTAGAACTTTATGCATACATGGTCACCAGTTGCTGGGTCCATGGGAAATCAAGCTCTGACATTCAGAGCTTGCCCTGCATTTTCATCAAGCTACAATACCGGAGACATTTCCTTGTTTTGGTATCATAACCGACAGTATGTGCCAACACCAATGTCAACTCTTTTTTTTTTTTTTTTTTTACAATTGTTTGATCTTTGATAGATACTGTTGGCGTGTGTTTGTTCCCTGTGCTTGCATTTTGATTCTATCGTATAGATTTTCCTTTCAACTGCTTCAATGTGTCCATGGTGCGTTCACTAATGGAAAGGTTTAATGGCCTGGCCTCCTGGTGGAGATGTAAAGTGTCTCAGAGGTGTTTTGAAGTCTAATTGAGAGGGCTCAGTTGTCACTATTCGAGACACACTCCCTTGAAATCAATAGTTTAATGTTTTGTTTTTAGGAAGTTCAGTCGATACAGTGCAGGGCCTGCATGCCCCTCTAGAGCTCACTTTGGTAAACAACATAACCTAGAAAAACGCCATGAATTCCTATCACATGATTACATTACAGCCATTCACCTTGCATTTCAATTAAGTAATCAACAGGGCTCCAATACTAGAGTCTCTTACCATAATTAATATGATTATAAAATAATCTAATATTGACAGAGTCATACAGATTCTTGTTATGGTTGTGTTGACAATGTAAGAAAATTACAATGAAGGAAAGTGTTTAAATTAATTTCTTCATTTAGGTGGTTAGTAGGTAAACAACCAATGCATAATGTGCCTTAGCTGGCCCTGAGCAGCATGGATGTTGCAATCTTTCACAATGCATCATGCTACTGGATTTTGAGCCTGTGGTTTTTCATCTTATCATAAGTATATAATCTTAAGTATAACTCCTCACTAATAGTCACTATACTCTCTCTCATCCACTTATACAGCTCTCTCAGCTGCGTGGGAAAACCAGAAAGTTCACCCTACTCCATGCCCTTGTAGAGCAAATCATGTTGCATGAGCCGACCGTCTGCACAAACCTCATCCAGGAGTTGGCTGAATTTGAGACTGTACCAGGAGGTAAAACATAGTTATCAAGATTTGGTTGTCAAAGCAACCAAAAACAAAAAAAAACTGTCTGCTTTTCAGACAGTCAGAAGTGAAAACTAAAATTATCTCTCTGTCCTTTCTTTTGAATAGCTTCCATCAAAGGATTGACTGCAGAGGTAGATGGTGAGTAGATCATATTTTAGAACGGTGTCAGAGGCAGTTGTTGCTAAGAATGGAATATTATTGACACCTCTAGTCAAAATGTTATTTAATTTATGCAAGGATTGGGATCATAGCATTATCTAGATTTCTCTGTAGTGCATTGCTTAGGGCAGGGCATTGCTTAGGGCAATGCACAAGCGCAGTTCAGCGTATGATTGCAAAATGCTTTCCATGCAATCCTTCCATGCACAAATGTACACTATATAGCCGGGGAGGCACAGGCCTTAAGGATTAACTGTGAAGACTCAGACATACTTTTTATTTTGTATATTCACTTGGAAGGTCCACAGAATGAGAGGTCTTGGAATGGATTCTGAGAGGTCAGAATCCATTCCAAGCATTAGTTTTGTACGAAAGTCACTACTGCGTAGAATCATTACAAATGTGATGAGGTTTGCATTTGGATATGTCCATATTCCACATTACAAGTGGATATGGTCCATATTCCATACAAGCGTGGAATAGATCAGATTCATGAAAAAACCCTAGTTTGACATTTCACATGCTATATAAAGCATGATGAATTTTGCCTTACATTGGTTTCCTATGGACATTGGACCGTGTACAAAAATGGCTACAACTTTTTTTGTGATTTTTCCAGCAGAGCTGACCCCACATTCTGTGGACCTTAATGTCCCAGTGAATAGACAAAAAACAAAAATAAAAAGTATTTCATGACATGACAGGGTCCTGGCTCCCCAGCTAATACCAAGTCTTGATGTGGAGGGTGTGGTTTTACAGGTCTGGGAGCAGTTTGGGGTCCAAAACCCAACGTTGCAGGACAAAGTTAAAGTTTGATTCGGACAGTCGGTGGTGAAAAAAAAAAGCAGGAAGAGTTTGCACATATTGCTTGGTAGAAATATAACATGAGAACTAAAAAGAGAACGCTTGCACACTGTTGACTCCAGTTGTAAGATGTTTTTTATTGCACCTGAGTGCTGCCGTGACGTTTTCAGACCAAAATGTCAGAGCAGCACTCAGGTGCAATAAAAACATCCTACAACTCGAGCCAACAGTGTGTGAGCGGTCTCTTTTTAGTAGCCAAAAATATCACTCCATCACCATGCAGCTTTGTGTGTGTGTGTCCACATATTTATACTGTGTATATAGTGTTTTTAACCGAAATGACAGCCCAAAATTAGTATAGGGACATTCACGCTATAAATAATGTTCGTAATTATATAGTCCATCTGCCTGACCACTGAACCAGTTAGTGCCACATTTCTTGTACTCACTGATAGCAGGCCAACTTAGTACTTGCCTTGACTTTAAGGAAAACTCTTGTTGAAACATCAGCCAGTAACCTCCGCAATAGATGTGGAAACTTGAGAAGTCTTCCACAGTATCTTATTTGGGTAGTCTGCTCAGGTAACAAAAAGGTAAAAAAAAAAAAAAAAAAAAAAAAAACTTTTCCTCACCACTTAAATCCTATATATAGTTACCCCCGGGGCTCCTGTTTTTGCTCTCCACACTAATATCTTCCCCTGAAAATAGCCACTGGCAAGCTTGTGAACTTGGCCATTTTGAGGGAATGTTTGCCTCACAATGCAAACACTAGGTTTCAAGAGGCTTTTTACGTTTTTTATTTAGATTCACGATTTACATAATGTTTTGAGGGAAAATGTTGCGTGCATTGTAGACAGAATACAAATATGGCCCTTGAGAGGCCATATTTCACTTCACATGCTCAGATTCAAAGCTATTTTCTGTCAACCTGCAGTTTTGAAGAACGAGCTACAGAAGGTCATACAGTACAGGAAAACATACAAGAAGAGAAATTCAAAGGATCAGCACCTGAACTTTTCCAATGACTTGAAGGTAGAGTATCTTGCCTTGCTGACTATAAATAGTTAAATTATGGGTACTGGACAAGTAGTTAAGCTGCTCGAAAGTAGTAGTCATACCTATGTCGCAACTATTTTAATGAAGCTGTCTGTATTTGTCTGTCAATCCTCCATGTACAAAGCATGTGTCCACCAGATGGTGCTGCAGCAATCCAAACTTCGTGCTTGTGTGCTTTGCTTTTTGTTTGACTGTATGACTACAACTATCACTACTATATAATAATGATGATAATTATTATAACAAAGAGAAGAATGACAAGAATGTTTTAACCTCTCATTTTCTCATGTCAAAAAACAGCACTGTCTGCCAGTACATTTGAATGAATGAAATGGACGTGTAACATAAAAATTGAGTAATAGTGTGTAAGTTAAAGATTTCACCAAGAAGTACCTTCATGCTTTTCTCCACCTCCCAGATGGCTGTGGAGAAGTACAAGATGGAGCTTTCTGTGCTCACGAAGAAGTGTGAGGAGATGAAGAAACTTTACACGGACATATTGGTAATCCCTGAGTTATTATTTCAATATGTTTGTTATGCATCCCCAGAGATGAATATTTCCCAGGTTCAGCTGGCTAGGGTTATCTACTCACCAAAATACTGCAGGGTAGATGTATTTCAGAGGAAAAGTCCTTCACTGTTACAGTTTTGTCCAGTTTGAGCTTCATTCTCTATTCTCAGAGGTGTACTACAGTATTATGTAGAGGTGGAATAGACTTGGCTAAAGGTTAATGCACTGATTCTGTCTTTAAAAGATGTCACTTAACTGTGACATATTCATTAAACCTCTTTAATCAGTATGTTGTTATTTTGAAATCATACTTGCACTTATGCATTGACTACAGTTGATTTTCCTACACTTCCATTATTGAGACATTTTGCACTATCAATGAAGGCAAAATAAAATACAGCAAAATACCTTTAAAATATTATTTGAAGCAGATGGCTGTAGATTATCCAGCTTGGCTGTAGTTCTGACATTGTTAACTCTCCCTCAGGAGATGTAGGCAGTGGGCATAAAAGTAATGGAGTGTAGCTTTTAAACATTCAGACAAACACACACATTAGAAATACGACACCGGTTGATCATCACCTATTGTAACTGTCTGTCTGTGTCTCTTTGGAGCCGATATAGAAAAGTCTCTGTCCAGTGGTCAACGTCAGTGGATAATGGCTGCTGTCTGAGAGCATTTTTGGAGCTTGCCGACAAAACTCCTGAAATGACACACGGTCAGAGTTTGAACTCTGAGTTTTTGATTGCTGTGTGTGAAAGGCTCTGCGAGAAAAAAACGCTTGTCGATAAAAGTGTTTGGTTATCTAGCAGACTAGCAGGTTTGATATTTGAATCTGACGCCAACTGGATATTGTACGGTGTGGAGTGACTTGCGGTCACGTCCTGCGAATGCATGTGTTACAGCCAATGAGAGTACAGGACCTGCTGTTCACAAACACTTGCTGACAACAACTGCTGTCTGTCTCTGTTGATTGATAGATATTGAGGTCTTGTAGTGTGTGATCCCTTGTCGGCTATGAATCGTTTAGTGTGAAAGCCACAAGGATATGACAGTCTATTTAAAAATACGCTACATTATGATCTGTTGACTCGCCCACAACTTTAAAACTCCTGCAGTCTGTATGATCAAATTGCAATTGTGGGGAGTTTGAAAAAAAAAAACAAAATCCAAATCAAGCTTGGGCTGGGGTTGGTCAGTTGTTCGGCTCTTTCTTGGATTGCAGATACGTGCTTTGCAGGAGTGTGTATTATGTACACATGCATACATGCAGTATGTACCGGACCTACAAATATACAGAGAACTTCCCTGGCTTTTCTTTCCTTTATTAATAGTACACATTGTAGAGAGAGAGGACACAAGGAGAAAGTCAGGGAGTGACACGCAGCAACTGTCCGTTCCGGCCAAGGAATCAACCAAGGGACAAACTGTCAGGCTTCAGAGCCCATGTGGTCAAGACACAGGCTGTTGGCACTCTCATATTGTTGTGAATGCAGTGAGCCCTTACTATGAAAGCCAGGCCGAACATGTCGGTCTGTCTGTCTGTGTGTGGATGGGGGTGGGGTGTCTGTGTCACTGTCACACATACGCACATACCTATATTTGGGTATATCTGACACAGAACTCCACAAGCTGGCAGACTCCATATTAGGACATGGAACAAGCTATGTTGGTTTCACATAGGTCATAATGCCTAGCAACTGTTCTCACACTTCAAAGATGTTTTTAAATGTCCCAAAATAGCAGATGTATAAATCCGCAGCATGGCACAAAGTGATATACCGTGAGCTTGGATATCTGCTATTTTTGAATGGCCAATGCTAAAATCTGTAAAAAAAAAAAAAAAAAAAATAGAACATTGCTATCTATTTATTGAGAAATAAATATGGCATTACATGTAAGATGTAACCATATGTAACAGACAGCAACAACACACTACAGCAGTGTGTTTGTAGTCTGTAATCATCCCTTTGGTGTAACTGCGCCCTCTGGTGGCAGTAGATGCCCCACCTAGATGTTATGTCTGTATCTCTCGTTGTCAGCTATGCCCAAATATGGACTGTGTGACACAGACACAAAGACAGACATGTTCTGCCTGACTTCCATAGTAGGGCTCACTGCATTCGCAAAACCCGTTAAACTAAAGGCACCAAGTCTCAATACGTATGTCTGTAATCCTCGTAACTTAAGAGATGAGAACGAACTTAAAATTCAACACAGGTGTTTCTCAGCACAGCAGCGACTCACAATGATGTTCTGCTTTCCACACAATGATTTTATCACGAACACAGTGAGCCATATAACTAGGTAAGCCAGGCAAAAATGTCTGCCTGCACGTCTGTGTATATTTGCTTCCTGCGCGTCTTACTGGTTGGCCAATTGATCACACCTGATCACCCCCAACGGGCACTGTTGTAGTATGTAAACAGTACAAACTGGTGTGGTGCATTCGATAGTTATTTTAGCTGGGGGCATTCTATTTGTCTGTTCTCATTAGCAGTGTCATGTACTCCCACAGGACACGTCTCGGCCTATCAGAGTGGCGTAATTGCCCTCGATGGCATGTTGTGTTTCGGTGCCATAGCATAAAATATTTATTGCACTGTTCAAGTACTGTACATAATGACTGTGTAGGTGATTTCTTAAATGAGGTGGTGCTTTTAAGCATAGCACCGGCCATGTGCTCTAAAAGCAATCCTGGAGTGTTGCAACAGCACCAAGATGAATTAGCATACAAGTCGACAGTTCTTTTGAGTGGTGGACATAACTCCTCTATTAGGCATACAGTACATCAAGTACAAAAATATCAGCTAGATGGTCAAGGATTGTATTACTTTTTTTTTTATTTTATCTAAACAACACTTTTATTGTTCATTGTCAGGTAACCTAACCTAAGCAAGTATGAAGCAATAACTTAAAGGACCACTTCACCACTTTCAAACTATCTTCATAGTTCCTTACTAATGTACATGATAAAATACCACTATTTTGTACTACTCGGTCTGTCTCACAGACCGAGTAGTAGTCACTCTTATTAGGGGAAGAAAGGTGGCTTCCATTTTCGCATTGCAACTTTTCAGGAATAGAAAGCCTGTAGTTTCTATTAGCTTTGATTCCCCATCGATGACGGCTTTCTGAACTGTCCACATCCCTCCTGTGAGACATAGGCCGATAGAAAAAAATAAGATAAGATAAAAAATGTTATTTTATCATTTACATTACTGGGGAACTATTATATGAAGATACATTGAAAAGTGGTGAAGTGGGCCTTTAAGTCTCCATTTGACATTTTCTGTGATTCTGCATTTTTTTTTATCACTTAACATCGATAGAGAAGCATGTGTCCATTGTCATAGAAGACATAGCTTGTCTATCTATTCTGCATTGAATACTCCTTCATTTCTTGGTATTGTACCTGAGAGCTCTGAGATATGACAGGATGAAGGGTGAGCTGTGGTGTTCTGTGGGGACCACAATTAGATTCCGGCACTTATATCAACTTTTTCCACTGCTTTGGGATTTGGAGAGAGACAGAACAAGAGAAATAAGAGGAGGGTTACTGAACCTACTAAAGCAACTATACTGTTCATATGGAAACTCTGAATGTTCTCTTCTTTCGCAGCTAGAGAAACACCAGCTTTTACATGGTATAACTTTGTATGGCAGGGACCTCTATTCAACTCCAAAGTTTAATAAATATGTGTTATAACTGCTTGTTATATTGTCATATAATACAAGCTCCATAGTTATTTAATTAGTTTTTCTCACAGCACAGTTATGAGTATCAAATCATGGCATAATAGGTCAGGCAGACAGAGATGATTATGCATATGTGAAGTGGTCATGTCATGGTACATGCATTTGAATGTTTAAACAAGTGGTGCCAAGCACAACAACACTTTATCCCAAGAGGGTCATGGCTGGCCTTTCCTGAAGGTTTTATGTAATTCCGATGCAGCAGTTCTTCTGTAGAGTTCATAACAGACACACAAACATTTAATTCATTTGAAGTAAGTTGGACTGAAAATATACCCTTCACCTTGTATCTAATCCTTACTTGAAAGCTTCAGCCATCTTCCTGTTAACAAACATAATGTATCAGTTATTTGCCAACGAGCCGTCGAAGGCCCATTGGTTTGGTAATCATGTCAGCAGAGATTTAATGAATTTATGAGGTTCGTGCATTTCATTCTGAATTGTCTACAGTTTCCATGCAATTTCTAAGTATGAAAGCGAAGAGCTTCTTGACTCAAACCTTCCTATAGGAAAGTAATCTCTGAGCTATTACTGTTTCTTGTTACACATTACATTATTCCTCATTCTTAACCCCTTATGCAATTCACATGTATACTTTTCATTTTCCTTTGACTGATCATATGATGTATTGTCTAAAATCGCAGATACAAGCTTGCAGCACAGCATGAAGTGCTGTGAGCTTATATACGGTATCTGCTATTTATAAATAGTTGACACAAATCTAAAATGAATAAAACATACTTTCATTCTTTCAAAGTAATGTTTTCGGGACCTGGTGGCTGACAGTGTATGATGTGCAGCAAGAAATATTGTACTGACTGAATAATGCCCCCTATGTTATACTTCTGGAATGACATTGATTCACTGTAAAATCGTTAACACTCAGGAAACAACTAATCATATCTTTGTCCTTGGACTTCCAGGTTAAATTTGGAGAACCAATTGATCGTGATTCTCAAGAGCTCTTTGGTTTGATCTGTCAGTTCATCCATGACTTCCGGAGGACCCGTGCTGAAGTCATGTGAATTACAGTATACTGTGTACAGTCATGAAATATGTTAGAGTAATGTATACTCTATAAGACAATTACCCAATATAACACTGGAACAGCAATTTCACTAATTGGTTGCCCCCCCCCCCTCCCGGTTGAAGCTGTGTTATACCTATATGACTGGTGTAGACTTGCTTTGGTGCGAAACCCTGAAAGTTGAGCACAGACCTCAGAGGCCTTAACATTTATAATGGATACCTGTTCTAGCATTCAGCTTGCACATTTGATTGTAGTAGCACTGCTACTGAGGCACCTGAAAAGGAATAGTAACTATACTACATCTAAAATCTGCAATCTCATGAATACAGCGCATCCGTACTGGATTAGTTTGTGTCACAGGTTGTTTTTTTGTTTTATCCAGAAGGCTGGATCAATATTTATTCAGCTTTGTTTTTGAGATGGCTCAATGAGGGCACATTGAGAGATTTTGAAATGGCTCGGTTTTATGAAAGATTCACATACTGCAGTGTGCTGCAATTACCCATCCACTGGAAGGACAGCAAAGTAGCAAAAGAACACTCCAGATGCCACCTGAAGTGGGTTCATTTTGAGTCCATGTTTTCTTTGCGTTATATAGACATCCAACTGTGCCGTTGTTGGGAACATTTTCTTTCCCAGAGCTCCTGGAAGACCCACGCTGACTCAGGACAACGTACTCTGCTCTGGCACTGCAGCCATACAGACATAAATACAAACACATGCAGACCCCGAGAGGTTTGCTGAGGTACTCCTACCCCTCAAAGGGTTTTAAATGTAGCTTTTTCTGGTGTAGATATACTGTATATACGTTTGCAAAATGTTTTTTTTTTGCTCCCTAACTAAGCATAGTTTGTTTAAGATGAATATTTTTATATTTTATTTATATTGGAATGCAAAACAACAATAATTCTAATCACTGTGAATAAGTTCCCATCAGCAGCCTATTGTACTTTGTTTACCTGATGGTTGTATTAATTTGCATATCAGAGATAACAATTGTTAATCAAGTTAATTTATATGCTGAACTGAAAGACAGACTCACAACCGTTAGTGGTGGAAAGTCACAAGAAGTAAATAAATTTAAGTACTGTAATTAAGTATACACAAGTACACGATTCTTGAGTTGATTAATTTGTGCTACTTCCTCTCAGATTACTTTTTACTCCATTGTAATGACCCAACAACTTTAGTTACTAGTTACTTTTTTTTTTACTATTCAATGATGATAGTTACTTTTTACTATTCAATGATGATGTATTATTAAAGTTTTGTACATTTTCACTTGTAATAACTAAAATAAAACTTACAGTACATGCAAGCCAAGACATTTTTATTTACTTACCGTGTATATGAAATTATGTATTGGTTCTACATATAGATAGGTTCTAGTATAGAACCAATAGATATAGAAGATCGTATAGTATAATATAGTATAGTATGATGTTGCTCTGGTGCACATGGACCACAATAGAAAGGCTATCAAGGTGTTTTATACTTTTGACAGAGTGTACACTATCTGTCACCCATAGTGTTGGTGTTGTAGTTCTCAATACATTGTCTCGTCTCAAGGTCTACCTCAGGAAGTTTTTTCGTCATTCTTGTCTTTTTGACTCTCCCTGAAATTGTCTTATCTCGTTCTCACCACTTCATTGTTTCATGGTGTTGTCTTGGTTTCGCCCTCAGTTTGTCTTGCTCTTGTTGCGATCTCAGAGCAAATGGGACCACTTGAGATGAGAGGATGGAAAGGAAAGGTTCTGTATCCATTATGAGCCCATTCATAAAGACCGCAGAACAGTGTGCAGAGCTGGATGGATGATGTGCATATTGCTAGTAGTCCACAACTATAGAGAATTTAGGCATGGATGGAGCACAAAAAATAATGCCTTGATCTTGCCTCGGAGTGGTCTTGGTCTCTGTCTTGACCTCGACCTTTTTAGGTCTTGGCCTCGGTCTCAACCCCTCTAGCTCTTGGTCTCAAATCCTTATAGTCTTGGTCTCGATTTAGGTAGTTTTGACTACAACACTAGTCACCCATTAAAGCCAGTAAACTATCTAATTTTCAGTTTTATCAGATATACAAGCTCACAGCATTACTCTGAGCGCACTTTGCGCACACAGCAAGCTTGTCTTGTTACACATTACATTATACACCATACCAGTCTGGAACAGAGATACATTGTATCTATCTACAGGGCAGAATCTGGCTCAGACTGGCCCATTACAACCAGCTTGCAGATACTCTTTTTGGGGTCAAGGCCCATACAAATAATTGAAATGTAAGACTAACACCACCACATTTACAGTACAACTTATATGATACTCAACCAACTGACAACTAATTTAAGATCTGGCCCAGATCAGCCACCAGGCATATACGGATATGGTATGGTCAATTGAGGCCTGGCTATGTAGGAATATCGAAAAAATACATCCTAAAAATAAAAGTTAAACCCTGGATGTGGCTGTGGAGAGCCACGCCTTCTCAATTACATCAAGCGTTATTTTGTGTCAATGCCTCTTTTTGCACTTGTTCAAATACTGTTAACTTAAAAGTGTAATGGAGTAGACTGGCAAACAGAGTTTTTGATTTGTGGATTTGTATAAACATATTGATTCTAAGGTTGGTCGATTGGCTGAGGCTCCACAAAACACTCTGACTTCCTGTGTTTGAACATTGTTGTTTCTACTGGATGGTTAAATTGTGAACTGAACCAACGCCAACTCAAGGCAATGGAGTTTTAACATAATTGTAACATAATCTTTAAGCTGCCTACTTCAGTAAAATTGAAGCGCTTCCTCCTTGCATGAAAGGCAGTGCTGAGAAAGATTCTGCTTAGTAAGAGAACCGAGAGAGGACTGAGAAAAAGAAAGGATGGTCTACCATTCACCCTTTTTAAAGGATTTATTTCTCCCAATAAATTCCAACTAAGTGCAGGTATTCACAGTGAAAATATCAAACAGTAAAATTAACACTGGCCAAAATTAATTTGGACCGCTATGAATATGAATTATACCATGTTGTGATTGCATATAACCCCACACTGGGAATTTATATTAACAACTGCAGTCTAACATTAGTTGTGATCGCTACTTACATTTTGAAATTCCAACCCAAGGCAATAGAGGAATCATCATTGAAGAAATGCAAAGCGCTCTCCTTGCATGAAATTCTTCAGTTGAAAAAGTAGTACACTTCAATATATTAAAAATATACTTAAAGTATACATAGATGGTTATAAGTATACTTGAGATTTTTGTATTTAATTTAAGTATATTTTTAATCTATTATTTTTAAATATATTTTATATCAAATATATTAAAACTATACTTTAATGCATTAAATTTAAATACCTTTTTTCCCAATTGTATTTAAAGTATAATTAAAGTATGTTAGACAAAAGTAAATTTTTTGGCTATTTATTCCAAATACATTTTAAATATGTTTTCAGAAAGTGCACTAATTTGGAATAACATTTAATTTATATTTTAATATATTTAATTACAGTGCACTTATTTTCAATTTAATTAAAATAGATTTTTATTCTACTTTGTTTAAGTTTATTTTAAATAAACAATGTTCAAAATATATTTAAATATATTTTAAATTAGTGTGATTATCTGCTAGTATAATATTAATATGATAATAGTGTACTTCAGTAAAGTAGCATAAATTTGAATTAATTATGAATGACTTTTAGACATTCTTGCAACAAATACACTTATTTCTGGTTAATTTGTGGTTATAATCCTAGTACACTATTTAAAAGTGTGCTGTGAAAATACTATGTTTTAAGTGTATTTAAATATATGTACAATGAGTGTATTTATAAGTACCCTTTTAATAAGTGTAGTTGAATTTAACTACCCTTAGCAAAACTTAAAAATAATACGAAAGTATACTGCAAGTTTAGGCCCTACTTCTTGTCAGACTGTTACTTGGCCTCACACCTCGAACCCACCTCACCCCTGCCCACTTTGACAGTTTGGGTTGGCTTAGGGTTGACGACAGAGTACAACATCTCGCAATGGGTTTGGTCCACAAGATACGATACTCTACCAAAATACCCTTATACCTATCCAAATACTTCCTTAATGTCAATGAAGTACACTCCCACAACACCAGAGGGAGTGCTACTAACCATGTCCAACCCAGATTTGGCACAAACAAGGGTCTCAATTCCTTCCGCTCATATGCCACCAAAATGTGGAATGCCCTACCAACAGTCATAAAGGCATGTAAATCCCTTGACTCCTTCAAGACCGCTCTCAAAGGGCACCTACAGATGGCTGCAATTCTTAACTGGCCTCTGTAAAACAAAAATGTATATAAAATCCCCCCACCCACCCCGCCTCTCCTCTTTGTACATTTTTCTTTTCCCTTTTTTATGATTTTGCCTCCATGATTTGCTGCTTCTGTTTTTACTGAAGTAGTTGTTTTGTTTGTACGGTATTTGAATGCCTTAATGAAATGAACAAGTTGGACACTATTGTAAACAAGTGTATGCTTAACTAGTGTGTCCAATCAGCTCTGTCAGATTTGATGTAGTTGTAGTTGAATTGTACTGTAATTCTCCAAGCTGTTATCAGTTTTGTAGCAGTGTGTACTTGACTTGTACTGTAACTCATCTCTGTTAATAAAAATTTCATTCATTCATTCATTCATTCATTCATTCATTCATTCATTCTACTCAACAGATACAGTATATGCTTAAGACTAGTATAGGCTACTTTTAGAGCAGATATATAAGGCGTTTGTCCTTATACCAAATCTTGAGAACCATATAAACTGTGTTAGTTGATACTGTAGTACATACGTTAAAACAGTTGCCCTAAAAGGCTCTTATTTGCTCGTTGAAAACAATGTATTTCCAACTCCAGTTTGTCCCTATCCAGTCAGCACATGCAGCTTCATGAATAGGGACAAGCCCCTCAATGTCGCTCTGCTCCGCTCTACTCCATTGAGTTATAAAACAACTCTATGCTCTACTCTGACACTAGATGGTCCGGAAGCTCCGCGCTGCGCATGCGCAGTAGCCTGTACTGCGCATGCGCAGCGCGGAGCTTCCGGAGCATTTTTCAAAACATGTCTGGGCAGAGAAACGAACAGACATCGCCGGGACTTTTCGGAATAAATATCAATATGTCATCCAATCCCCCCCAAAACAGAAGCGGCTGGAGTGTACAACAAGGGTGAGTGCTAACGAATGTGGTTATTTAATGTTTTACTATCGTTTTGGTTCATTTTACCGTGCTAATGTTAAGACAAAACCATGCCTTTACATGAACGAGTTCCAGCCCAGTGTTTCCCCAAGACTTTTCATGCCGAGGACCCCCAAATTGACACTAAGTAGCTCGTAGACCACCATTTGAACCTATATGCTAAAGACCACCATAAGAGAAGATTTCTGTGTCTCTAGCAGTGATTCTCAACAATCCATTTTATTGCAACGATCCACAGTTTGATAAGAATTAGTCTACGGACCCCCATTTAATGACATTTCTATCCCGGCAACACTGAAATTGTAAATTGTCATTTAACAATTAGTCTACTGTCTACACGTGGACATGTTAGGGTAAATTTGGTTATGATTTTACACTCTGTGTTGCAAATTACAGGTGAGGGCTTACATTATTATATAGAAATGTCTCATCTCAATGATGCTTTCTGTAGCATGTGACATCTAGCATGTAATAATGATACTTTGCACATTATTGTCACACAAAGTCAGTGTTAACAATAATATTGTTAACACTGACTTTGTGTGACAATAACCAGAATGGAGCCTTAATATTATTAAGGCTCCATTCTGGTTAAAACAGAGTTACAGTGGTCTGCTCTGTTCTGCTATTGTGCATACTGCTACCAGCAGTTATCAAAATAGTAGCTTCCAAATGGGTTATTGTAACTGTGAAGTGTCTTTGTTATGAACCAGCTCTGTACTGTACTGTAAAGTATAGCAAGCATCACAATAGCACCTATCTAAGTTAGAAAAACTAATTGTTCTATTATACCCCCATCCTAACAGTGGAATGTTCCAACACCCCAGTAGATACAGTCTGGAGGACCACCAACTGCCCAGCAAGGACACCACAAGGTAATCTTTCATTAATGATAGAAATGATCACAAAAGTGATAGTGCAGTGAGTGTCTAAATTCTGTTTTCATGATGAATAAAATTAACACTGTTTTAGAAAATGGTGATGAAGACTACAGAGGAGAGTGACTTTGACCAGCCTGGCAACTGGAGAAAATGGAGAAATAAAGCTGAACACAGGTATGTATACAGTAGAGTTCTATTGTGGTGTTATTGTTCTTTAATTTCAGTTGTCTGTATTGCTGTTAACATGTGTTTTTAGCCGTATTTGCACAGCTTTTGAATGTCTGTCCTTTTTTGCACAGGATGTGCTCAGCTGAGCAAGGAATGTGATCGGATGGCTTTCAGACTTGATGGTGCTTTTCAATGTACGGTGGCTGGCAGCAGGTAATGAGTATTGTTTCTGCCAGTTCTTTCTTGTTATAATGTGTGAGTGACAAACATCCTGTTTTCTGGAGTATACTAATCTCTGCAATGGCCACTGTTAAAGCTGCAATTGGCTAAAATAGTAACTACTTTTAAAGAATCACTACGGCTCTGATTTTCAGATACTAGATATTTTCAGGAACTTATGAACAGTCTTAGAAAAACAGAAAAGAAAGGTCACTCATTAAAATAATGAGATTTTTTGTTATATATAAGTTAACTGTTTTCCTTTCCCATTCTTTTTTCATTTCAGAGTTTATTCACAAGATCTTGGAAGGAGCAATGGGGAGGATAGCCAATTCTGTGTTGACTGACCACATCAAACAGGCCCTGGCACAAAGTAATGGTGGTATAAGAGGGCAAATAAGTAGCCATGGCATTCATAAATATTTGGCAACATTTGTAGGTTATTGTTTGTTGTGATTTAGAGGTTGACACTGCAATTTTAAACACTATGGCACTTTAGGAGTCCACTATGCATGTACTGTAGTTCTGTTCTTTACAGCCAGGTCCATGTGCACATCTTCCTCATTCACCAATTCAAAGTGTCAAAATGCTTCACTGATGTTCTGTCAATGAAGAACAGTGGTTTTTCAGGGGTCCGTTATTTAATGTGGATATGCAGCATGGGCAACCATTTTACATAGTTTTGTCCACAAACATTATGTTGTGGAGAGGGCAAAATTAAACCAAATGGACCTGAAAGGGTCCATTCGATTTCACTTGACATATTTAAGGTTCCATTTGGTTACCAACTTGACGTAATTTAGCTGAGGACCACATAGAACCACCTCAAGGACCACTAGTTGAAAACCACTGTTCTAGCCTGATGACCAAGGAACCAAATATGTTGTCATATTCGATTGCTAATAAAAATGAAAACACTGTTTCCTACTTTCATGTTTGAAAATTCTTTGAGTATTTACCAGTGGTTGTAATTGCCAGAAAATTATGGCATGCGTCAAGGTAAGTCCCATTAAGTTATATTGCATTCAAGTGCATTTTAGTATGGATGAAAATGTAAATCTGCAAATGTATTAGCGCACTTACAATTTGTCTAACATGTACACTAAAACTGCATTTGTAGTGTGCTTGTTAGACAAATTCAAAGTGTACTAATAACTTTTCAGATTTACATTTTTATCCATACTAAAAATGCACTTGAATGTAATATGACCTAATGTGACTAAAAGTACATTTGGAATATATTTTTAAATATGAAATAAATGTTTTCAAAATACATTTACATGATATTTATATTGCCTTTAAAGGCACACTATTAATATAATTTAAATGCACTAAAAATACATTTTGGGTGCTGGCCGATATACTTACTTAAAGTGTACTTTAAGTTTGCAAAAAGTTGTGTCAATTTAGCACACACATTCCACTTTTAGTGTACCTAAGTATGTCTTAAGTTCAAGTTAAGTAGTACTAAAGTGTATTTTAGTACACTTTGAGGGGCCAAAATAGCACACTTTAACTTAAATGTACTTAAATATACTTTTTAAAAATACAACTTAAATATATTTATTTTTTACCTGGGATTCTTCAGTACTGAGAAAGATTCTGCTTAACCAGAGAAATGAGAGAGAACTGAGAACAAGAAAGGATGGCGTGTCATTCATCCAATAAAAACAAAGCAAATATTGACTACAGATCGTTTAAATTGTATAGGATAGAATAGGCCATCTTTTATTAAGAACAAAATAACACTAGTAGGCCTACTACCAGTAGCACATAGACGTCAGTGTTGTTTTGGGAATACATTTTTGAGTCAGTTTTTTAGTCACCTAGCTGGAAAGTCCTAGTGTTAGTCCATAGTTTTAGTCGACTAAATATGCTTGTAGATTGGATATTTTCAGCATGCAACCAAAATAACGTATACTGCACCTCTTGTCCCTCCCTAACATTTTATTTATTTATTTTTGTATTGACACTATATTTAGTCTTGGTAATCGTGGCTTAGTTTTCATTTCGACAAATATTTTTTTCGTCTTAGCTTTAGTCTATGAAAATAACACTGGCAGACCTGGATCCTATACATTCGGAAAGTTGTAGGTGTGCGCGCGCACTGCGCACCACACCACCACGGGGAACCACAGTCAGCCAACACGTTCTTTCGACTGGAGAGAGAGGGATGTCCAAACAAAAGCTACCGCATTGCCTGTACACCTGCTCTGCCCTCAACAATTTCATACTTTGTTTCGCAAAGCCTTTATGAAAATGAAACGCATAGACATACAATTTTCGATTATTATTATCTTCGCCGATTTCGCCGTGTTTGAAGATTTAAGACTTTGAAACTAGATGTGTCGATATAATCTCTCACTCTCGATATGGCACATTATTTCTGGATCCAATAAGAGAATTCCACAGCGTCAGACGCGTCTGCGGTGACAGACCGGTGCAGGGCTCGCATACACTTGCACACGGCATCTTTGTGATCTTTCAGCTGTTTGGGCAGAGCCATGGTGAACACTCTCATGTTGGTGCTCAGTTGGACTGTGATCGGCGAGGTCGTGAGAGCACAGAATGACACGGAGCCTATCGTTCTGGAGGGAAAATGTCTGGTGGTTTGCGACTCCAACCCGACCACGGACTGGAAGAGCTCGTCCTCTCCGCTCGGCATCTCGGTGCGCGCTGCCAACTCCAAGGTGGCTTTCTCTGCTGTCAGGAGCAATAACCACGAACCATCGGAGATGAGCAACAAAACAAGGATTATTTACTTCGACCAGGTAAGACCATTAGAAAGTTATGTGGGAGCAACAATGCTTGACATTGTTTAATATTGGAAATCAAGTTGTATAGTACCTGTTACTAACTTTTAGTGGTTCATTTTCCAATTATAATAAGGTCATTTCAACGTCTCTATTATTTTTGCGTGGAGATGCACATTTAGCGCACGCACACACACGCGCACACGCGCGCGCACGCACGCACGCACGCACACACACACACACACACACACACACACACACACACACACACACACACACACACACACACAATCAGACATGGAGAGTTAAAGGGATTTTAACAACATCAATGGAAACTAGCATTTGCTATATCTCTTATCTCCAAGCACACAGCTGTATACTTCACTAGACTGAATGTTAATTTCGACATCACTTCTGCAATAGACAGGTTAGGCAAGCTTGTATGGTGTGACACTGAGACTGGCATATTAATGTGGCTCCCATATTCAACAGTGTGTACTGCATCAATAACCAGAGGATTCAAAGCATGCTACTGAATTGTTCTGTGCCATCGGTAGAGCTGCCAGCACTCCCCCTAAATTAGA
The DNA here is from genome assembly GCA_039105355.1 of Benthosema pterotum. Lineage (NCBI taxonomy): Eukaryota > Metazoa > Chordata > Actinopteri > Myctophiformes > Myctophidae > Benthosema > Benthosema pterotum. The sequence continues at coordinate 29,780,373 of CM076968.1, read as the reverse complement.
ACAGATCTAAAACATATTATGCCATGAATTTAATTATTAAACGAAAAAAACAGTTTGTTGTGAATTATTACATTTATATGAGGTTTTGTCTTGAGATTCAGTTGCCTGTTTGGTAACACTTTATATGAAACCGATATCAAATGCCTAATTGTTTCTTGTGCAGCATTCACAAGAGACTTGGAGCTGGCTGGTTCAGTAGTTTACTAATTAATTCCAGACTCCCATGGTTACAGACCCTTTATACATGAGTAAAATGGCAAATTCAGAATTATTAGTAATAGTGCACTTTAGTAAAAGTGTGTGTGTGTGTGTGTGTGTGGGGGGGGGGGGGGGGGTCCATCCACGAGCTTGTGGATGGACTGTTTTTGGTGAATAATTTTGGCATATAAACAAAAATAGGGCAAAGTCAACTCAGGTCCAGTTTACTAGTGTAGACTACGGTTTAAGTGGTGGAAAGGACTTCACAATTTCTGCACAGGAGAATTCAGGCTCAGAGACACACTGTGGAGCACAGATGCATGCTCAGTTGAAATGATACAGTGATAGTGATTGAGTGGATTCTAGTACTGCACAAAGAGATATGAACCTTATTGCCACATTGGGACAAACATTCTACAAGCTCACAAGTACAACACATTGTGGTGTGACATTTTAAGCTTGTAGATTGGCTCTATTATTTTCTTTTTTCTGTCCTATAGGTGCTGGTGAATATAGGAAACTATTTCACATTTGAATCAGTGTTTTTGTCGCCCAGAAAAGGAGTCTACAGTTTTAATTTTCACGTTATCAAAGTGTATCAGAGCCAAACAATACAGGTATGCTCTTTGTCTGTTTGAATGTGTATGTAAATTTACTATGCGAACAGACATGCACACGGATGCACACACATGCATGCATGCATGCACGCAAAGCTACCTTTCTAAAACCTCAAGGACATTCATCTCTTTACTTTCAACTGATGGAAAGTGCATGGAGGTGATCCAAGCCAGGTTAAGCTACCGCAGGGTGTGTCAGGATGTGTTTACAACCATGGATAGTTCAGGTCAGGGTGTGTTCAGAACCATGGATAGTTCAAGTTCAAGGTTCAAGGTTAGCTTTATTAGTCTCCTGTGGGAGAAATTTCTCTTGGAGACAGAGAGCAGAGCTGCATACAGAGTTTCATACAGACAAACAGATAACAGTTCAGGTCAGGGTGTGTTCAGAACCATGGATAGTTCAGTCAGGGTGTGTTCAGAACCATGGATAGTTCAGCCAGGGTGTGTTCAGAACTATGGATAGCCCAGGTCAGGATGTGTATAGCCTGGCCTAACCTGAAATGATCTTGGCCTAGGGGGGGCGGGGTGCTGTCCGAATTTGGACGGCAGATGAGCCGATATGATTTGACACCAACGTGTTGTCATCCCCGGCCCCTCCTCTGCCCCTCCACTGCTCTTCTACGTCTACATCTCGAAAAGTCTTACTTCTAGGCCACCGTGGCTAACAAATGAGTCCAGGCTTTCTGTTTTTGCGCAAAGTGGACGAAAATGAAAGCCTGGGTGTCGAGGCTAGGGTGTGTTTAGATTTCAGAATCATGCACAGCTCAGGTCAGGGTGTGTTCTGAACCACATACAGTAGCTCAGGTCAGGTGTTCTGCAGGTACAGTATAAATCTATAATAGGCTGACACAGGCGCAATCATAGCTATAGTGGAATAACATTAAGCTCAGTTTGACATCGCAGCATTGATTACATACAGCTGGCCTACAGGGTACCCCTCTTCAATTGTATTTGTCTATATAAGCTATGTGTACAGCAGCCATTTTGGAAAAAAATGCTTATTCAGGCTGTGTGCCGTTCTAGTCAAGAGTGCTGCTATTGTGCATGTGGGCTCACTGGAACACTCTACCACTCTACCAAAGTGTGTGGCGTCCAACCACTGCTCAATTCCAATGGTTGTCTGTGTTGACTTGTCCCTGTAGGTGAACCTGATGTTGAACGGGAAACCGGTCATCTCTGCCTTCGCAGGTGACAAAGACGTCACCAGAGAGGCTGCCACCAATGGAGTACTACTGTTTTTAGAGAAAGATGACAAGGTCTACCTCAAACTGGAGAAAGGGAACCTGGTTGGTGGATGGCAATACTCAACATTTTCTGGCTTTCTTGTTTTTCCTCTGTAAAAAAAACAGACAATGTGTTGACTTGCTTAATGACTTTTCAACCATGTGTTGCCACTGTAATATCAAAACACTGCTTGCCAAACAACATCTTGCCAAATGAGTGGGGTGGTATCCATGTGTATACAAACAAATACAGACCTTGGAAAGGGGTTTCCAGGAGTTAAAGAAGACTAAATATTGCCCTTGTAATTTCTTGTGACTCCAGCATCTCTGTAACCTGACCCTGCCAGATGGTGGTAGCAGTGAGTTCCTCCTCCTAACGCAATCTGTCAGAGTCAGGGTCTCTGAGGAATATCCCATAAGTACTTTGAAAATGCATATCTGGAATTATATTGAGCACCCTGGTGTTTATTGTTTGTTAATTTTACTGAACAGTTGTGTTTTATAGTATCTGTCTCATTTGTCGCTTTGGTGCATTTCTTGTGCCACGGCACCTACGGATTGAATGAAAGGAAGAAATGCTGCTGAAATATTTGTTGACTGCTCATGCATTGATGAAGCATGAGCCCAGTCCGCTGCCTCCCCATGTTGGCGTAGGATGTTAGAGCCCAGGATCACATTAGGACTTGGCACTTGGCACTGGGTGATAAAAATGTAAATTTGAAATATTTGTTTATAAAATCTGCACTTTGAAACATTTTTTTAGTTTGTATGGAGCCCTTACATGATTTGTTTGCCCCATCTTCTTTCAAAACGTTGACACATTAATGTACTCACAATCCTGCCTTAAAGGGGAATTCTAGACCCCTCTGTTGCCACTCTACCTAGCAGGGGCGGATGTAATATTTCCCAATGGGGGGGGGGGGGGGGGGGGGTATGGGGGCGGCTTCAAGCCATACCATTTTCAGTTACAGGACATTTATTGGGCAAGTAAGCATCAATAATACCAGCAGTTGTTTGTTGCAGCACACACGCATGCATAAAGACTCAGAGTTTTCTGTTTTCAATGATGAAATGCTGTTAATTTAGTGGTGAGATGATTATAGTTAGTTAGTAGCAGTAGTAGTGTTTCGTGGGCATTTAGGGGGGCATTGACCCCCATGTCCATACCTAGATCCGCCCCTGCTACCTAGTAGAGTGCATTTTCACTGTAGTTGTCCAATGCAGTCCAAACGGGACCCCACCCATCTGCCCCAACTCCACAGGCTACAATCTTAATAATGATCTTCTCCTAAATTGGCATAGAAGGAGTTAACATCCGTCACTGCAAATGTTTTTTTTTTTCCACAGACCATCCTCAAATGGTCTCCAGAAAGCCACAGAAGCAATATTAGCCTATAGCCTATAGCCTACTAGCAACGCCAGCCATTGTTGTTTTTATCCACTGTATACTGTACAGTTGCACGGAGGAAGAGTTGTGCGACACTGCAGGGTGCACATCTGGACAGAGTACGGTGGCTAAATACAACAATGGCTGCCAATGCTAGGCTAATGCATCTGTGGCTTTCTGGAGACCATTTGAGGACAGCCCTTGGAAAAAACAGCGACGGATTTAACTCCTTCTATGGTGATTTACGAGAAGATCAATAATGGGGGGGGTCTGGAATTCCCCTTTAAGCAACTGGTTACAATTCATCAAGAGTCATCATTCACTCAACATCAACAAGAAGTGAATTAAAACAAGTGAGGGTTTCTGTGTTTCTCAGACATTTTTGGGCTAGTGCCCCGCTCTCCCTCCTACTGGGCCTTTACAAACATAGTGAGCAAGATTACTATATAATCCAGGCAGAATTGTGCATAAATGCGTGCGTCTGTACGTCACACTCCATATATGGGCATGCTCAAATATGGAATTTATGTAGAAACATTCACTTGCTGCACACCAGTAAGACGCATAGTAATGCCAGTGTCATGTCAGTATCATAGGAAAAACAACGCCCTCTGCAGTTTGTTTCCTTTAATGTGCTACGTTTTCATTCATTCCCACTATCAACAATGTATACACAATGGCCCTGTTGACAGTATCATCATGTCAGTGTCATGGCAGTATCATGGCCATGCAGTACCACAGTCTGTATCATTGTCAGTCAGCATCATGCCAGTATTATAGTCAGTATCATGGTCAGTATCATGCCAGTATTATAGTCAGTATCATGGTCAGCATCATGCCAGTATTATAGTCAGTATCATGGTCAGCATCATGCCAGTATTATAGTCAGTATCATGGTCAGTATCATGCCAGCATTATAGTCAGTATCATGCTCAGCATGACAGTATTATAGTCAGTATCATGGTCAGTATCATGCCAGTATTATAGTCAGTATCATGCTCAGCATCATGTCAGTATTATAGTCAGTATCATGGTCAGTATCATGCCAGCATTATAGTCAGTATCATTCTATCATCTCTCTGTCTTGGTTATCTCTCTCCCTTTCAAATCAACACTATTCACATGTTGTTTTCTAAGTTGCCATTCAAACTTCCACAGCATTTTTGAAACTTCATGGTTGTTTAGCATCTGGAATTACTTCAAATACCTATTTTTTAAACCTTTAACCTGTGGAGAGTTGATGAATGTACAGTAGAGCTGCGTGATGAAGTGTCTAGACACGTAAGTGCTCAGAATAATGGCGCCTTCCATGGTTTCCGAAATTCCAGCAACAGTCTGAAGGATATTGGATATAAAGGATTTTTGACAAAGGCCCAGCATTTGTAAATTCACCATTTACTATGGGGAGACTTATACCTTAGCTTCTGTGGAAAGTACTACGATGTCTGTACATTATATGTACAAAGAAGAAAACCTTGAGTATTCTTTACTCAATAAAAGGTTTTCTTTTTATATATATATATATATAAAAATTTAGAGTAGTCAATTATATTTACCCCTTTACCCCCGAATTTATTTAGTCATTATGCCGCTATGAATACCGCCCCACAGACATTACTGTGTTGTCGCTGCAGTTGTATGTACTGTATGTTACTGCCTGCCCATGAAGAGAGTGCTCACAGAGCTGCATAACATGACGTGCTGTTAGTGTAGATACTGTAGGCCATTTTTCAATAGCCAACGAAAAATGTATCTGATATCCGATAATATGCAGCGTCAAATCAGCCAATACCAATACCAATTTATTACATTAATATATACTATACAATATATATTATATTTATACTGAGCTCATTGCTGAATCTTTTCATTTTCAAAGCCATTAACAGTGAATAATGGAATCATCAGTACGATTTAATGAAATATTGGCTGATATCAATATTCCAATATACCAATCACATTGTGCTAAAATCTAAAAATGTCAAAGCTTTTCTGGTTTTAATGTGTATTTATATATGACAAAGTATTTTGTGAACGCCAGCTACTCACATGAGGAGGGGATGTTTGAGTTTCTTAAATTAAATTGCAAATCATCAAGAGCAATTATGATAAAACAAGATAAACACACCAAATGTGAAATATGAAATAACATTGTTTTCATTTGTTTGAGTCAATATGACATGGGGCATGTTTTTAATGTTAATGAATGTATGGCTTGGCGTTAGGTTGAGTAAATCAAACTGGGATAATTAAGATGTCATGTTTACAATGTATATGTCATTTCCAAATGTGAAACACTGAGCTTAGTTAAAGTATGATCTTTTGCTTGTCATTAAATACATTACTCAATCACAATTCTGAGGGCAATTAGTGACTGAACAACCGTATTTTGAATTATTAGTTATCCATGATGATTTATCACCACTGTAAATACAAGAACTACAGAAAGTAGTTGTTTATTTGTACTACTACTTAAATAAACATTTTATTTTATTTTATGTAAAACAATATATGAAATCAATGTAACATTTGTTTCATTCTGCATCACGTGAGCCAACATTTATGAAGACATTCTGACATGTTGTGTTGCTTTCAAATAAAATGTGCAGCATATTTGATGGAGCCTACTCTGGTGTTCAGTGATGTCTCAGAAATGCAATAATGCAATAGCAATGGCAATCTCTTATCTTTACACAGAGTACTGTAAGACAGAAATGGAGGAAAAACTGTCCATGCAGGTCTGGGCCCATTAGTATAGACCCGGTCAGTCACTGCTTCATAGTATCTCATCATAAGTCAAAAACATGGCAATGGCCACTGATAATTATCTGTTATGGTATTGTGTGTATTTTTTCATACATGTGTAGTGTGATTAAATAACAATTAGTTGGCCTGCATGATCCTCACATTGATGTTGATCACAATGAGGAATGAGGGCACATGTGGAGAGATTGAATATAGTTGCATTTGGATTGTCTCCCTCTCATCTTGTATGACAATGTTGATTGCTATCCTGATTTCACTGTGCCCCTGGTCACTGTATCTCTTATCGTACATGCTACCTACTAGTGTTGCTAGGCCATTCATTATGCTATTTATGAAGCAAAAGCTATGGGCTTTTTGGTCCAAACATTGAATAATAAATTGATTAAATAGACAGTGACACCAATAAAACGCATGAGGTCAGATCAATATGTGGAATGTCAGAACAGGTCAGATGCATACAGTATTGGGGATGTAAGTGTGTTTGTTAAGGGAGACATTCTCCTCTAGAGCCCAGGTAGGGCTTTAATTGTCGGTCCTGTTGAGAACTCTAGTTTTGGCCGGCTGCCAGCCCCTCTGATTTCTCCACGCAGGCAGCCAATAGGTATTCTGACAACCTGGAGGGGTATTGCATAACCTGGTGGGGCATATTCCAGCTTGCATTGTATCCCGACTTGCATTGTTCCTAACAGGAAAAAACATTCACTTTTTAATGCAACACGAGTTGCAAAGCAACATTGACTGAGCTGTGCTTTAACGTGGTACACAATTATGACACCAGAATGTCTTTTGTTGTTTTGTTATTTACCAATATGTTCTTTGGCTACATGTTTTGACATGAATAAATGTTTCACTTTAATACATATATGGTAGGCACGTATCTCCAATACCAATTAACTTGGCCATGTTGATATGAGAGCAACAGCTTGATGAAGAAACTCGGTAGATATTAAAGACAGCCAAATTCCTCGAGACCAATACATGGTTCTATCAATTCAGGCAAGGCTGAACAGTATAATAGCAGGAAAAAACAACAATTTAGTTCTTTATTGATCCGCCTCTGTCGACTTCAGTGGTGTCTGTCTGATACACATAGACACCACCGTAGTGTTTTTCTACATCACGCAGCAGCCCTTCTTCAAGGTTCAGTGAATCAGTGCCCTACAGAGTTGGCGATGCAGTCGTGAGGGCATTAATTCCTCCCAAATCAGATGTTTTTGTTGTTTTTCAAAAGGCTTTGTGCCCATAGAAACCAGATAGACATCCACACATCACCTCCCGTTTTAGCAGTGAGGAAAACAGAATGATCTGCCTCATAAGAGTTACGTATATACTCTACTGTAGCTTACTGTACATTGTAAGGCTCCTGAGCTACTACCTTGCTAGTTGGATACTGTACAGTACAGAACCATAATAATGAGTGGCCCTCTTTAGGTCGTCCTCAGACAAGCCCCTCCTGTCACTACCAGTCATGCTGATTCTCCATACATCTGTCCTGTTCGTTGGTGCTTGTTTGTGCCTCTGAGTCGTTCTTGAGTACATCCATATATACTGTATATTAATGTGGGATGTCCTCGTGGCCAGTGCCTGTGTGTTGCCACAGCACTACTTTGCTGGCTGGCAGCTCCTGGTGTCTCTGCCAGTGTCATGCTAGACTCATTCTCCTGGCTGCTATTTTCTGGCTCACCCTTTGCAAATTCCTCATCCAGATTCTTGTTAGTAAAGTGTGTCCTCTTGAGCTTGTACTGCACACAGCATTCTGGTGAAGACCTGCTTACATTATATTCACACAAACATTAATTGTTGGTTATTATACTCCAATCATCCATGCATTGTTCTACTCGCCACTGTTCAGAAGATTCAATTCAATTCAATTCAATTTTATTTGAGTGCCAAATCACAACAGGTTGTCTCAAGACACTTTACAAAAGAGAAAAGAAGAGAGGGGAACCAACAAAGATCCTCCCAGAGCAAGCAGAGGTTGCAACAGTGGTAACGAAAAACTCCCCAAGGGAAGAAACGTCAGGCAGAACCTGACTCTGGGGTGGGCGGCCATCTGCCTTGACCGTGTCGGGGGAGAGAAGAAGAGGGGTGGGGAGAAGGGGTGGGGGGAGGGGAGGGGAGGAGGGGACAGAGAGAGAGATGAACACGAAAACAAGTAGTGACAGTAGACAGTGCAGTAGTGTAATATGGGGGTATGGTAGAACATTTTCGTTATATGATTCAGGATGGGTTGTGGTATGTAGTTTAAAGTTCATAGGGGGGCAGTTCATGGTCGTTATCGATGATGAGGCTTGGTCCACGGTGGTCCACAGTGGTCCACAGTGAGGATGTTGGTGGGCGTCGTGGAGGGTCCTGGTCTTGTCAGGGCACCTGGTAGTCTGATGGCGGTCCACAGTAGGGTTCTATGGATCTGCGTGGTAGAGGACAAGAGAGACTCCGGGGAATGGCTCCCCGGATGCAGTGTTAGTGACAAGACATACTGGGGCCAGGATGTGTAAATAACGGACCACTCCATCAGTAGCATGACAGACCACCCAGCCATCAGCCGGTGCGTGCCCGCCAGGGCAGGCACACACTAGCCATAGGCTTTTTCAAAAAGAAAGGTTTTTAGTCTGGTTTTGAAGGTACAGAGCGAGTCAGCCCCACGGACCGAAACCGGCAGAAGGTTCCACAGACGGGGTGCCTGTGACCTAAACGCTCTACCTCCTACTGTAGATTTTTGTATTTTTGGGACAGCAAGCATATCTGCATATTGTGAACGCAAGGGCGTTCTATTAGGTTTGTATGGGTCTATGAGTTCTTTCAGATATTGCGGTGCCTGACCATTTAGGGCTTTGTAGGTAAGAAGGAGGATTTTGAACTCTATTCTAAATTTAACCGGGAGCCAGTGCAGAGAGGCCAGCGAAGGAGTGATATGTTCTCTTTTCTTGGTTCCTGTCAGCACGCGTGCCGCTGCATTTTGGACTAGCTGTAGGCTTTTTAGGGATTTGTTTGAGCAACCCGACAGTAGCGAGTTGCAATAGTCCAGCCTTGAGGTAACAAATGCATGGACAAGTTTTTCTGCATCGTTTCGGGACAGGATGTGCCTGACTTTTGCAATATTACGCAAGTGGAAAAAGCGTTTTTTGATACTTGTTTGATATGGGAATTAAATGTCAAATCTTGGTCGAAGATGACTCCCAGATTCCTCACAGTGGCCTTGGGGGCCAGAGTGAAGCCATCCAGGTTGAAGTCATCATCGGCCAGTTTGTCTCTGAGGGGCTTAGGCCCGGTTACAATTACTTCAGTTTTGTCAGAGTTGAGAAGCAGGTAATTACGGGTCATCCAACTCTTTATGTCTTTCAGGCATGATTGTAGTTTGGCCAGTTGGTCTGTTTCATTTGATTTCATGGAGAGATATAGTTGAGTATCATCTGCGTAGCAATGGAAATTTATAGAGTGTTCCCTGATGATGTTACCAAGAGGGAGCATATACAGGGAAAACAATGTTGGTCCTAGCACGGATCCTTGGGGAACGCCATATTTGACCTTCTCACGCATTGAGGAGTTGTCATTGACATTTACAAACTGAACTCGGTCTGACAGATAGGACTCAAACCATTTCAGCGACACCTTTTATGCCGACCAAATGCTCCAGTCTCTGTAACAGGATGCCATGGTCGATAGTGTCGAACGCAGCACTAAGGTCCAGTAGCACCAGTACAGAGAGGAGGTTGTTATCTGCTGCAGTCAGGAGGTCATTTGTGACTCTCAGCAATGCTGTCTCAGTGCTATGATTTGCTCTGAAACCTGACTGAAAGCCTTCAAATATATTGTTATCCTGTAGAAAGTCACATAATTGTTTGGCGACTGTTTTTTCAAGAATTTTAGAGAGAAATGGAAGGTTTGAGATGGGTCTATAGTTAGCGAGAATGCCTGGGTCAAGATTGGGTTTTTTCAGTAGTGGTTTTATTACCGCTACCTTAAACGTTTGTGGCACATAGCCTGTTAAGAGGGACAAATTGATCATATTAAGCATGGAAGTGCCAACCGAAGGTAGGACTTCTTTTAGTAGCCTGGGTGGGACTGGGTCCAGGAGGCAGGTTGTTGATTTAGAGGAGGATACCGTTGAAATGAGATCGGAGAGCTCGATTGGAGTAAAACTATCGAGCAATATACTTGAGCGTGTAGTAATCTCTGAGACTACCGCACTTGAGAAGGGTAATTGGTTGTCGATTTGATCTCTGATGGTTTCAATTTTGCCATTAAAGAAGCTCATGAAATCGTTACTATTAAGGGTTGGTGGAATGCGTGGATCAATAGATTCAGGACTTTTTGTTAGCTTGGCGAGCGTATCAAAGAGGAACTTAGGGTTATTTTTGTGTTCCTCTATTAAAGATGAGTAGTATTTGGTTCTTGCACTATTGAGTGCCTTTTTGTATATTTTTTGACTATTTTGCCAGGCTATACGTGTTTCCTCTGATTTAGTTGAGCGCCATGTATTCTCCAGTCGACGCGATGCTTGCTTGAGAACTCTGGTTTCAGAGTTGTACCATGGAGCCAGCCAGAAGAGTGTCAGATTCTATAATTAAGACACAATACATACATACATACATACTTCACATACATACATACATACATGCATACATACTGTACATACATACATACATACATACATACATACATACATACATACATACATACATACATACATACATACATACATACATACATACATACATACATACATACATACATACATACATACATACATACATACATACATACATACATACATACATACATGATGAAAAAAGGCATATCGAGATCATGTACTATAGCTTGACAAAACAGTTTTTCTCTGGTTTTGTCATTTTTTTTGTAAATTCTCGAAAACGACTACGACAATTTTAAAAAATCCTCAAAAATTATGGAAACGGCTTAGTATACTATGTTGTCCAAGACCATATACTATAACCTGTCGTTTTTCCTCGATTACAACATTTTTTGAAAATCGTCAAAAATAATGAAAAATGGCATACTATACTGTAGTAAGTCGTGTTTCCTCAATTTCGACATTTTTTAAAAATCCTCAAAAATCTTCAAAAATGATGAAAAACAGCATACTGTTGCATGTTGTTGAATGTTGAATTTCGTCATTTTTCGAAAATCCTTGAAAACGACGATTTTCGAAATACTACGACGTTTTTCCACGATTTTGACATTTTTCAAAAATTCTCAAAAAAAAAAAAAAAGTGATGAAAAATAGCATAGTTTAGCATGTAGTCCATGACCATGTACTAAAGCCTGTCATTTTTCCAAAGTTTCGAAATCTTTTGAAAGTCCTCGCAAACTAAATGAAAAACGGCACACTATATTATGTTGTCCAAGACCATGTACTATGGCCTACCGTTTCTCTTCAATTTCGTTATTTTTCTGAAATCCTCAAAAACAACGATTTTCGACAATATTATGTTTTTCCTCGATTTCAACATTTTTCGGAAATCCTCAAAAATCCTCAAAAATGATGAAAAGCGATGAAAAACGGAAAAACGGTAAGACCATGTGCCTTTGGTTTTTCTACGATTTCGACATCTTTTTCCAAAATCCTCAAAAACGATGAAAAACGGCATACTATAGTAAGTCGTCCGAGACCATGTACTATAGCCTTTGGTTTTTCTTCGATTTCGACATTTTTTGGAAAATCCTTAAAAAATTATGAAAAACGGCACAGTATAGCATGTCGTCCGAGAACATGTAGTATAGCCTTTGGTTTTTCGATTTTGACATTTTTTCAAAAATGCTCAAAAACGATGAAAAACGTCATACTATAGTATGTCGCCCGAAACCATGTAGTATAGCCTTTGGCTTTTCTTCGATTTCGACATTTTTTCAAAAATGCTCGAAAACAATGAAAAACGCCATACTATAGTATGTCGTCCAAGACCATGTACTCTAGTCTTTGGTTTTTCTTCGATTTCGACATTTTTTCAAAAATGCTCAAAAACGATGAAAAACACTATACTATAGTATGTCTTCCGAGAATATGTACTATAGCCTTTGGTTTTTCTTCGATTTCGACATTTTTTCAAAAATGCTCAAAAACGATGAAAAACGTCATACTATAGTATTTCGCCCGAGACCATGTACTATAGCCTTTGGTTTTTCTTCGATTTCGCTGTTTTTCGAAAATCATCAAAAACGATGAAAAACACCATACTATAGTATGCCATCCGAGACCATGTACTATAGCCTTTGGTTTTTCTTCGATTTCGACGTTTTTCGAAAATCATCAAAAATGATGAAAAATGCCATACTATAGTATGTCGTCTGAGACCATGTACTATAGCCTTTGGTTTTTCTTCGATTTCGACATTTTTTCAAAAATGCTCAGAAAAGATGAAAAACGCCAAACAATAGTATGTCGTCCGAGACCATGTACTATAGCCTTTGGTTTTTCTTCGATTTCGAGATTTTTTCAAAAATGCTCAAAAACGATGAAAAACGCCATACTATAGTATGCCGTCCGAGACCATGTACTATAGCCTTTGGTTTTTCTTCGATTTCGACATTTTTTCAAAAATGTTCAAAAACGATGAAAAACGCCATATTATTTTATGCCGTCCAAGACCATGTACTATAGCCTTTGGTTTTTCTTCGATTTCGTCGTTTTTCGAAAATCGTCAAAAATGATAAAAAACAGCATACTATAGTAGATAAAAAACAACAAAAACAATAGACAAATGTCCTGGCTTCTGTTCTATGATTGTCCGCCTGGTCAGCTTCCACCAACACACACCCGGACACCCGACTTCCCAACCCCAACTCTAACCCTAACCTCAGCCCTAGTCCTTCTCCACAGCCATCTAGGAGCAGGCCCCTCTCTGGCATCGAGACAAGGACAGACCTGGACCGGGACCACATACTATCCTCTCATTTCCCTTCTTCCTCCACTTCTCCTCCCATCACACAGTCCAACGTCTCATCAACCATCACCACATTACTTCCACTAATAACCACATTTTCACATACTCTCCAACCACTACACCATAAATTCAAACAGAATTTCACCACTACACAACAAACCTACCCACCATTACAACAACACAAAATCATATCTGCACTCAAGAGAAATAAGAACCTGGGGGACCTCCTTGTGCATTCCAGCTTCTCCACCTTACCTCCCAAACCCCCACAGTCACACACACTCCATTTCAAGCCCCGGAAATTCATTAACAACCCCCATAGTCACACGTCATGCCCCATCCAGGATCCCCTCTCATTGACAACCGCCAATTTAATCTATATCATTACATGCACACAATGCCATAAACATTACATAGGAGAAACCAAACATACACTAGAAACCCGCCTCAAACAACACTTATACCATATCAGACGAGCAGACATCAACACAACCCTATACACACACTTCCAAACCCATCCTATCACTAACCTCATCATTTCAGGTCTGGAATGTGGAGTCCGATGGACCAGTGGACAGCGGAAACTAATGGAACATAGATGGATTAAAAAACTAAAAACCGTCATACCAACCTGGTCTCAATGAAAGGAGATAATGACAATAATCCATGACACTGCTTGCACTTTTGCCTAAGAGATGACACTTTAACCTTTTATCCCTTCTGTTTTAATAAAATCAAATCAATGTCTTGAGGTGACCCTTGAGTGTCTTTTATCAAGTTGTTGTTAGAGTATTTTACTTTTGCAGTATTTTATCTTTTACAGTACTTTGTCATTGGGTATGCGGTCTACTAATATTTAGACTCAGGGGGTGGACGCCTCTGCCTTGCACAGTCCCCAGGGAATGGCCGGGTGGCCATTCACTGGTAAACTTAACTCAATCACTAAAACCTGAAAGGCACTGTAGGCTAGATTTTAAAAAAAAGCTCCCCTTTTAACATACATACATACATACATACATACATACATACATACATACATACATACATACATACATACATACATACATACATACATACATACATACATACATACATACATACATACATACGGGTTTTATCACTTTTATCCAATGCATTTTACAGGTTTTTAGCAGGCAGTATGCCATCTAGTGGGCGAATGTTGAAACAGTTTTTAGAACCCTCTTTTAGGCCAGGGCAGCAGAGCATGATTTTTTGCCTTTTTTAAACACCACCATTTTAATTCAATACATACATGATGAAAAAAGGCATATCGAGATCATGTACTATAGCTTGACAAAACAGTTTTTCTCTGGTTTTGTCATTTTTTTTTGTAAATTCTCGAAAACGACTACGACAATTTTAAAAAATCCTCAAAAATTATGGAAACGGCTTAGTATACTATGTTGTCCAAGACCATATACTATAACCTGTCGTTTTTCCTCGATTACAACATTTTTTGAAAATCGTCAAAAATAATGAAAAATGGCATACTATACTGTAGTAAGTCGTGTTTCCTCAATTCGACATTTTTTAAAATCCTCAAAAATCTTCAAAAATGATGAAAAACAGCATACTGTTGCATGTTGTTGAATGTTGAATTTCGTCATTTTTCAAAAATCCTTGAAAACGACGATTTTCGAAATACTACGACGTTTTTCCACGATTTTGACATTTTTCAGAAATTCGCAAAAAAAAATAAATAAAAAAAAAAGTGATGAAAAATAGCATAGTTTAGCATGTAGTCCATGACCATGTACTAAAGCCTGTCATTTTTCCAAAGTTTCGAAATCTTTTGAAAGTCCTCCCAACGCCATACTATAGTATGTCGTCTGAGACCATGTACTATAGCCTTTGGTTTTGCTTCGATTTCGACATTTTTGAAAAATGCTCAAAAACGATGAAAAACGCCAAACAATATTATGTCGTCCGAGACCATGTACTATAGCCTTTGGTTTTTCTTCGATTTCGACGTTTTTCGAAAATCATCAAAAACGATGAAAAACGCCCATACTATAGTATGTCGTCTGAGACCATGTACTATAGCCTTTGGTTTTGCTTCGATTTCGACATTTTTTGAATAATAGCTCAAAAACGATGAAAAAACGCCAAACAATATTATGTCGTCCGAGACCATGTACTATAGCCTTGGTTTTTCTTTGATTTTCGACGTTTTTCTCGAAATCATCAAAAACGATGAAAAAAACACCATAAACTATAGTATGCCGTCCGAGACCATGTACTATAGCCTTTGGTTTTTTCGTTCGATTCGACATTTTTTCAAAAATGCTCAAAAACGATGAAAAACGCCATACTATAGTATGTCGTATGACTTAGGTACTATAGCTCTTTGCCTTTGGTTTTTCTTCGATTTCGATTTTTTTTTCAAAAATGCTCAAAAACGATGAAAAACACCATACTATAGTATGTCTTCCCAGAATATGTACTATTGCCTTTGGTTTTTCTTCGATTTTGACATTTTTTCAAAATGCTCAAAAACGTTGAAAACGCCATACATATAGTATGTCGTCCGAGACCATGTACTATAGCCTTTGGTTTTTCTTCGATTTCGAGATTTTTTTCAAAAATGCTCAAAAACGATAAAAAACGCCATACTATAGTATGCCGTTCGAGACCATGTACTATTACCTTTGGTTTTTCTTCGATTCGACGTTTTTCGAAAATCATCAAAAACGATGAAAAACGCCATACTATAGTATGTCGTCTGTTGACATGTACTATAGCCTTTGGTTTTGCTTCGATTTCGACATTTTTTGAAAAATGCTCAAAAAACGATGAAAAACGCCAAACAATATTTATGTCGTCCGAGACCATGTACTATAGCCTTTGGTTTTTTCTTCGATTTCGACTTTTTCGAATCATCCAAAAACGATAAAAAAAAAACGATGAAAAACGCCATACTATAGTATGTCGTCTGAGACCATGTACTATAGCCTTGGTTTTGCTTCGATTTCGACATTTTTTGAAAAAATGCTCTCAAAAACGATGAAAAACGCCAAACAATATTATGTCGTCCGAGACCATGTACTATAGCCTTTGGTTTTTCTTTGATTTCGACGTTTTTCGAAAATCATCAAAAACGATGAAAACGCCATACTATAGTATTGCCGTCCGAGACCATGTACTATAGCCTTTGGTTTTTCTTCGATTTCGACATTTTTTTCAAAAATGCTCAAAAACGATGAAAAACGCCATATTATGGTATGCCGTCCGAGACCATAGTATATAGCCTTTGGTTTTTTCTTTCGATTTCGTCGTTTTTCGAAAATCGTCAAAAATGATAAAAAACAGCATACTATAGTAGATAAAAACAACAAAAACAATAGACAATGTCCTGGCTTCTGTTCTATGATTGTTTTTACTCAAAGGCAAAAGAAGACTGACACATAGGCTGTGCCAAGTGGCGCAGTGAGTTGGCTGCTGGTCAAGTCGTCTAGAAGTTGTGAGTTCAAACCCCACTCAAGTACATACTTTTAGGAACAATATAAACTGAATTGACCCTCAAAATTGCAAGCACTATATTTCTAAAACGATAAAACATTTTAAAGATTTCTTTTCAGAAAGCATATCTACCGTAAGATGAACCTAAATAACCTTAAATGGGGTTTCTAGGTGAAAGTATGTAGGACTAACAGCATAATAACGTTTTCCATTGAAAATGCATTGGGCATTTAAGTTAAATAACTCAGAAACTACAAAACATTTCAAAGTAAAAAGTTCCAGCATGTATATATCTACAGTAAGCTGAATTTAAAAAAGTGTGAATGGAGTTTTTAGTGAACGTGACTTTTTGACTTATAATGGGGGTCAATGGCAGCTCCAGGCATATTTAGAAGCACTATATTTCTAAAACGATGAAACATTTCCAAGATTGCTTTTCAGGCAAACATTTGCTCTGTAAGATCAACGTTAATAGCCATAAATGGGGTTTCTAGGTGTAGGTAGGTAGGACTAATAAAGTTTTGTGCTATTTCCACTGAGAATGCATTGGGCATTTAAGTTAAATAACTCAGAAACTACAAAACATTTTCAAGTAAGAAGTGAATGAAATTAATGAAAGACATACTATAGTTTATGGTTTACTATATTAAGTCGTATCTCATGATTTTGGAGGATTGATTTTTAATCAAACAAAAAACACACTAAAACTACTGGCTTTAACTCTCTTTTGAATGCATTGGATCACAATGAACACAGTGCAAGGTGTGTGACTTGAACCCGGGCCTTCAAATTCCAAGGCAGGATCATTATCCAGTGAGCTACTGTGGTTGCCCTGCATGTTCACAAAAAAGCAAATAGAACGTGACAGAAACACCAGACCAGAGGCTTGCCTCCATGGCTTCTTAACATCCACACTTCTAGAATAGTATGTTGTTTTCTCTCGATTTCAACATTTTTCGAAAGTCCTCAAAAATCCTCAAAACGATGAAAAACAGCAGGCTGTGCAAGACCATAAGGCTATAGCCTTGCGTTTTTGCCAGGTTTCGTCATTTTTTGAAAATCCTCAAAAATCCTCAAAATGATGAAAAACGGTAAGGCTATAGCCTTGTGTTTTTTTCCCGAAATTTCAACATTTTATGAAAATCCTCAAAATGATGAAAATGGCATGCTGTTCAAGAACGTGAGGCTATTGCCTTCGTTTTTGCCAAAAACTAAAAAACAACAAACTACAAAAAATGCTCAAAAACGATGAAAAACGTCATACTATAGTATTTCGCCCGAGACCATGTACTATAGCCTTTGGTTTTTCTTCGATTTCGCTGTTTTTCGAAAATCATCAAAAAATGATGAAAACACCATACTATAGTATGCCGTCCGAGACCATGTACTATAGCCTTTGGTTTTTCTTCGATTTCGACGTTTTTCGAAAATCATCAAAAATGATGAAAAACGCCATACTATAGTATGTCGTCTGAGACCATGTACTATAGCCTTTGGTTTTTCTTCGATTTCGATTTTTTTTCAAAAATGCTCAAAAACGATGAAAAACACCATACTATAGTATGTCTTCCCAGAATATGTACTATTGCCTTTGGTTTTTCTTCGATTTTGACATTTTTTCAAAAATGCTCAAAAACGTTGAAAACGCCATACTATAGTATGTCGTCCGAGACCATGTACTATAGCCTTTGGTTTTTCTTCGATTTCGACATTTTTTCAAAAATGCTCAAAAACGATGAAAAACGCCATACTATAGTATGCCGTTCGAGACCATGTACTATAGCCTTTGGTTTTTCTTCGATTTCGACGTTTTTCGAAAATCATCAAAAACGATGAAAAACGCCATACTATAGTATGTCGTCTGAGACCATGTACTATAGCCTTTGGTTTTTCTTCGATTTCGACATTTTTTGAAAAATGCTCAAAAACGATGAAAAACGCCAAACAATATTATGTCGTCCGAGACCATGTACTATAGCCTTTGGTTTTTCTTCGATTTCGACGTTTTTCGAAAATCATCAAAAACGATGAAAAACGCCATACTATAGTATGTCGTCTGAGACCATGTACTATAGCCTTTGGTTTTTCTTCGATTTCGACATTTTTTGAAAAATGCTCAAAAACGATGAAAAACGCCAAACAATATTATGTCGTCCGAGACCATGTACTATAGCCTTTGGTTTTTCTTCGATTTCGACGTTTTTCGAAAATCATCAAAAACGATGAAAAACACCATACTATAGTATGCCGTCCGAGACCATGTACTATAGCCTTTGGTTTTTCTTCGATTTCGACATTTTTTCAAAAATGCTCAAAAACGATGAAAAACGCCATATTATGGTATGCCGTCCGAGACCATGTACTATAGCCTTTGGTTTTTCTTCGATTTCGTCGTTTTTCGAAAATCGTCAAAAATGATAAAAAACAGCATACTATAGTAGATAAAAACAACAAAAACAATAGACAATGTCCTGGCTTCTGTTCTATGATTGTTTTTACTCAAAGGCAAAAGAAGACTGACACATAGGCTGTGCCAAGTGGCGCAGTGAGTTGGCTGCTGGTCAAGTCGTCTAGAAGTTGTGAGTTCAAACCCCACTCAAGTACATACTTTTAGGAACAATATAAACTGAATTGACCCTCAAAATTGCAAGCACTATATTTCTAAAACGATAAAACATTTTAAAGATTTCTTTTCAGGAAAGCATATCTACCGTAAGATGAACCTAAATAACCTTAAATGGGGTTTCTAGGTGAAAGTATGTAGGACTAACAGCATAATAACGTTTTCCATTGAAAATGCATTGGGCATTTAAGTTAAATAACTCAGAAACTACAAAACATTTTCAAGTAAGAAGTGAATGAAATTAATGAAAGACATACTATAGTTTATGGTTTACTATATTAAGTCGTATCTCATGATTTTGGAGGATTGATTTTTAATGAAAATCAAACAAAAAACACACTAAAACTACTGGCTTTAACTCTCTTTTGAATGCATTGGATCACAATGAACACAGTGCAAGGTGTGTGACTTGAACCGGGCCTTCAAATTCCAAGGCAGGATCATTATCCAGTGAGCTACTGTGGTTGCCCTGCATGTTCACAAAAAAGCAAATAGAACGTGACAGAAACACCAGACCAGAGGCTTGCCTCCATGGCTTCTTAACATCCACACTTCTAGAATAGTATGTTGTTTTCTCTCGATTTCAACATTTTTCGAAAGTCCTCAAAAATCCTCAAAACGATGAAAAACAGCAGGCTGTGCAAGACCATAAGGCTATAGCCTTGCGTTTTTGCCAGGTTTCGTCATTTTTTGAAAATCCTCAAAAATCCTCAAAATGATGAAAAACGGTAAGGCTATAGCCTTGTGTTTTTTTCCCGAAATTTCAACATTTTATGAAAATCCTCAAAATGATGAAAATGGCATGCTGTTCAAGAACGTGAGGCTATTGCCTTCGTTTTTGCCAAAAACTAAAAAACAACAAACTACAAAAAATGCTCAAAAACGATGAAAAACGTCATACTATAGTATTTCGCCCGAGACCATGTACTATAGCCTTTGGTTTTTCTTCGATTTCGCTGTTTTTCGAAAATCATCAAAAACGATGAAAAACACCATACTATAGTATGCCGTCCGAGACCATGTACTATAGCCTTTGGTTTTTCTTCGATTTCGACGTTTTTCGAAAATCATCAAAAATGATGAAAAACGCCATACTATAGTATGTCGTCTGAGACCATGTACTATAGCCTTTGGTTTTTCTTCGATTTCGATTTTTTTTCAAAAATGCTCAAAAACGATGAAAAACACCATACTATAGTATGTCTTCCCAGAATATGTACTATTGCCTTTGGTTTTTCTTCGATTTTGACATTTTTTCAAAAATGCTCAAAAACGTTGAAAACGCCATACTATAGTATGTCGTCCGAGACCATGTACTATAGCCTTTGGTTTTTCTTCGATTTCGAGATTTTTTCAAAAATGCTCAAAAACGATGAAAAACGCCATACTATAGTATGCCGTCCGAGACCATGTACTATAGCCTTTGGTTTTTCTTCGATTTCGACGTTTTTCGAAAATCATCAAAAACGATGAAAAACGCCATACTATAGTATGTCGTCTGAGACCATGTACTATAGCCTTTGGTTTTTCTTCGATTTCGACATTTTTTCGAAAAATGCTCAAAAACGATGAAAAACGCCAAACAATATTATGTCGTCCGAGACCATGTACTATAGCCTTTGGTTTTTCTTCGATTTCGACGTTTTTCGAAAATCATCAAAAACGATGAAAAACGCCATACTATAGTATGCCGTCCGAGACCATGTACTATAGCCTTTGGTTTTTCTTCGATTTCGACATTTTTTCAAAAATGCTCAAAAACGATGAAAAACGCCATATTATGGTATGCCGTCCGAGACCATGTACTATAGCCTTTGGTTTTTCTTCGATTTCGTCGTTTTTTCGAAAATCGTCAAAAATGATAAAAAACAGCATACTATAGTAGATAAAAACAACAAAAACAATAGACAATGTCCTGGCTTCTGTTCTATGATTGTTTTTACTCAAAGGCAAAAGAAGACTGACACATAGGCTGTGCCAAGTGGCGCAGTGAGTTGGCTGCTGGTCAAGTCGTCTAGAAGTTGTGAGTTCAAACCCCACTCAAGTACATACTTTTAGGAACAATATAAACTGAATTGACCCTCAAAATTGCAAGCACTATATTTCTAAAACGATAAAACATTTTAAAGATTTCTTTTCAGGAAAGCATATCTACCGTAAGATGAACCTAAATAACCTTAAATGGGGTTTCTAGGTGAAAGTATGTAGGACTAACAGCATAATAACGTTTTCCATTGAAAATGCATTGGGCATTTAAGTTAAATAACTCAGAAACTACAAAACATTTCAAAGTAAAAAGTTCCAGCATGTATATCTACAGTAAGCTGAATTTTAAAAAAGTGTGAATGGAGTTTTTAGTGAACGTGACTTTTTGACTTATAATGGGGGTCAATGGCAGCTCCAGGCATATTTAGAAGCACTATATTTCTAAAACGATGAAACATTTCCAAGATTGCTTTTCAGGCAAACATTTGCTCTGTAAGATCAACGTTAATAGCCATAAATGGGGTTTCTAGGTGTAGGTAGGTAGGACTAATAAAGTTTGTGCTATTTCCACTGAGAATGCATTGGGCATTTAAGTTAAATAACTCAGAAACTACAAAACATTTTCAAGTAAGAAGTGAATGAAATTAATGAAAGACATACTATAGTTTATGGTTTACTATATTAAGTCGTATCTCATGATTTTGGAGGATTGATTTTTAATGAAAATCAAACAAAAAACACACTAAAACTACTGGCTTTAACTCTCTTTTGAATGCATTGGATCACAATGAACACAGTGCAAGGTGTGTGACTTGAACCCGGGCCTTCAAATTCCAAGGCAGGATCATTATCCAGTGAGCTACTGTGGTTGCTCTGCATGTTCACAAAAAAGCAAATAGAACGTGACAGAAACACCAGACCAGAGGCTTGCCTCCATGGCTTCTTAACATCCACACTTCTAGAATAGTATGTTGTTTTCTCTCGATTTCAACATTTTTCGAAAGTCCTCAAAAATCCTCAAAACGATGAAAAACAGCAGGCTGTGCAAGACCATAAGGCTATAGCCTTGCGTTTTTGCCAGGTTTCGTCATTTTTTGAAAATCCTCAAAAATCCTCAAAATGATGAAAAACGGTAAGGCTATAGCCTTGTGTTTTTTTCCCCGAAAATTTCAACATTTTATGAAAATCCTCAAAATGATGAAAATGGCATGCTGTTCAAGAACGTGAGGCTATTGCCTTCGTTTTTGCCAAAAACTAAAAAACAACAAACTACAAAAAATGCTCAAAAACGATGAAAAACGTCATACTATAGTATTTCGCCCGAGACCATGTACTATAGCCTTTGGTTTTTCTTCGATTTCGACGTTTTTCGAAAATCATCAAAAATGATGAAAAACGCCATACTATAGTATGTCGTCTGAGACCATGTACTATAGCCTTTGGTTTTTCTTCGATTTCGATTTTTTTTCAAAAATGCTCAAAAACGATGAAAAACACCATACTATAGTATGTCTTCCCAGAATATGTACTATTGCCTTTGGTTTTTCTTCGATTTTGACATTTTTTCAAAAATGCTCAAAAACGTTGAAAACGCCATACTATAGTATGTCGTCCGAGACCATGTACTATAGCCTTTGGTTTTTCTTCGATTTCGAGATTTTTTCAAAAATGCTCAAAAACGATGAAAAACGCCATACTATAGTATGCCGTTCGAGACCATGTACTATAGCCTTTGGTTTTTCTTCGATTTCGACGTTTTTCGAAAATCATCAAAAACGATGAAAAACGCCATACTATAGTATGTCGTCTGAGACCATGTACTATAGCCTTTGGTTTTTCTTCGATTTCGACATTTTTTGAAAAATGCTCAAAAACGATGAAAAACGCCAAACAATATTATGTCGTCCGAGACCATGTACTATATAGCCTTTGGTTTTTCTTCGATTTCGACATTTTTCGAAAATCATCAAAAACGATGAAAAACGCCATACTATAGTATGCCGTCCGAGACCATGTACTATAGCCTTTGGTTTTTCTTCGATTTCGACATTTTTTGAAAATCATCAAAAACGATGAAAAACGCCATACTATAGTATGCCGTCCGAGACCATGTACTATAGCCTTTGGTTTTTCTTCGATTTCGACATTTTTTCAAAAATGCTCAAAAACGATGAAAAACGCCATATTATGGTATGCCGTCCGAGACCATGTACTATAGCCTTTGGTTTTTCTTCGATTTCGACATTTTTTGAAAAATCATCAAAAACGATGAAAAACGCCATACTATAGTATGCCGTCCGAGACCATGTACTATAGCCTTTGGTTTTTCTTCGATTTCGACATTTTTTCAAAAATGCTCAAAAACGATGAAAAACGCCATATTATGGTATGCCGTCCGAGACCATGTACTATAGCCTTTGGTTTTTCTTCGATTTCGACATTTTTTCAAAAATGCTCAAAAACGATGAAAAACGGCATACTATAGTATGTCGTCCGAGACCATGTACTATAGCCTTTGGTTTTTCTTTGTGGTATCTGGTTCTACATAATCAAATTGCCAAATATAGGAGTAATAAGTGAGTGGCTGTAAAGCTTTGTGTGGGAGAAAACCCTGAGGAAAATCACTGGCCAGATGTAGTGCTGTGGCAATTATTCACCTTTCCTTGAACCATGTTTCTTTGTGCTTAATCTATAGGTTCAAAAATACACACTCTTATTTAGCCTCAAGTAATAGTCTGCTGTTTCTGACATGGCTTTTCTGAAGACATAAGTAAAACATTTGGGGTAAAACATACGGTTGTAAAATGGCTAGTCACAGCTGGTCCTGGAATGTTTGCCAAACTCATGGACTAGCCTTGGGCCTAGTTAAAGTTACATATTTGTGAGTTGAGAGAACCCACAGAGGTCATCAATGTCAGGAAAGGCCATGTTGAGACAAACAGGGATACTTATTGCTTGTCAGGCGTGCAAACACACACACGCACCCACACACCCTCTTTCACACTCATACATGCACGCACGCACACATACGCGCTTACACATACACACCCATATGACATTCCTTTTGTGCACACACCTCACTGCATGTACACACACACTGTTGTATTTTGTCTGTATAAGTACTGTTGGCTTGAGACACTAAGACTCTGTTACGTGAGTCGACTGATTCTGTAAGGTCCATGTTACGTTAAATAAACTGACATGTTTTAAGCCTCAATGGTCCGGCCTGTGAAAGCTTCATTCTTTTATAAGTATACCCAGACGATCTGTTTTCCGCTGCTAATTAATAGGTCAGTTCACACATCTTCGATTTCGACATTTTTTCAAGAATGCTCAAAAACGATGAAAAACGCCATACTATAGTTAGTATGTCGTCCGAGACCATGTACTAAAGCCTTTGGTTTTTCTTCGATTTCGACATTTTTTCAAAAATGCTCAAAAACGATGAAAAACTCCATACTATAGTATGTCGTCCGAGACCATGCACTATAGCCTTTTGTTTTTCTTCAATTTTGACATTTTTCGAAAATCCTCTACATAGATGAAAAACGGCATACTATAGTATGTCGTCCGAGACCATGTTCTATATCCTTTGGTTATTCTTCGATTTCGACATTTTTTCAAAAATGCTCAAAAACGATGAAAAACGCCATACTATAGTATGTCGTCCGAGACCATGTATTATAGCCCTTGGTTTTTCTTCGATTTCGACATTTTTTCAAAAATGCTCAAAAACGATGAGAAACGTCATACTATAGTATGTCCTCCGAGACCATGTACTATAGCCTTTGGTTTTTCTTTGTTTTCGACATTTTTTCAAAAATGCTCAAAAACGATGAAAAACGCCATACTATAGTATGTCGTCCAAGACCATGTACTATATAGCCTTTGGTTTTTCTTCGATTTCAACATTTTTTTCAAAAATGCTCAAAAACGATGAAAAACGTCATACTATAGTATGTCCTCTGAGACCATGTACTATAGCCTTTGGTTTTTCTTCGTTTTCGACATTTTTTCAAAAATGCTCAAAAACGATGAAAAACGCCATACTATAGTATGTCCTCTGAGACCATGTACTATAGCTTTTGGTTTTTCTTCGTTTTCGACATTTTTTCAAAAACGCTCAAAAACGATGAAAAACGCCATACTATAGTATGTCGTCCGAGACCATGTACTATAGCCTTTGGTTTTTCTTCGATTTCGACATTTTTTCAAAAATGCTCAAAAACGATGAAAAACGGCATACTATAGTATGTCGTCCGAGACCATGTACTATAGCCTTTGGTTTTTCTTCGATTTCGACATTTTTTCAAAAATGCTCAAAAACGATGAAAAACGCCATACTATAGTATGTCGTCCGAGACCATGTACTATAGCCTTTGGTTTTTCTTCGAACTACAGTATATGTAGTGGTCTCCAAGACCATGTACTATACATGGTCTTGGAGACCATGTACTAAAAATGTCCAAGACCAAGTACTATCTAGGCTGACTGCTGAATTTCCCACAGGCATCAACTTTAATTGTGAATTTTCTCAGGCTCTGATTGGAATTGATTTAATTTCCCTGACAATTCTCATTAACGCTACAATACAATGCATGTTCTTTGATGCTTCTGTGTTATGCATTTGCTACAACAATTAAACATTTACATGTTTTATTTTATGTCAATCCAGTAAATTAGATACAGTATCACCTAAACTAAGTGCATGCACAGTTCCAGCTTTAAATTACATTGGGTTATAAACAAATTCATGAGCAGAGAACAGAATGTGCGGATTGCTGAACCCAGGCAGAATATGTGAACACTGTGTGCAGAATAGTTTGTAACAGAATAGCCTATTAGTAGGGCATAAAGCACATTTGAATATGGTGCAATTCTTCACACTAATTCGACACTGATTTGTGTATTGTATAATGAAAAGCAAATTTGGCGAGTTTCCATGCAATGCGTAGGGATTCCATTTGGATGGCTGCTGTAAGATTAACTCTCAACGTGATGAGATTTCAGTCATGATATTCTTCACATTACTTGCTTTGTTTTTTAGGCAGCTGTCAATATCCAGAGGGACTCGCTTTTGGGTAATAGAAGCTACATGGTTTAGCAAAGCAATTCTTAAGAAAGTAATTGCTGTTGAAGGACACAAACCACTCCATGAAGTACTCTGTCTGTCCATCAAATTCAGAAGTAGCTTAGGATATTTCCTGGCATATACCTATGTGGCCGGTTAATGACTGCATGGTATTGGTATAATGTAAATGGTCAATAGAGAATATAGTTTAATAGCAGTGTGCTGTATTCACTCTTCCCTGTTCATTGTTCTTGTGCACAGAACACTTGCCTATAGGTGTCATTCTGTTCTCTTACCTGTTCCAAATAGATACACTCCCGTGTCTAACAGCAATTTGTCTCAGTCACGTCTGCATATTCAAATGTAAAACCAACTCACAGGTCTTCACCATCTGTTTGGAAACTTCAAGTTGCATGCTGTGTTGGAATAAAATGTACCGTATACTGTAGAGTGCCCACGATGGAATAAATTATACCGTTATGCAAAGTCTTGCATGTGCGTTCTTTCACATGCATTGTTGTGCTTTGTTTCAGTTTCATCAACAGCCATTCCATTTGCATTCCAAGAGAAATCTTCCAAAATGTGAGCAATATAAGTTGTTATCATAGTGGTGCTGACATGAAAGATCTTAAGAATGAATTTCCCTCACAGATTTGTTGCAGAAATATTGACCCAATTGTAAGCAGTTGGTCTTCTGTATTATTGTCTTTTTGTATATGCATCTGTGGACTGTAAACCTCATCAGCTACTTGGAGGTAGAAGGACATTGTTGTTTGCATGGCCATAAAGACAACCTCTACAGACACATTTAGTGAGCCAAAAGCAACCAATCTCCTGATCATACACCACAATATAAGGCTGCCTGCAACTCACTCTTACCTCTTATCTCTTCACATACAGCCTGCAACTCTTTCAACAGGACACATACTTGACATGATCTACTAATGGCAGGCTTACTATAGTTGTCACAGCCCAAGGCCTTTTCCCCTGCCCTGTGTGCCCTTCTTGATGGCCCTATCTCTCCTGTATTGTGTACCTGCCGCTGTCCTGTATGTGATCTGCAATGGTTTGAAAATGAGGATCAAATACTATCAGTAAACTAAAATGATTCACAGAATATTTTTTTGAATTGGGCGACACCAATAAAAGAGGGAGTCCTGCATGTGTTCTCCCTCTTCAGTTCTTTGCTTTCTCCCCACTCTTCTATATGGACGTATGTGAATAATCGCACATGGAAGTGTATTTAAGGTTTTGTTATTGATTAGTTTCCTGTATAACCGTTGGTGCAGGGGCGTTTTTGCCATTAGGCAGACTAAGCAATTGCCTAGGGCGCCATGAGGGAAGGGGGCGAGGGGAGGGGGCGACCACCAGACATGCTTTAAAAGGATCCCAGGCTAATAAGCATAATATGGATAAATACATTATACTTGTCCTCTACAGAATTGAACATTTATAACACATAATTTATAACACATAATATGTCATTTAGTTTAAAAATAGTTCATAATTTTGTCCCTGGGGGGGGGGGGGGGGGGGGGAGGAGATTTTCCCTGGAGCCCCCTTTACCAGATAGACCCGTAAGGGTCCATTTTAGAAACGCCACTGCGTGAGTAATTGTTCTCTGTTCATTTTCTGTGTGTTCCTGTGCCAGGTTGTTTTTGAACAGTATTTCTAAATTTGACTTCTGCACTTCTGCACGTTTCTTAGCGTTAAAGAGTTTTCAGTTAGCCAACTTCTTTTGAAGTCCTATCCCCAGATGGGAGAGTGAGAGCATGGCACACCTTGAATGAGAAAACCTGAACCACTCAATCCCTCTGCTTTGTGGTACTACAAAAGATTCTGACATTTTGGAAGTTTGTAGTTCTTTGAAAAATTGCAGCAAATGATTAGATGACCCAATAGGGACACGAGGTTAAAGTGGTTCAAATCGATAAGGGAGCCTTCAGTATGTCTAAGGGTGGATTCTGTGCAACCACTTACAATGTTGGTTGTGTTGATAGTGTATTCCAGGTCACACAGAAGAACAGAACACATGCGCGTGTGCATGCGTGCGTGTGTGTGTGTGTGCGTGCACCCATGCACACAAATGTGCATCGGTGCCCTTCAGGAATCCAGAGAGTGTTATGAAGTACCATAGAGCACTGGTATTCAGTGGGATCCGTCACCTCCAGGGCCAGAGCAACATGAGAAGCGGTCTCTACATTGAGCCTTATTTTATTTTGTGGCTGTTGAAAAATGGCAGATTTACAAGCTCACAATGACTGCAACATGACAGCTCTCACATAGGGGTCCCTGGCCTGGTTCCATTCTCATGTGAATGTTGAAACAATGATTAAGTCCAGACCACTAGTATGTTATTGTAAAACTGTCATAGAAACTTTATCTTGCTTACTTTTTATAAATTATGACTATTAATTCAAATATTTAGCAGCAGGAATTCTATACCGGTAATTATGAGGTGCATGGATTCTTTTTCATGAAACAAATTTAATAACGAGCCTTGATGTCTCTAAATGTTTTATTGAAGCTTTCCGTTTGCTCAACATAACAGTCCATTCCTGATCTTTCAGTGCTCAGCTTTTAAGCACCAGATATCTGGAGCAATCTCCTAGAAAACCACATCTCTCAGTTCTTTTAAATCAAAGCTGAAGACATTTTCTGTTTGCCATTGCCTTTTATAAAGGCTTTTGATTCTTTTTCTGCACTGTAATTTTATGCTCATATTTGATGTCATTTTTTTTTTGACAAAAAGCACTTTTAAAAAGCACTTTTAATTACCTTTTGCTTTAATGTGCTATACAAATAAACATGCCTAGATTTTGCTATGGCAAATGATTAAATATGTATTAAACAGTTCATCAACATTGCATTTATGAAATGCAAAAAAGAAAGCAAGAACATTTTTCAGTGCTGTGTACGCTATTACAGTACGTTGTATTACTGTAGCTGTTGTAGGCATTTTGCTGCCTATATGATGGATAACTCCTTAGACCAAATGTTTTCTCTTCTGCTTTTCAAAGGTTGTGAATCTTTTGTTCAGAGAAATAACAACAACAAAGAAAGATCCTTCTGTGAGTGGTCATGAAAAGCCAGAAAAGGGAGGATCAAGGCTTTGAGGTGACTTGGCAAGAAGCATAAGCACTGTCCAGCAACAATTATGTCTCCTGAGTGGAAGGGTGTGCTCATTGTGACTGACTGCCATCAGCCACGTCTGTGCTGGCAAGAGGGAGAGATAGAACCCATTAAACCAGAGCCAAGGCACACCGCTCTGGTCTCCGAGTGGCACACAGATTAGTAAATGTCCATCTGCATGTTTCATCTGTATATGCTGCTTTCCAAGCAGCTGGGCTGTTATGTGGTTTGAGTAATAATGATGTATTGGATAGCTTTTAGTTGGCCTAGCTGTGTTATTGGCTTGGTGATTGGTGACAGTAAGTGAATAGTTTCTAGAATGGCTTCACTAGCCAGAGTCCATCACCACTTATCACTGAACAAGTTGCATTTATTTGGGGTCATTTTATATCACTGTATCGGGAACCATGTACCACGTATTTTGTGATTATGGAAGACTTTGGAAACTGAATGGAAACAAGACCGCAAAGAACTTTATGCTGTGATCCCATTGTTTGTGTTTGACTGTTGATTCAGCTTTCATCACAGACACAGACACATCTCTCACTTTTTACTATCCAACAATTCTTTTCACCCTTGAGCTATCACTCCTTTCACTGATTGCTCTAGTCTAGAAGATGCCCAACTCCGCCTCTTCCTCCCACAACATACCACCAGACAGCCAATACAAGGCATTAGGTTGTTCTTTTATTTGTTTTTAAACTCTTAATTAGTGCTCATACAGTGTTTTCTGTATCTTATGAGTATGGAATTTTAAACTGTAATGTATGTTCTATGTACATTTTAAATGTTTTGTATTGTTTTTAATGTCGACCCCAGGAAGACTAGCAGTGCTCTAAGGTACAGGTAATGGGGATCCCACCAAATAAACCAACTAGAAAAAGTGTCCTTCTGGGCACGGGTCTTCACAAGGTCAGGTTGTGGCCTCCTGGTGGTGCTATAGGCCAATGTGAAAAGGGAGCAATTTCTTCTGCCTATAACAATCATATTTTTGGCGAAAGTGAATGGAACACACTGTCCTGCTTGATGAACTATACTTTCTGAACTGGTGTGAATGTCAATTTTTTCACATTCAATTTTGTTCAAGAATGAGCTTTCCAAGTGAAATCCCTTATGCTAAACAACACCTTAAAGGTAGGGTAAGTGATTTCACTTTTGTCAGATATCACCCAAAAAATATTTTTTTTCTGTTAAAATGCTCTATTATAAGGTGTGGAAACCACATATGGAGTTTCCCCCTCCCCCACGTTAGCAGAGGAGCTAATAAAAGTTCCCCAGGTCACCACAATTCTCCTCCAATCAGGAGAGAGCAGCAGGTTCACATAGTGTAGCTACTTTTGGGGCCCCCTAGTGTACCAGGTTGGTACTACACCATGAATTTCAAATCACTTACCCTACCTTTAAAGGTAGGGGAAGTGATTTGAACCTGCTGCTCGATCCTGATTGGTGATGTGAACCTGCTGCTCGATCCTGATTGGAGGAGAATTCACCCTCCACCTGGGGAACTTTTATTAGCTCCTCTGCTAACGTGGG
Source organism: Benthosema pterotum (assembly GCA_039105355.1). Lineage (NCBI taxonomy): Eukaryota > Metazoa > Chordata > Actinopteri > Myctophiformes > Myctophidae > Benthosema > Benthosema pterotum. The sequence goes on along the minus strand of CM076968.1, from coordinate 29,749,452 downwards.
GGAGGGGGAAACTCCATATATGGTTTCCACACCTTATAATAGAGCATTTTAACAGATTTTTTTTTTGGGGGTGATATCTGACAAAAGTGAAATCACTTCCTCTACCTTTAATCAATCCTTAATATGTTGCGGACCCACCAATAAGCCCATACTCTACACAGATTGGCTAATCTCTCTCAGCCATCACTTGCATTCAAACGCATGATTATGATCCTTCCAGTCAGACAGGCACACAGCAGCAACAGACACGGAACAGAACATGTCCCGACAGACCCGACCCAAACACTGCAGTGTGTTGTTGTTTGATTAAACATAATGTACTATGAAAAATAGCTTAATAAAATAGTAAATATAAACTGCAAGACTTCCCTTTCCCACTGTGAGGCAAGCACACACAGCAGTGTCACGGCCCCAGCCTAGGGGAACCAAGGCGCAATACAAAATTATGGAACCCCCTCTCTCTTAACCCCCAAAGAACCACTAGCAACCAAGAAGTCAGCCATACAATGTTTTTTCTTCTACCTCCAAGTTGGTTGGCATAAAAGCAAAGCTCAAAAACAAAACAAAAATGTAATTTACAGCTTCAAAATAATAAAACCTAAATTATAACTGTTAACTTAACTCCTAATCCACAAAACATGAGGAAAAAAATGGCCAAAACAAATAACACCCACTGTAGGGAGTTCACGTTCCTCACACAGTATGAACCAACCCGGGCTGGCTTGTTGGAGGAGAAAAGAACACAGAAGCCGGTCACCACCAGCCTTTTATACTCTCCCTGGTAGGCTGCAACCAATCTTCTCATTGTGATGGGTGATGGACCCAATTTTCAATCATCCAATCAAATCATCCACAGTACTCTCACAGCTCACACCTTCCCCACCTCACACTCCACAGGAGAAACAAAGACAGCTACTGTAAACCCATACGCAGCACGCAACTGAACTGAGACCCTTCACAAACAAAAGCTTTACAATTATACAAATAAGATAGGGGTGGCGGTGGGGTAAAATAGTTATTTATTTTAAACCATGAACTTTTAGTTCAAAATGTTGAATTTGTGAACTGTGAACAGAAACTAGTTCGTTCAAAAAGTGAACATTCAAAAAGTGAACTGACGTCATTATGAGGCCAAAATCAAAACAACCTGTTCCTGGGAGCAATTTCCATTAAAGTTATTTGTGGCTATAGAAAACACAGGTGGGAGGACCAAAAACTCAACAAAAGTTATAATAATAATAATAATAATAATAATAATAATAATAATAATAGTAATAATAATAATAATAATAATAATAAATAATGTTATTCCCCTTTTAACAAAAATCAGCTCATAAAAAGCAGATCAATGGTTCATCCATGTATTCTACCATTTATAGGTATTAATGTGCAAAGCTGCCTCATGATGGCGCTATAACTTCTAGAAAGTTCTAGTTCTAGAAAATGTGGGGCATCGGTTCATTGTTGGCATCCAGGGAGTGTTTGTGGAAAGTTTGGCATCTATTGGATTAACGATGCCAGAGATTAGCTTTTAACACGGACGGACAGAGTGCAAAACACACTCCCCACCATGTCATCTGCTGGAGACAAATAAACCAACAAAGGTTTTCACCTAAAAGCAGTGAAAATGGTGAAAATCTTCACCCTGGTGTGTAAGAGTCTACAGGTGGAACAGGCTGCATGTGGTTATGCTACCCCGTGGTTGCAGTGGTGAAGTTAATAAAGCCTTACCTGCATTATTTTATTTCCATTCATATTTCATTTCAATACTATATTGAAATGGAATATAAATATACAGTGCCTACACTCCTTAATTAGTGTTTGTGCGTGTTTGTATGCCCTCTTGGTAGGTTGTGCGCGTGTGTGTGTGTGTGTGCATGCATGTGTGTGTGTGTCTCTCTCTCTTTTGAGTTGAAAGAAAACAATATGTTAATACATGAGCATATTCAGCTCTCCCAAGGATCGTCACTGTCAGTAGTTGTTATTTGTCTTGGCATAAATAAAGGTAATTTCGAAACCGGAGGCAGATAATTAAAAAGCTGTACCAAAGACCATTCCCATAGGATGGTGGTGATAGTGAAAAGACTTCTGCCAAACCTGACGCGGGAGTCTGGAGACACGACATGCATTTAATCTTGGATTATAGCTTGCTGCATGGCAGTGTCGCACACTAAAAAAGAGAAAAGTCACAGAATTTCTACATTGGCTATTTTGCATGCAGCATGCACATTGTTACACATTTACATTTGTCCTTATTCCGGGGGCAGTTGATCTCCCTCTCTACTATCAACTAGTGTGTGTGTGTGTGTGTGTGTGTGTGTGTGTGTGTGTGTGTGTGTGTGTGTGTGTGTGTGTGTGTGTGTGTGTGTGTGTGTGTGTGTGCATGCATGTGTGTTTTTGATACTGTATGGCTTCAACAAAACGATATATATATATATATATATATATATATTAATATATATATATATATATATATATATATATATATATATATATATATATATATATATATATATATATATATATATATATATATTAAGGCTGTTGAAAATAGTTAATTAATGGGATTAAATTAATTCTGTTGATTAATCTGATTAAAAATTTTAACGCAATTAACTCATGTGCACACCGGCTCAACCCACTGAGCATTTTCTCATTGAAAGAAATGGGTAAAGCACGGTTTTACGGAGACGTATATCTGTGTGTCTCCCTGTAACCAGAGCCATAGAGTATTGCTGGAGGATGTACAAGCATTGAGGGCTTGTAGATCACCTATTTTGATACATATTTTAAAGATAAATGGTTACTTTTTTCCACAGATTCTGTTTCTTTTGTGAAAACAGGCATATTTTGAACATAGTTCGAATGGTGATTAATCATGATTAAATTAATTCTGAAGCTGTGATTAATTTGATTAAAAAATTTAATCATTCAACAGCCCTAATATATATATATATATATATATATATATATATATATATATATATATATATATATATATATATATATATATATAAATATATATATATATATATATGACCATGAAAGGCCATATACTGTAGGCTTTTATACTGCCATATACTGTTGTTTCTTTGTCAAGACCAATTCAACCTCCCATCAAGCTTGCAGACTCGGTGTCTGAAGCATGAGATTCACCTCAGAGATATACTCTCCTTCAACTATATCTCTCTTTCTCTGTCAGGCATAGCCTTGTATATCCATATTTAATATTTTCATGTATTTCTTTGTTTGGTTTAACCATGACCTGTGTTAAGCTTTTTCATGATGGTGTTATGTGACAGCATAACAAATACAAGTTTACAAGTTTACAAGTGTTCATGTCAACTGGTATTTTTTTTTTTTTTTTTTTTTTTTTACAATTGGCTATTTTTCGCCTATAGACAAATGCCCAAAAGTGGATTTTATAAATATTATAACTTTGTGACTATTTAAAAACTGCACTGGATCCATTGGAACACAGGTTGTTTTGTCCATCTCTTGAAATTCAATGGTTTTGGACATACAAGGTTTCCTGACGCCCAACAGCAATGACATGCTTGGAACATAGGGTATGTTCTGCTACTCCAAGTGGAGACCATCTAACTGAGAAGAACTCTAATACAGAGAAATTGCACCCGGTAGAGTGTTAACACTATGAAATTTCTTCACTTATATGACATCATGTTTGTTAGCTTGGACTTTGAACTTTTCTACCCAAACGTTCAGCCTCTGCAAGGCTTCCTACTGATCAGTCCCAACAAGTCTCTTGAAAGTCCAGCCCCCTGCTCTCAAGTTATTTAGCACTCAGGAAAAAACAAAACAAAAACAGACAAAAACAGAAAATGTCTGGGACAAACAGACATTTTGCAGCACATTTTGCAGCACATTTGCCTATTTTTGTTGAATGGTTGCCTCTTATAACATCCCTAGAATAGGGTTGTTAGGGTTCAAGTAGATTAATGTGTTGTTAATGCAAGTGTAATGCAGGATGTGCAACCTAGAGTGCAGGTTCACAAGTTGGTAGCACAATTCATGCATTGACTAAACTCAAGACTTGAGGCCAGATTACAAGAACCCTAACCCCGAGTTGAATTATGAACCAAGGACTGACCACATGGACGTAATGCAACCTTCACTTTGTTGTGGGGTTGTATCAGGTTCAGGTTGATTGTCAGTTTACTCACTTATAACATTATAAGTGAGTCTATTAGTAAGAGACGGTAAAACCACAGTTCTGGGAAGTATGGCATGTTATTATCCATCGTATGGCAACCATTCTAAATATATTATATGGTTGTATACGGTTATATAACAGATGGCTGCATGAGCACTGTATAATTGGGATGCTGCAGTTTTCACACATCTCTCTGCTTGAAGCATAATTCCCATCTACCCAGAGTCAGAAATGCATTTCTTATTTATTTATTTTTCATTTGAATCTGTGACTGTGTGTTTGGATATATAAGTGGATAAATTAGTCTCTTAAATAAAACTTTTTTAGGAGTTGATGCAATTTGGAATTGAGTAATGCCCATACTTTGTCTATATAATCTAAATAGCACAATAATCACAGAACAAATTACTTAAAATGATGTGGGTTATGTAAAGTGATATACAGTAGTTTGCCTAAATGTAATCTGGGTATCATGTTTAATCTAAATGTACACTACAATTCATCACCTCGACAACACAGAGAACATCAGGAATTCTCCTGAAATACCACAACCAAACAGTCATTGAAAGGTTGTATTTTTGAGCACACATATTCCAGGCAACACTAAGTAGTTAGAACACCTGAAACAAAGAAGGGAAAGGATTGTCCAATATGTCTCCTAATTGTAAACAGCGTATTGTTGCTGCTGCAGACTGTTGTGTCCAATTAGTTACTTGACCAAATCCCCACAGCCATCTTGTAATGGTGTTGGATTGCAGCAAACAAGCTGCTACTCTATTTGAAACATTCATCCACCATGTACTGGTTCCATTTGGTATAAACATATAGGCTACTTAGTGCCACTGTGCCAACACATTAGCGGTTTTGTTAGACCTTTATGGAAGGTTTGATCAGTCCTGAATATTTACCCATATGTTCGGTGACTAATTATAATTCATTACACTTCAGACAGTTATTTTCTGCAATGTAATAGTGCATCAGGGACTCATACATGAATTGGCTACAAATGAAGGTCTCCCCAGTCCCCATATATTACCAATTCATTCTAGCCCATAGCACACCAAATCCAGGGGATGTGCATTGTGCAAGTGCACAATGCACTTCACAAAACTCAGTGATAAAAAGCAACTTAACAACTGCAACCGTCTGGGTGGTGCAAACAAAACTATGAGTAAAAGTGAAAAGCTACAGAAGATCCACCACATTGAAACACAGCATAGATTCAGTTATTTGCTGTGCGCAACACACACTTGAGTATTATCAAGGCATTTAGCATTGCACAATGTGTACACTGTACTCTACTGTGCTCCTTAACTCCTCTTACAGAAAATCATATTTATCACAGTCAAACCGTGGAGTGAATAATTGAGCTCTGGTAATTACTCCGGTAAAACAAATGAAAATGAAATGCAGATTCTGCATACTGTCAGGCACCTAAAATGTGCCAAACTGACCTAGTGGAATGGATAAGTGATTTGTTTACACAAGCAGAGGCAAAGGCTTTGTTACTTACTCATAATTTAACATCTGAAGTAATTGACCAGGTGTTATCTGCAGTGAGTGAAGTTCAACTGCATGCACAGCTGACAAGTGATTACAAGGCTGTGACAAATAACCTCCAATGATGTATCATCTCATCAAACATACCTCCCACGCTAGGACAGCAGCAAACACACTATCAGGATACGAGCAATTAATCTCTATATGTCTGTTAAAATGTATAGGCCTATTTATATTTTTATATTAAATAACGATAAAATAGAAAGTAAGTACTCATCACAGTGATGCCTGGGATTCAAATTGGTCTCCTGTGTGGGAACTTCACACTATCAACCCTTGGTCAAGGGATATAGAGAAAATGCTGTTATGCAAGATCTTATTATCTTGAAGTCTTATTCGAGCAAGTGCCAATACCCCTTCTTTTAATCAGCCATGTCATTCCACAGTTTACACTATTAGCTAGATGAAACACGTAAAACATGTATTATGTTACTATTTCTTTACTATACAGATACGATCCCTTCTGGTACAACAAAAATTTGTAATCAGCAATGCTTGTGTATGAGCTGAATTATAATTGAGCCATCATTGTCTTGAGGCCAAGTGTGATTGTAAAGTGATGACAACAGGTTGGGCAGCATTAAGGCAAATTCCTCTGGCTGGTTCTGCTGACTGGCCAAAAGCCCAAATTCTCCTGACAGCCACAGTGGGAGAGATTGATGTCCAGGTGTGTCTAATAGTGTATGCATCTCAATGGCAAGCTGCACCCTTCATAGACACAGCAAATTCTGGAACGTTCATTTACTGCCATTTCACATGCACAACCATTAAAGGTCAGGTTTCATGCTGTAGCAATCCTATGAACATGAATTTAGTGCACAATCATTCCACTTAAAATTCATTCTGGTCACATTTGTCATAGTCTACACTGGACACATAAGCTTTCCCAATTACATTGGATGGTACTTCAAGATAAGGAGATAATGCACTATGCTGATAATGTTTGGGAAATTGTAATGACCTAGGGGCATGTGGGCAATGAAGATCATGAATATCCAAATCTATGCCATTTAGCTTTTTGGTGAACATTTGCTGCAGCCAATATTGTGCTGTTTTAATGTAAAATTAGGTTTACACGAAAAAGAAATCATGGTCGCTAAAGACAATTTCTATATTAATACCATTTTCTGATTATGATGTTTACAAGATATTCACCTTTGGCGCCTATAGCTGGCATACCAAATAGCAACTATTATGGAACGTTTTAAGCTTATTCTATTATTGTTCTTTCTTTGTCGATAATCTCACTCTTGCATTATGTATGCAATGACCTGAATACCTGCAGTGCACACTGGACCCTTTATCCTTTCTTATGCAACCCACAAATACGCACAGTTCTTTTAGCTCCAAGGAATTTGAAGCCTTGGAATGTACTAATAATATTATTGCGTATTGCAACAAGCAGCAAGGTATTGGAAGTCAGCTGACCTGGCATTAATTCCTCTGTGAAAGAGGGTATCAACTTTTCCCTGTAAAGAAGTGCTCAGGAATACAATAGCTATTGAACATTGACAGCATTTATTCTGTCATCCAATAATATTATTATTATGTCCCATAATTCATTTAATAATATATTTATTAGACCTTTATATGCTTTAATATATGCATTTGTGAATTTATTTGACACGGAGGTGACATGGAGTGATTGATTGCTTTAATGTTCTTAATCCTGGGTGGTACTGTATTGTACTGTGTGTGCGAAACACTCATTGAGAACATTCACACTTCACATTGAGGCAGGCATGGCTGAATGGTGGAAAGAAAAGAAACAGAAGCTTCCAGGTCCATTTGAATCTTTTCACAGAAACTTCTCGATGCGCACCACAACAACTCTGGCCAACCTAGAGATCCAGCGGTTTGCATGTGTGTTGCGGTGGGACGTGGTTTCGACAAAGCCCAATTTTTGGTAGAGGGAATTTGCTGCCGTCTGTGATGAGCTGGTGTCCACAACAAGCTTCTTGTAGTCTCGCTCCTTGCAGAAATCCAGGGCCTTCTGCATCAACTGAAGGCCCAAGCCTTTGCGGCGGTAGGTGAAGTCCACAGCCATGTAGACCAACTCGCCGTAACACTCGTCCCCATCTTCTAGATCGATCCCTCCGATCACTCCGCCATTCCAGTCGTCGACCCTCTCTTCGCTGCTCCTTTCCTCCTGTTTACCAGTCACTGCGACCATTCCCACCACCTTGGGCTGGCCATCCACGTCCACTGCCGCCACCCACAAGTAATTATCTGGGTTGTCCAGGTAGTGGGCCTGGATGTCAGCCATGTCGGCACTCAGCCGTCTGAACATGTAGCACTCATAAATCTCGTGGCAGCAGTAGTAAATGAGGCCGGCCCATGCGCTGAAGAACAGCAGAGCCTGGAAATAGGAGCTGCCTCCCAGCACGTAGCCAGCCATGGAGATGCTCAGGGCCACGCCGACATGATCTGGGTGACTCATGGCCTTGAAGAAGGCCGGGTAGACGTGCTCTAGAATCCCATTGCGGAAGAGTGTGATGACCTCATGCTGGTCCGAGGGTGCATACTCCCTGATGGAGTACTGAACTGTGTGATTGATAGAGGGGCAGAGAGGGGGGAGGTGTTAGGTCGACGAGATTAAGATGGTTGTTTTTGCATGGACAATCCTAGTGGATTTCATAATGCCTCACATGCTGTGCTGAGGAAATTAGTAGCCTAAATGAATGTCCCTTTTTAGAAAATTCTCTCCCTTTTCATTTTTGCATTCAAAAAGCTATTTGATCTAACGCCTGGCAATTTCAGCCCACTTGCCAAGAGTAAGATTGCAGATTTTAACTGTGGGTGATGCCATGCCAGCACAAATTTTATTTGATGTGCATTGGTCTGGCAATGCCAGGCTAGTGAATTTGTAGGCCAATAAAACATAACACAGTATATGGTAGGCACAAAAGATGCAAAAAGGTGTCCTGACTCCTGAGACTACCAACTTTGTATTCTATTTTTGATTTTGAATAGAATACAAAGTAGCCAGCTTGTTAACCACTTAGACATAAAATAAGCTTTCTGTGTACTTTGTTATTTTCCATCTACATCAAATTTCTTTGTAAAAATGATTTGCAATACAAGCTTACGATGCGATGCTACACAACTTGTTGCTGATTTTGCCTGATATTTCCCCAGCCAGTTAGTGTAGATTAAGATCTAATGAAATAAAAAGACTCAATAATTTCAACTTACTTTTCTGATCCATGTTGAGTCTGTTTTCTCTTCAGCTGTTAACTCTCCACTTGATAATTCTTCCTCCTCACTTTCTCACAGGCTGAGCTGAAGCCACAGGTTGTGGTAATCACCCACTTACAAATAGGATTGTACTCTGGGCATGTGCTCGCCTTCCTCCAAACACACACACACACACACACACACACACACACACACACACACACACACACACACACACACACACACACACACACACACACACACACAGAATCCATGGTTATACATACATATATGGGTATATTCTGGTGAGTAGCAGAATATATGGGTATATTCTGGGATCACTGCTAACTAAACTATGTTGTATCTAAAACCACACATCTCACACAAATACCACCAGGAAATGTTACATTTCTTTCTTTTTTTTTTGTTAAAATGGTGTAATGTCCCTTTAACTGTGTGGGGTTAACCTATTGTTTTGTTGTGAGAAGGATGGGCACTTTAGCCCATGCCCATGCCTTTTTAATCTCCTTTAAATGTCTGTAGCATTTCTTGTTCACGTATATTTGTCTCACTGGGAGGAGACCCCGAGGCAGACCAAGAACCAAGTGGAGGGATTACATCGACTCTCTGGCCTTGGATCATCTCGGGATCCCCTAGGAAGAGGTTGCCAATGTTGCTCGGGATAGGGAAGTCTGGAGCTCTCTGGTTGAGCTGCTGCCCCCACGGCCCGACCTTGGATAAGCCAATGAAGATGGATGGAGGTATATTTGTAATGAAATTCTGTGAAGAATTCAACTCCCAAACGAGTTGAATTTCAACATTGGTGAAGATTTTAGTACCCAGTGCCTGTCGACCTGGGCACCATGCACCACAGTGTCCCCTTACCCTGCCCGGAGGGAGCGCCACCAGCTGGCCGCACAGGTGCTAAGCAGTGGCGGTCCAAGGACTGCCCGTCCTGGGACATCTCATGGATTTATATTTGCCTGCGTGTGGCGCCAGCTCCACCGCCAGCTGCTGGCACCCACTCAAAGATAAGAAAAATATGAAAAATATGGCAAAGATATGAAAAATATGAAAATAATGAATATAATTAAAAAGGCAAAACATTAAAGGTACATAATGAGGATATAAAATATGGCATGAAACAGAAGTTGCCTGTTGCAAAAATCTGCTTCAGCATGTTCTTAGTTTGTTCCACGCCATCGGCCCCAGAAGCAAAAAGCTGCTTCACTTTGTTTTTAGTTTGTTCCACAGCGTTGGTCCCTAGAAGCAAAAAGCTGCTTCACTGTGTTTTTAGTTTGTTCCACAGCGTTGGCCCCTAGAACCAACACTCAGGATGGGGTGGTGGATTGTGTGACGGTCATTTTGGTTGTGGTCATTTTGTTGGCATGACTGTGAAGCTTTTGCATTTTATTATTTTGAGGCAATTGTGATTTGGTGACATTTTTGCAGCACTTATAGTGCTAGTGAAATGTATTTTGAGCCTTTTTTTCCCCACCAGATGTAACCACACAGGGGACCATCAGGACAGTCCTCAGGTTGAACATCTACACCATCAGCTCCATCCTAGAAAGAAAGAAAGAAGTTATGAATTCCATATGCACACATATTGTCTGTCACACACAGACTAGTATATACCTTTCATAAATACAATAGGCCCATTTGTAGATTTAAAATTGCCAGGCAACAAGGCCCCCGCACCTGTGAATCACCAGGGGTGTAGTGGAGGGGGGACGCGGGGGGATGGAGTCCCCCCACTTCTCACATCTAAAATATATTTTGGGCAAAAGTAGGCCTATGTTTTTTTTTTCTTGTCATTTACTTTTATGGATACAATTAGGCATTGTAAACAAAACTTTCTCAACATGCTAAACTTAGTTCCCCCATTCTGTGTTTCCTAGAATTGGAGGGCTGAAAAAAATCATATTAGCATGGTGAAATACATCTTCATGACATCATCAAGATGTGTTTCACCATGTTAATGAGTTTCCTTTTTTTCTGAGAGTGTACAAATGGAACCAAATGGACCCGCTAGGGTCCATTTGGTACACATTTGTACACTCTCAGAAAAAAAATGAAAATGGGTGGAATTCCCCTTTAAGAGGCGTCCCCCCCCACTTCTAAAAGTACCACTACAACACTGTTTGAGACGGTGTGTAGGCAGGTATCAAACTTGAAGCAGAAAAATGTACAACGTACATAGAGCCTCGATGCTTCAGATTTAAAATTGTGAAAATGGCATAGAGTTGAATTGCGTATTGTAATGCATATAATTTGAGAAAACTAGAAAATTAACAAATAATAAAGAGTTAGGGAGGTACTAGTGGACAGAGAGATCCAGAATCATCATCCTAGTCATTTTACACTTGGTTACAGTCATTACAACGGCATCAAGGACTGCAACAATACACTTTAGTCAACTAGATCAACTGCCATAGACATGCTATGAGCTAAGAGTTTGGAGACACTCGTTTATATTAACAGGTCAGCTGGTGCCTCCTGTATTATGTGTAAACACTTTGCAGATAGAAAGAGAATTCAAGAATTCAACCTTTCCATACAAGTGAGTTTAACATTGTTTAATACGCAGAAGCAGATCGCAGATGAAGTTTTTTGTTATTGGGGAATCAATGAAGGGTTTGCAGCTAGTTGTCCAATTATAAATATATATATATGGATGCATTGACCCAAATATATGAACTTCATATCAATTATAAAAGAATCTAGAATTGCATTATGGCTAACTATAGCCGTGGCTTTACAAACATTACAAAAGGAGAGCCATCCGAGGTTCCTTTTCTGGGCACACAAAAAAACAGGTGTCCAAGTCAGGTTCTATCCTAATAAAAAAGAACTTGATGTGATCAGGATGGTTACGTTTTCATCTAATGAAATGACACTCTTTTAACATTTCAATAATTCAATCCATTTTAGCATGCTTGTAATCTTTTAGAATAAAATAGTATTTTATAATAATAATTTACTTTCAATCAAATAAATATAAAGATGTGAAGTATTTTACATCTCACTCATTCCACGTTCCAACCAAAATTAACCTTAACCAAAATGTCAAATTAAATCCCTCATAAAATGAATCAAACATAGATCAAACAAACTCAAAAGTAAACTCAGTAGTAAAGTTAATGCACAGTTGAAGTGGTGGAGAGCAGAGCTGCTGCTTAGTGCTGCCAAACTAACAAATGGTGGAGGTGAAGGTGGAAGTGGAATGTATGTGACAGTTGTCAGTCTTATGCTAGAGGGAGTGAAGATTCTGAATGGGTTGCCAGGTTTGGTGGGTTACAATATTATACATCAGACATATGTGGGATTGGCATTCAGCAGGCTAGTTTTGATAATGTGACCACTGGAACTGAAGTCCTGTGCTCCCTTGACTCAGTATCTGAGATAGTGGAATGAATAGGCTAATGTCACAGTCATTTGATGTTGGGGGGGACCATGCGACTACAATGACAGTGTCTTATGCAATATCACAGTATGGCCTTCTGAAGAGATTACATTTTTCCTGCTGTAGGAGAGCCTTTACACTTGTTTAAATCGATATGTCTGCTTCATGAGATTTCCGAGGTCAAGGAACTCTGGAACTCTTTCTCAAAACCATTTTTAGTGCACCACTGCAAATTCTGAATTCCTCATGTAGGGAGTCCCAGTGAATAAACCTGTGTTTAACAAATTTGCGGAACCAAATCTAATTGTGAAGGGTTGTACATTATCTCGCCTTAGACTGAGCATTAACAACAATTGGCCATATGATGATCAGGTTGTATTAATTCTCTATTTTGCAGGGGTTCAAATGTACAGATCAATCAATCCCTTTGTCTCTCCAGGCCCGTGCTGTGAGTTTTCTCTGTCTCCTCCACCAGGGCGATGGTGTGGTCGAGCTATGTCTCTGACATCCGTGTGTCTGTACAGCTAATCTCCGACACCCTTTGTTCAATCAATCTAAAACTTGAGATGGCGGCATACTCCCTGGCAGCAAAGGAAAAAAAAACTTTGACCAATATTTTCCACTTCAGCCTTTCATAACGCAACCAGGAGGCAGATTTTTTGTCAAATAAATAAAAATAAAATAAAAATAAGTGTTTATTACTTGAGCAAGCAAAACACAAGTACTGTTTCCGGCTGCTGTTTTCAGCTGCATGTGTTGGTGGTTCCCTTGGCCAATCAGAGATTAGTGGTGGCGTTGCTCGGCCAATCCAATCATGGAGTGTGTATTACACAGGCCCCGAATGGAAATAAAACTGCAAGGGATTTGTTTTGGTTCCGTTTAGGCCAATTAAGGCTGTTTTCTGATCCTTTATATTTCATCATGAACATTGACTTCTACCATCAGGCAGAGATCTGTGCTCCGAGATGTACATTTTTCTAGTTTAATATCTGTTCATTTCAGCAGGCTATCGTAGCCTAGGTGTATATCAGGTAATCGCTAAACAGGAAACCCCTTGATATGAGCCCACTCCCCTATGTTAGATCAGCAATAGTGGTTGTGGGAACACTGGCAAGGACCACGTAAATCAAACCCTTGGCTCTTTCCTGGAATCAGAGATGCCTTATGCGCAACAGACACAGGTAGTGGTGATGCATCTTTCTGAATTACCGCATCAATGTCATTTAATGAATATTCTTGACGAAGTTGCCTATAGAATACTGAGATTAAAGCATTGAGAGAATGGACATTGTCATCCACTAAATAAAACAACACACAGGTGGAAGAGAGAATGCTTTAGAGTTCAATGAAAAAAGTTTAGTTTGGCCAGGAAATGGTGTACTTGTACCTCCTCTATGCCCCATTCAGACTCTGATGTGGTGCGCATTTGTATTCCTAAACATGAAGTGCCAGCAAGGCAAATGAGGGGAAAAGATTGCTGTGTGTGCTTGTTAGAGAGTTATTATGATAAAGGATTATACCATTATTGAACTTGCCCCTCATCTCCAACAGCAAGTGATTGCTTTACATCTGTCCCCTGACGACTGTACTTTCAGCCAGTGATGGTCCATGAAACTTTGAATTGAAATTGACTAACCTCACGCCCCATGACTCAAAAGTTCATAGACGCAATTTGGGTCTAAAGCACTCAAGACAGAGATTTTCATTTCCACCTAAGATATTTGTCACTATAATGACAATAAAGTACTTGCTGCTTGTGCAGAATGCTGGTTAGAAGAAATTGAGAATGTTGAAATGGGGTAATCTCTCAAGACGGATCCAAACAAAAAAATACAGACTTTTGTGTTGTCTTTTTACCAGATTGAAATGGGATGACTGGATGGACGGTTGTGGGAAGCGTTCAGGTGTGTCATTTCCCTGGCTGCAGTACATCACCAGCACCAGCATCAACCATTGGAAGAGAGTGATGATTGATGGCGTTTTGGAGTCACTCTCCAGCTGTATTGGAATCACTCGTAGCAGAGAGGTAAGAAGGCTTCAGCAAACATTATGAGAGAAAATAATTACCCAGGGCAGCATGGAAATATCCATAGAGGTAAACGATGGGTGGGGGGTAAAGGTGGGTGGGTTTTGCATTGTATGCCATTCAGCCAGTCACAATTAAATAAGAAATCATTCATCTATGGTCTAATCTAGCCTAAATTGTGTGGCAGGTCAGTGTAACAGGGCGTATCAAACATCAAAGACGTCCAGGATCCTCAGGCCCTACTGTATGTCTGGCATGGGGTTTGTTGGTTTGAATTGATGACACATAAAACATAGCCACTGAAATCCCATTCATATTTTCAGTTGTGAAAGCTTTTGTTTCTGGAAGTAGGGACCTTCATATTCATTAAATGTAATGTTCTTGCAGATGTATTTACTTGTGAATAGATAATTCATATTCATGGTACACAGTGTTCTTTCAGAACCATTACTGTACATTTTACCTGTGAATAGTGTGCTGCAATAATCTGCACTGCCGGGGGAACTGCCTACTGCAGATGCTGTTTTTGATCACATGCTATAGTTCAGTTTTACAGTGTGACTTGCATATTCATTTTCCTATGTCATTTTGTTTAATATGTTGTAGCCTATACTCTGTAATGCAATACACAGAGCAGCCATGAGTAGGTCTTACAAAATAGTGCAAACTTCAATTGACCCTGGTTTGACTGACTACAGAACTTACTATACTCACTGTACATTTACTGAACAATATCAGGCTTTGTACACCTGCCATGGCGTATAATTTCCTATGATACAACTATTAACTGTACTTTACATCACCTCACAATCACAAACCAACTCAATAAACCTGACAGCTAGTCAGCTACACACTTTGTTTTAGATCTTCCATTGAAATTACATAACCCAACTGAGTGCTTCATTTAAGTACTGTACTTGACGTGAATCAACTTAAGGAGACACAAGTTAAGAGTTGGGTTTTTTAATCAATAAAAGGTAGGTTTGAGTCTGAACAAAAGACAACAAAAGGCTTTTGAGGAGAACTGTACTGCGGCTTGCTGGGGGCGGCTAGGTCAGAATGATGCTGCAGCAGCCTGAAAGCAAACGCTATCTATCACACTTAAAACTCAGCCCACCTCCACCCAGCCATTCAACATGCCAGGAGATGTTGCAGATTACTGTGGAATTTTGCAGCAAGATTAAGGCAGTGAATAACCAGTGGACTGTTTTTCATATGTTTTAAGGTTAATTACTCATTTGGGGACATGTTTCTGTATAGTACAGAACCCTGGACAGCTGTAGGTGATTATTAAATAACGGATCTATCTTACACTAAACCCCATCTAACAGTTACCAGCAGTGGTAGCAGTCAGAGCCTATTATGGAAAGGATGCAATGATTTGTAGACAAATATGGCGCTGTATTGTGTACCATAACAGTCCTACTGTATTGTGTTATTGTGGCTGGGGGAATACTGTATTGCAGTATTGTGTCTAAAAAAAAAAGAAAAAAAAAAAAGATGGAATTGTTTTGACCTGTGCAGGCCATATACAGTATGATGATGACGATAACTGGTACTGGCTTAGAAACAAACAGGCTCAAAATATCTTGTCAAACAGTAACTGGTACAGTTATATAGATTGTCCATTTCACAGCCACATTCATACTGATAACTATACAATGCATCAACCGTGTATGGTTGATGCCTTTAGGGGTAAAAATTAGGGGATTCTGCAATTCTTGCTCAAGGGCACTTTGACACGAGCTCTGGGGGATATCCCAAGCATTTCTAGTTCCCATGAAGCGGATGCTTTAGCCCTGAGCCACTGTCGCCCCTGCAGACTTGGAAAAAGAAATACTGTAAATACAGAACTTCTGATATTTATATTTGCCTCCAGAATGAATTATGAAGCAAGTAACTGGATTAGCGCAAGTTTCATCTACAGGAAGGAATTACACAGTAGGGGAAATGGATGTGATTTACAAATGCCCACATTATTCATAATGGCAGTCATGACAGACATTTGGACATTAAAAATATGAATATGAAAATTAAATTAAACAATTAAACTTTTCAGCAACCAGAACGTTATTCGTGCACAAAAAGTTATGCGTACTCAATCATTTTTTGTTTGTGCTTCCTATCTGTAAGATTTGATGCTACTGTATCTTTTTGCTGCTATAAAACACTTTGTCTGTATGTATGTTAATCATAGGGAAGTAAAGGCATCATGAACCTTGGCTGTGCTGACACAGAAGTAAGGTATATTAATGCCAGTGTAACTTATTTGCTTTTCCATGACATGGTGGAGTTTTTAGCATGGCCAGGCTTTGATTTAGACTGTGAAAAATATTTATTTCTCCAACCAAGCAGTGTCCCAAAGTGGTTCATGTTGCGAACGATGATTCCAGCATAAAATGCATCTATGCATAAAATCATTTTATCTTACAAGACGATGTAACCTGCCAAGCATATATGCACTATGCAGACAAAACATAAAATATAACTCATTGTTTTGAGGTGGACAAACTGAACTCAAATTGAACTCAAAAGAATGTAAAATATTTTCTTGTTTTGTTTTCCAATTGGTCTCAGTATCTATGGCTGCCTGACTATAAATTCTAATAGACTGTTTGTCCTTGGCATATCTCATGGCACCAGGTTGGGTGTGAAGTTGACAAATTATTTAAAAGTACAGTACAACTGGTGCACTTTGGCTAGGCATAGCTCCTTTAACCCAGACTGCTCTGATGATTTCCTTCTGAGATTTTACTGTTTTGTCTGTTTGCCATTAAGATCTGATTGTAACGTCCTTCACTTCACAAGACTAAAAATAATTATTATCCTCTGGTATAAATTGTACTATAAGTCAATTCGACTTGATCATACTCCAGCTTTTAGTGTAATTTTTAGTGTTCATTTTAAGGTCCTGGTGCTCACTTTGAATGCACCTGAATCTAAGTGACCTGCTAGAACAAAATGTGTTTGGGACATGTTAGGCAAACTAATAATAATAAGTCTGATTTCTATAGTTCTTTTCTATTTACCTAATATCTAATATCAGTGACGGCTTTACAATTAAAATGTAATTCACATTGAGCCATTAGGTTACATGCATTAACACCAGCTAGCCAATTCCTTGAAGTCCAATTTGTCCATTTTGTCCCTGGACACTTTTTACAGTTATATTTAAAGGGAACAAGCTGTTGGTCCCTTTGGCTTTGACTCCTGGAGTTCACTGGGGACAGGGACCTTATATGGTCAGCACACTCTATAGTAGGGAGGATTATCACAACAAATGAATTAAGTGCTATTTGAAATAAGTGAATCACTGACCTTTAAGTGAATCACTATACCTTAAAATGTCAGATATATAGTACAATATCATTTTTCATCATTTTAATCTTTGTGCGTTGACAGCTCTCCCCTTCCTCTCCATATGTTTTGACATAATAAATGAATACTATTACTATTAATACTATTAGTCCCTTGCATAAGAGCGGTATCGGCCAATCATGAGAAAAACAATCAGGATGAGTCTCAAAAAACCTCGGACCTCAACATGGAGTTGGATTTGGCTGCCCTCTGCCATCAAGCCAGTCTCCTGATCAACATCTATCCCCCTTCCAGCATTTGGTTCGTTTGTTAAATTTCTGTAGCAGAAGGTTTTTTACGTTGCAGGGTTGCTGGCCCTGCGCACAACCCTTGGGCCATTGCTGGTCCTTGGGAGGTGGGTGGAGTTGGTTTGTTAGTCCTCTCCCTCAATATAGTCTACCAGGCAATAGATTACAGACTCACCACATGAGACCAGACAATATTGGGCTTGTGTAAAAGCTGCCCCGGCACGTCAAGCCCAACCAACTCCTTTTGCCATTTAAGTGGGAACCCTGCTTCCCTGGATGAGCAGCGTTCCCACTACTGGCAATGTGAGACATGAACGTGAGATGATGCAAGTGGATACTGGATATTTTGTCACATGAAGGCATATATAATGTGTTGAGTGGTCATTTGATTGAAATATATTTTGTGTTCACATTCAGTGACATTTTATTTATGGCACTGAATATGACTTTAGAAGGAGCTTTGTCTTAATTGCTCACAATTTGGGGAAGTAAGCCTTTCTCGCTTCAGAGATTTCATGTATTTTAGTCACGAAGACCTGAAATGAATATTTATTTTTGCTGCAATAGCATTAGTGATTACAGTATGACACATTGGCTTTCCAATTTGAAATTCACTATCAAGGGAAAAAAGAAAAACTTTTGAATGCTTTCTTCAAAGTCTTATGAAAAGAGAGCAGTCCTTTAATGAACTTTTATTAATATTATTTAAGTAGTATGCTGCAGAGCAACTCCAGCAACACGTCTTGGCATTAAGCCTTCATCAGTGACATAAGATAAGCTTTTTAAAACTGGCTTCTCTGAGCAGTGCTTTAATTCTCATGAGCCAGAATAGAATTCTATACATCTCTGAATGTTGCAACATTCATCTCTGGATTTATGGTCGCACTAATTAATTTAGAATATTTCATGTCATCAGGACAAACATAATGACCAGGTGCACCTGCAAATCAAGCCATTACTCACAGGTTGTAGGAGTTAGCTATGACACGGAGAGCTCTGCTTTCAACCAAGGCATGTGACCTATGATCTTCATATCACAGTATTTGATAGTCAAGCACTCAAATACACATCATGGCCCTGAATGTGACCTACAGTACATTCTCTCTTTCGTGAAGAATACACACTAATGCTATCAGCAAAAGACGAATATTGTCAACAGTGAAGATATGCTTGGCACTTCAAGGGGTGTTGAAGAAAGGTTGTTCTATTTAGCAGGTGACAAAGACCAACAGCCCCAGAATACTACTTGAGACTTGACTCATCAATCAAAGGTCTGTTCTCATAGAACTATACGATTGTAGGCTGTCTCCACACTAGTGTGAACTGAGCAATGCAGCTCAACACCATCACAGGTTGGCTGCAGTTATGGTGCTCAGTGTAAATGGCACTTTATGCCGCCCAACAGTCAACAGTGCCACATTAGTGTGAAGATGCAGGGGTGACTGCAGAAGACCCAAGTGATTGAAACTTTCTATGAATATATTGTAAATATTATATGCCTTTTGATGATCGGGTCCAGGATTTAGTTCAGTGTCCATGGAGTTAAGGAATGGATCATAAGTTGTGTTCGCGTTCATTCTACCATTGGAAATGAATAGACTCCAACATTCTTCCGGTCTCCTAACATTGTACCCAGCCCCTTCACCTAGAGTCGGTAAGAAAAGCGAGTATGCCCCTCTTGCCATTGGCCTCTTGGATAGAACTACCACTGCACAGCCAGATATATGTAGCCTCCCAGGTGATTGCCAGATGGAGAGCAGCCACGTAATTGCCCTCAGGACACTCCCCAAAATTTAAGTGCATTTCCAGAGAGAGTACAGAGAACTTGAAAAGCTTCCATCATCAAAGTCAAGTCCAGTGTTTGGTGTTTGGGAGTCTATGGCTTGAATGTTCATATTTATGTTTTCATTCATCTTCTCTATATATATATATATATATATATATATATATATATATATATATATATATATATATATATATATATATATATATATATATATATATATATATATTTTTTTTTTTTTTTTTTTTTTTTTTTTTTTTTTGTAACTGTCAGTGTCTTCCGCAAATGCAGTTCCTGTCCCCATGTTTAACTGTTTAACAATGACTAACCTATCCAGTGGCCTCCTCCCAATCATCACTGTCTTCAGTGACATTAACTTTAAATTCAGAGCTTTGTGATATCTTAATCATTATCTTTACCTTTCACTCCTGGTAATGTTAACATTGGCAACAAACTCCTCTGGTCTTTGAAGTATCTCCTCCAGTTCGTCTAATGTGGAGGCTCTGGTTCCTCTTGTGTTCAGGAAAACATCAATCGTGTACAGGATGCGAGAAGCAGAAAAAAAAAACAGTGTGAAAGTAAGTGAACAAGGGGACTTTAATAACTGGAGACCTACAGTACCCCTACAGTATAGTCCCGCAGCTATGGGTTTGGGCTTCTTTTGGCATAAATTGGGAAATTTGGTACAGTCTACTTGTTGAAAAGAATGTTCTTGTTTATTGATTGTTTCTAAACAGAGGTCGAGCTGTAAGCTAGACATTAATGTGGGCGTTTCAAACCTTTTGCTCACCCAAAGACCAAACAAAAGACCAGTGAAAATCCCAAGGCACGACTGTATTCAAAGGAAAAATAGAAGCTCACAGGGCTTTGCGAGCATGTAGACCCAGCATTTTCCACAAGTTTATAAAGTGGTTGACATTGTGTAGTTGTAAATATTGCAATAATGATGGTGTATGGTTCTCTTACAGTACGTTTTAACAGCGGGCGATGGACAAATGGCATCGGCCGACATCCATTATTTGTCTGAGAGCCGCCGATTCGGGCGATAGCAGCAGAACGGGCGACATCGGCCGACATGGGCGGGCGAAAATGTCGGCCGACGTTGTTTGTCCATCGCCCGCTGTTAAAACGTACTGTTATAGGCACACCATGACATGTGGTTCGAATCAACATACCAAAAAAATGAATTTAATGCACATACAGTTAAAGAAACACACAATGGCACTACTAGGCATAGGGGTGTGTGTAAATTAAAAACTGTCTGAACTAGTGATAATAGTAATAGCCATAGTAAAATGACAAATATCACAAATATGTTTTACATAGTTTTACATAGTAAAACTTTAGAGGGATAAAGATAAAGGCATGTAGGCAAGTATATCCTACTTCACAACAATGCAGAATGAAGAGACTATGCCATGGCTAGGACTGCTATGTGAAAGTAATGTAAGAGAGTACTGCTCTCTAGTGGTGAAGAAAATGAAGAAATTGAGCCTATAAACAGGACACAGGAGTTAGAAAGTGCACTAACAATATTCTCTTACCTTGTGTTTTCTGGTTATCATTTCAACCCAGAAGCTGCCCATCTCCATGGAATCATCTGTGTCCTCCTGCTGCAGTTAGTTAGTTAGTTAATTTTGTTTCGGTCATATATGAACATACAAAGAGAATGTACAAGTAAATCTTACAGATGGCCGAAAGGGAACAGGCTGAAGCCGAAGCTTATTAAGCCCACCCTTTACAGGTGAAAAATAATAATAATTATAAACAAATACTGTGTGTACAGTATGTATTCATACAATACACACTGCACATACACACACTTAGACATATGCATGTATGTGCGTACATTCGTACATACATAAAGTATAAAAAAAATCAAAAGGAGAAAATAAATAAGTTTAGTTATATACATACACATATACATGTACACGCATGCAGTACATGCCTGTACCTATAAATGCATACGTACACAAAAACACATACACATACATATACACACATGCGTGCATACATATGCGTACAGGTGTATGTATAAATTAAAAGACAAAGGGAACATAAGTTGGCATGGTCTAGCTGGAAGCTCAATGACTCATTGGCCAGCTGGTCATCATGCTCCTCTGGCCCAGGGTAGGAAACGGGTGTGGATACATAATGAAAGGAAAGCAGAGTTACAATGTTATGTTGAGATGTGGTAATTTACTAAAAAGTACTATAAGTAAGATATTGACCCAAAATGAATACAGCAAATATTTTCCGAATACGGTAAGTGTCTGAACGTTCCAAGGTTCGGGGACACACCTGCAAGACAGAAAATATTAAAGAAAGGAGGAGCACATGGAACCTAATGAGGCTTGTATGGTCTTCAGGTATACCTCATGTTTAATGGAAATGTCCCTGACCAGGTTTGGAGAGTTCATCTTCACCTGCATTCTGCACTCCACACGCCGGTCTGAAATTAAGTGAACAAGGAAGGACTTAACCTGCTTACCTACATATCCCTTTCTGCATTCCATCGTCCAAATGCATGCAGGTTAAGACAGTTGCTTTGAAAAGCATGTATCTGAAGGATGGTACAAGCTAGCCTGGGTAGGTACAAGCAACAGCACAGCGTCTTTGGGGATGATGGATAGGAGGCCCCTGCTTACAAATTATTACAAATGGAAAATGGTGTTCAAATCATCCAAAATGTAACCATCCACATGTCACTGTGACATGTGACAGCTGATGGCCTTATTTCTATGCATTTGTCACGTAATATGTCAACTCATTTATTTCCTTCTACAAAATTACAGCACACGATCTATATTGTTTACTTTAACATACCGGTAATAATGTTTAGACATGATTTATTTTTGATTATTGCAGGAGCAAGTTTGATGTAATTTAAGAGCCTCTGACCACAATAACTAAAAAAATGTGTAAAAGGGGTCTGAAAGTTTTTTTTAGAGGTCTAATCTTAGATTAGACGTTGATTAGGTGTCTAATCAAAGTCTTATCTAAGATAGACATTGAATAGATGTCTAATAAACATCTAATCAAAGAAAAAAAACGTCCACTTTTAGACCCTTTTTAAGACATTTTTTAGAACTTGTGCTCAGTGAGAGAGTACTGCTCTCTAGTGGTGAAGAAAATGAAAGTACAGGAATAATTGTTAGCCTGTGTTTTCTGGTTAGGCAATAAGTATAGCTTTGTGGAATTTACCACAATCATATGCAAAATGTCATGAGCTTAATGTGTTGTCTAGTCTGATATCATTTATATGAAACATTGATGAGTTTTTGGCGTCACTAAATAAATGCCTTTATCCTGTATTTAAAAAATGATCAAACACTGACTGACCTGGCAAATGGTTTGGAAACTTGGAGCTGGTGCTTGAAGGCTACTGGAAAAGATCCTCGTGACACCCTTATACCTCGTCATGTAACAGGAAGATTCATGGTTTCTCTCTGGAGGAGGTTCAATGTGGTGAACACTGACATGATGGCTTGGGGATACACATTGTACATACAGTAGGTACATCTCTGACATGGGGTCATAGATTAACTCCTTGAGTCTCCTGAACCGTAGCTGTTTCTCAGCTATAAGAAAGCCAACAGACACATCACAGTGATCACACATTATCACATACAAGTGCATATCACAAGTATACAGTAAACAGTGTTAATTTAGTAGCTACGTTATGAGATAGCCTACCTGAGGCCATACCTGAAGTCTTTTAGTAGCTGGCTAGCGGGTGATAGCCTCAGGATGCGGGTGACCAGCCACATAAAAGTTCTCCTTAAAAACACACACACACACACACACACCCACCCACACCCACACCCACACCACACACACACACACACACACACACACACACACACACACACACACACACACACACACACACACACAAACTATGGTAGATACATTAACCGCACAAATAAAACTTTTTAAATAGTTAATATCGAAATAAGCGACGAAAAACACTTTAATTGGAGGTGAAAAAAATACTCACTTTGGGGGGTTGGGGTGGGGGGCAGACCATAGAGTTAAGAAATCCAACTCTATGGGATAGACCTGTGTACTACTCCTTACTGCCCCATCTGGTGGAGTCATTTTCTATAACAGGGGAGCCCAACCAGTAGATCGGGATCTACCGGTAGATCTCGGCCTGATCACAAGTAGATCTCGGGAGATGTGGGTGGGAAAGAAAAAAATAGGGTGGAAAAGAAAAAAGAGCGATTTTCGTCTGTGTGTGTGTGATGCATTTGCAATGACAGTGTTTGTCCATGTCTGTCTTATGTTGACTTATGTTGTACTGTTGTAGGCCTACTTATGACAAGTCTGTTGTACTTTATGCTTATATGGACATAAAGTAAAGTGGTAAAACAAAGTAGTGTTGTGTTGTTGTGAAGTTACTGCAGACTGGCAACGATGCGTGTGGTTTGAAATGTTGATATTGGACTGGTAGATCCCGGAGGGGTTGGCTGCTGAAAAGTAGATCTTGGGTCAAAAAAGGTTGGGCACCCCTGTTCTAAAACATACAAATAAACGAATAAAGAAACCATAGCTCTGGTCCAGAGCTCCACTGCTTCAGAAGCAGTGGAGCTCTGGACCAGAGCTAAAGAAATCACATAGAATAAGAAATGAATCATGAATCTCATTCTCAAGGCATCAGTAAACAGCATTTAGGCCTACTTTTTTTTTTTAGTTTGTTCTCTATCCAAAGGCCATTTTGAAGACATAGGCCTACCGGTAATATAATCAAGGTTATACAGTAATATCATTAATAAGGCAGGTAAATGCTCAAACTTTTGTTTTATTTATAGCTCATAATCAAAGACATTGAATTCATGTTACATCATCTGCAAGTCATTTTATTTTATTCCTTCAGTTCAAAACATATTTCAGCTGCATTCAAAATGCATACATTATCACTGTCATTCCATAACACAAACTTTTCAAAAAGCTGTACATTTATACTGTATGTCTGTGGTGACCGTGTGCAAGAAATGTGACTGCATTAACAGAAGTGTTGTTTCCATGACGACTGGTATAATAATGCAGAGTTTAATATAGATGAAAGTAACGCACACCTGTAGTAGGTGTGCGTTTCATGTAGGTGTCAGCAAAGTAAAACAAGCATAAAAATATAGAAGTAGCCACACACTTGTCTTGTAGCTCTGATGCAATAATTTAGTTATAGACATTTAAAAAAAATCAGCAGCTAAGCTGCTTTCACCATGTTTCCATGGCGAGTGTATGTACAGGAGTGTTGCTTCCATGGCATTCAGGGATTCACTGCATCCATAAAACTCTGAGACGACTCACACACTGTAGTTACTGTAAAAACATCAGTCACTTAGGGTGAAGGTGGGGAAAGTGGGGTTATAGCAAGGTTCTGTCTATCTGCTCATCTACATGATGGTGACATTTAATATTTTAGAATACCACATAGCAGCATGCTTGCCAGCCCTGCGTGTGTGTGTGTGTGTGTGTGTGTGTGTGTGTGTGTGTGTGTGTGTTAAAGTACCATTGAGCAAGGTATACAGTATGTAACTATATACCTCCAATTGATTACGTGGAGTTGTAAATAATGTAGTTGTAAATAATGGACCATTTTTACAGTGGGTTCTCTGGCAAATTAAATAAAAAATATGTTTATTACTGTTTGAACAGCCACCAGTGCTAGCTTCTGCTCCATTTTGAATTTGAGTGTTGTGTTCTAGCTGTTGATTGAAATGCTAAACCATAATTGTAGAGAAGGTGTACTAATTCTTTCTCTGTATGGCTTTGGTAAAGCATGTGGTTTGGCTGGCTGATTTGGCTGACTGTTTGCTTGGATGCCGTAACTGGCTGGTTGATTGGTAAATTGATTTTGCTGGTTGGCTTTTGTCTGCATCAAGCAGAGTTTAAGGATAAAAAAAAAAAACTTTTTTTGGGGAAAAAAAATCTGAAATCACAAAATCATCATCATCTTGTTGACATCAGTATAACATCATCAGCATTCTTTATAAAACATTTTTTCTATCGAATACAATATCACTATCACATTAATTGCCCTATTTTGTTATCAAAGGCCGCTGGTTGTACAGTACCACTCCTTCACCTCAATCGGCAATGAGAGTTAGAGAGAAAACAAATACATGTCTCAACAGGCATAGAGCCAATATATCCATCTGTCCTAATTGAGACAAACAGCATCATCTGTCTGTCCTAAATGAGACAAACAACAGCATCTGAATGAACGGTAAGAGTCTATCGCCTAAGTTTTAATAGAAGTAGATACTGAAATGTAGTATACCGTAAATTAGTTATCATTAGAGTAGAGTTGTTGTAGTTGCTTTTGGTTGTCTCAGTAAGACAGTTAAGTAGAAACATATTATTTGCCTGCCTCTCATACACTACCTTGCTTTGTGTGTGTGTGTGTGTGTGTGTGTGTGTGTGTGTGTGTGTGTGTGTGTGTGTGTGTGTGTGTGTGTGCCTGCAAGCTCATGTCGTGTGTACGCACACTATAGATGTTTAAGCTACATGCTGCATTGGGACTAAGAGGCTGTTATTGCTGAGGACGAGGTATACATTAGATGCATTAGCGTTTGGGTAACAGACTGTCTGTCCGTCTGTACGCTCAGTAGCACTATGACACCTCCAGATCAAATTTTACTGATAGAATGAACATTTTAAACTAAACGTTTAAATGTTCTGTCCTACAGACAAACAGCATGATCTACCCTACAGAGACATGCCTGAGAAACAATAGAAAAGATAAATACTAAATATTAAAAAATGTTGGTTGAGAATTCTAAAATGTGCGACCTTTAAAACACTACCGGTTCTACAGCTTGTCTCTGTAGGGAAGAAATGATCAGGTTGAAATTAACTGAGGGACATTTCTCTTCCTCAGACAGTTGATGCTCTTTGGCAAAGTCAAAGATCAGATGCATCATGAATTCATTGATGACAAAGATCAGATGCCATCAAAGATCAGACATCGGGAATTCGTTGAATTCAAAGATCAGATGCATCTGGAATTTCTTGGTTTGTTTTTCGACAGGAAATGTCACTTTGTTGACTTGGCAGAAACATTAATTTTCACAACAAACAATTATAAAAGCACTGCATAGAAGATTTGTATCAAAAATGCCCTTAAGAACCCGATTCACTCGCTACATAGACTGAAAGGAGAGAAAGACTGGGAGAGGTTTCAGCAACAGGCAAGAGTGATCAAGGCAAGGTCTGGGCTAAAGGTAAATGTGGACAAAAGTGTGTGTCTGTGTGTGTGTGTTGGGGGGGTGCATGCGTGCATGCATAATTATGTAACTGTGTATGCTGTTGTGGTGTCTGTACATGAACGCTATAGACAAACAGATGGATGGAAGTGATTTTTACTATGTGCGTGTGTGTGTGTGTGTGTGTGTGTGTATGCTTTGTTTTAATGTTTAACTGGTTAAGCAGAGGGTTAAAGACATCAGGCAAGTGCTATACAAGCCAATTGAATGCAATCATAAAATCTGAAAAAGGGTCCTTGTTGGATGAAATAATCACTGCTCGGGCACGGTAGAAAAGAGGCAGTACCAGGGGCCGTGATAGGATAAAAACAAGCATAATTTTGGGTTGTGGTCTCGTGATAGGATAGAAAACTCTGGAGCTGAATAACTCCACAATAAGGATATAGCTACCCTGGTGTTATATGCAACATGGTACAGTGGCTCATACTGTAACTGGGGTTTTAAAGTGACAGACAGACTGACATTTTGTCAAACAATTGACGCCAAGGTGTACCTCTTCAAATTAATTGGAATTTTGGTAATCTTTCATAGATTTAATTCCGAGGAGTGACAGCCCAATGAGCCCATAGTGTGCCCACTTTTCGACCATTGCCCATGTGCCTGGTATTGTCAGAATCATCGGCTCCCATAGACAAATAATGAACTGTTAAAACGTACTGTGTGTTCAGTAAGTGTTATGTTCCGTACATAAGGGTGGTACTGACTGAGACGTGTAAATGCTATGAATGTTCACAAGGCGTGTTACATGTGAGTTCTATCATGTATGTTCATTGATCGATGTGATCGATGTGTGAGTATATGTATTCAGTGTTCAGAATGTTCACAATGAGTGTTCAATAATACAAGAGGCACTTTGGTGTGTCCCAGAGACATACATCCACAGAGTATAGCCGGCACGGCGACCATGTTGGGCCCACACTCCTGTTCAACAGCTGCTGTTATTTATGGAGGACCAGTGGTTCTATCACAGCTGCTGTTAATATGACGTGGTCCTCCTTGTCACCATGGTAATGGACTATCTCTGCCTATATATGGCTCTGGTAATATTTGAAATGCATCAGGGAACATAGGCTATAATCCCTTATACCAAAGCAGGCAAGCAAATATAATCATTTTATTGTTTCATAATTCCGTTGATCCTATACAATGTATGGCTCCACAAATTAAACTAAAGCCATACATATAAGGCTGCTGATGCATTGTGTTATTGGTTCATTGCATAATCAATTAAAGAAACAAACAAACAAAAATGATCAATATAATGCAAAGGAGAACGAGGAGGAGGAATAATTGTTATTGTTTAAAGGATCATAGAACGTTTGATTGGGAAGGGGTGGTTCAGTGGCCCTACTGGGTCAGAGGGCTGGAGTATGGACCTGGGGAGAGCAAGCCAATCAAAGAAAAATAACCACTCCATCGGGAAGCCAATCAGGAGATGGCATTAGTCTATGCCATTTGATTTTTATTTATTCTCCAACCAAAAATGGAGTGGTCCAATAGGAATCAGGAAAGGCAGGTCCTTATATCTCACTAGTTGGCCATTCCACAAACTCAAATCTTCAAAAATGAGCCTACTTGAGCAAGCCAATGAGAGAGAAAGGTGTTACTGCTGGCCAATTAGAGATCAAGCCCTCCCGCTAAGGCCCGCCTCTTGAGGCGGCTCCCAATCAGGACCTGTGACAGTCTCTGTTGGCTGGGCTCCAACCACGGTCCAGGGGCCTCACCGTGACGCCAGGCCGACTCTGCGCTGCTCCTCCGATCCGAGTTCTTCCTGAATGATGAGGACGCCTGCCAAGCAGCCATGCTGCTGGCCGCTGATTGGCTGATCTCTGATTCGCTGTCAGACGACGGGTGGCGTTGTTCACCCAGTGGCATGAGGAAAGAGAATGCGACATTCTCACTGGATGAGAAGGGAGAGGTCCCAGAATTCTTTGTGGGGTGCCTGAAGTTTGTCTCTTCGGCCTCCTCTCCGCTGTTTCTCCATTCTCTATCTTCTCCCTCCTCTCTCTCCGTGTCTCTCTTCCTCTCTCTCCCTCTGCTCCTCTTCTGCCTCTCCCATCCTCTCCCCACCTCCTCCTCCTCCTCAGTCCCTCCATCCTCCATGGCCTCCACGTGTCTCCTCCCCAGTCTCTGGCTCTCCCGCGCCTCCTCCTCTACCTGGTCTAGATCCAGATCGGGAGCCGTCGCCCTCCTTCCTCCTCTTTTCTTCCGACTCCCTCCTCCTCTACTCTGCTCTCCTACCATGCTGATGACGGAGGCGGTTGTCATGGTTACTGGATCCACACCATGCTCCTTCGGAGGGATGGGTGACCCCCCCTCAGGGTCTGAGAGAGCAAAGAGGAGTCATGTTACCATGGCTATAGTTTATATTAATTTGGCTGTGCAGAAACAAACATTGCTATTGTTTATGAAAAAACACGTTATGGCGATGAACAGCATAGTCATGAACTTTATCTTTTTGTGATTTAACTTATGGAATGAAGTGAAGGTAAAATGCTTTTCTGACCATGAGATTCTTATATTTAACAATTTCCTGTATATAAGATAAATCAAAATATAGATGGATATGTATTATTGTACACTTGGACCTTTGCTTAAGAAGGCTAAATAGTATACAATTACATACCGAGGAAATTACAGGTACAGACACAGCTGTACCTACACAACTAGACTGATAATGTTTGTGAAGCTTAGTGGGCTTTTGAAGTTTCTCATGAAGAACTCAAGGGATTAGGTTGTAATTCATAAAACTGCTGTTGGTTTTAGAAGGATTTTTTTCAAAATTGTACTCAGGTCTAAATGGGTTTCAAACCCCCATCTGGCCTGGGATCAGATTAGAACACCTGGGGTCTATTTCACAATCTTGCTTTGCTATATTTGAATTGAAATCCTTAAAAGTAATCCTCTTTGTTAAATTTTAAATGCAATTATTTATACCAGTACTTATGTCAACTATATGAACTTTATGAAGTGTACCAGTACACTACACTATACTGATACAGGATGATACTGTACAGTACGGTACAATAAAATTTTGTGAAATAGGCCCCTGGACCAGCAAGGCAGAATACTCTGATCCACTTGGGAAGCACCGAAAACAGACCCTAATATTAAGTGGGCACCAACTCGCTTGTTGGTGCCCCTTGTGCTTCAAGTAAACATCAGACAACTCAAGTCTCTGTAACTCTGAGATGTCAACCACTTGCCGTCTTGGGAGTAAGAATGGAATCGTTTCTGGTGCACAGAAAAACCTGATGCCAACCACTCTTTGAGGCCCAGGAGGGTTTTGATATGTAGTTATGTACTGAACACTATTTCATGTCCACATCTGTGGAGACTATTGTCTATCATATGATTACCATGTGACTTGACAGATGACTGCTACAATCCTGTTAGCTGCTAGCGGTGATCAGTGGAAGCGCAGGATGAAGGAATGAGAATGGAAGGAATGAAAGGAAATGAAGAATAGATGAGGAAAAAAAATGAAAAGGTGTAGAGGAGTAAGGGTCACCAACCGCGTGGACTCTGTCCGTCCAATCACATAGAAGCATGGCTCCCCCTGCTTAGAGTTGGTCATACATAGAGACAGACTGGACAGTTCAACTAGAGCGACAGACAGACAGACAGACAGACAGACAGACAGACAGACAGACAGACAGACAGACAGACAGACAGACAGACAGACAGACAGACAGACAGACAGACAGACAGACAGACAGACAGACAGACAGACAGAATAAAAGGACAGGAGGAAGGAGTTACACAGGGTGTAAAAAGAGGAAATTAAAGGATAGACGAATAACAAAGGAGGGGGAGAGGAGGAGAGGATAGGAAATAGAAAGAGATGCAGTGAAATAAAATGTCCTGGTAAGACATTAAACCAAAGGAACTCTTAGATTGAGCCAATGTAGTCGCAACAGACATCAAAAACTACAGCCAATCTCCCTCTGTCACTAGAGGCCACCAGTGGGAAGACGACTCTTTGCAGTGGATTCTGGTTATTGTAGGATCAGAGTGCAAAGCACAATCTTTTAAACAACCAAGAGAGTCAGAAACGGGTTATTTTGCCTGTATATCATGATCAAATCAAAATACTTTGCATCGGTCAACACTGCGGAAATCTCAAATTGACAATTCATTTGCACATGTAGGTAATTTTGTTTTTGTCTTCTGAACTAATTAAAATAATAAAATTAGTAAAATCATTATTGTCTTTACACTATAAAAAGCTGTGTAGTAATTGTAATTATTTAGTACACTAAAAACATACTGACAATATTTTTTTACTGAAAATGTATATTGTACCATAATCAGGAACATATCCATTTCCTTTCTTGAGGACCAGATGGATTCGATGTCCTCCTCTCCTGATCTGTTCTACAGCCTGAGAGTGAGTCATCCCTGATGTGCTGTCTCCATTTATCTCCACCAGCTGGTCACTAACCTGAAATAAAATAGAAAACAAAAGAATCAACTTTATTCATTGTATTAACAGTATGTACTGAACATAGAATATAGCTGAAGCTGGGAATGCAAACCAGTGTGTGTGTGTGTGTGTGTGTGTGTGTGTGTGTGTGTGTGTGTGTGTGTGTGTGTGTGTGTGTGTGTGTGTGTGTGTGTGTGTGTAGACCTGTATCTTTTGGCTGCGTTGGGCTGGTCCTCCCTCCATCAGACCCAGAACATACAGGCCCATGTTGTACTCACTGCCTCCTCGCAGGGAGAAGCCAAAGCCTGTTGGACCTCTCTCCAGATCTACACGGTAGAACCTGGATTCCTATTAGTGAACACAGTAGTTTGTCACTGTGAAGATACGATGCAATCTTCTCCAACTTCCACTTCATAAGAAAACAGAACACTATGCAACATGTATTCATACTTTGTTCCAACAAAATAAGTAGCTGCAGCAGCAATACGACCACAAAAACTATACATACTTACTGTAACACCAAGTAGAATGTACTGCCCATTCTACTGGTTGTTTTTAAACAATATACTTGATATCTCCATCCTGCAGGGCAGGGGTTTTCAACAGGTGGTCCATGGACCACTGATGGTCCATGAAGGTGTTGCAAGTGGACCCTGAACATTAATTTAGTATGCTGTTCCATGGAAACAGTTACTCCGAAGTCTTATCAAGGTTAGGAAATTCTCAAAAAAGTCAGAGTTAGATTGTCAAGAAGGCTTGCTTGATGAGTCATCATTCTTAGGAAATCTGCCCATAATTAAACAAGTTAAACGATGTCATAATTTGTCTACTCTATCATTACTGTAAAGTTAATCAATGGAGGCGTATGAAGAGAATGGAGTTAGGCTAATTTTCCAGCTAGGACTATTATTAGTCATGGTTGTGGGCCCCAGGTTTAAAACAGGGTGGTGGTCCCTAATTCACAAACACTTGAAACCCCTGCTGTAGGGTAAAATCTGTTTTGATACTGCTAGTAACTTTGCATACTTGCCTCTGTATACTGTACGTTTGTCTAGGCCTGTTTGTACTATAGGTACAATCCTCATCTACTGTAGTGCGCATTTGCTATCAGGTGGTGTGTGTAGTCATGTTCATAGGAGGTAATGTATGTACAGTACATTATTATCATTCAGTAACAAGTGAAAGAATCCTAACCTTTGTCCTCTGACTTCTGGTAGTTTTCCGCAACCTGCCATCAACGTCTAACTCTGCTGCATCTGGTTGGCTGGATGGGTCTGGAGGGTGAAAGACAGAAGAGTTCAAGATAGAGATCAATATATTTACTGTATACAAAATAATGATGAAAGAATCAGAATACAGAAATCAGTGTGCAGCACAGGAATGTGTGTGTGTGTGTGTGTGTGTGTGTGTGTGTGTGTGTGTGTGTGTGTGTGTGTGTGTGTGTGTGTGTGTGTGTGTGTGTGTGTGTATTTCCTTGTCCGTGTGCAATACTCACTTGTATCTTTGTTTCTGGGTGTGATGGTGAGTCTCAGAGAGTTCCCGGCTCTCCTCAGTATGTGCGTGAGTTCTCTGTGTGGGAGCGAGACGACCGACCGACCCTCCACCGCCTGCAGAGTGTCTCCAGGCTGGATGAGGCCGCTGCGCGAGGCGGGACTCCCACGACGCACCGTCACAAAGCGATGGGACAGCAAGGAGGAGGCTGGAGATCACAGCGATGGAGAGAGACCAGTGTTACGCACTTGCTTTTATTTATTTTACTTTCAGGTGTAAGTTTAGAATTTGGCTATTTTGAAAAAAAAAACAATTGTGAAGAAAATATTATATTTTATGTAACTCAAATCATTGCTAAAAAGATAAATATCTAAAAATATTTTGAAATAGGGTCTGTAATCTGTATAGCTAAATACATTTGGCAAGATGATGTGCTTGACATGAAAATAATGGAGCACTACTGACAGCAACACACAGTACGTTTATCAGAAAACTGCCAGGATTTATAGACATTACAGCTCTGTTGCTCAGAAGCTTTAAAGGGCCAAAGATTTGCTCTGGTACTTAAAAATATACATCATAAATATACATCATACAGTGTGGCCCATATGGAAAAACTGAAAGCTACGTTTCTATGTTTTTTGGAGTAAGTGTTTCTGACCTATTGCCTCCTTCCTCCCTGGGATGTGCCTGATGTGCTCTTCATGGTTTTGACTGCCTGCCTGCCTCTGACAGTATGATGTAAATACGCTGTTGCACACCTGCCAACACTGCTGATTAGAGCACAACTCTCCCCCTTTTTAAGCGATTTGTCATTTTCTCCTGTTAATCTCACGGTTCAAACTCACAAACTCAATCTCATGCCTCAATAGCCGATATGCAAACCCACAGTGTGTCGCAATGCATTGTAAGCTTGCAGATTTGGTATTTTCTAATAATTTGTATACATTTGATATTCTATTCTTGCCTAATCAACTGCAATCACTTTTTGAAGAGTGATTGTTGTGGGAGTGTGTTAGCCTGTGTAGTTTGTCTCACTGCAAA
Organism: Benthosema pterotum; assembly: GCA_039105355.1. Taxonomy (NCBI): domain Eukaryota; kingdom Metazoa; phylum Chordata; class Actinopteri; order Myctophiformes; family Myctophidae; genus Benthosema; species Benthosema pterotum. The sequence continues at coordinate 29,715,486 of CM076968.1, read as the reverse complement.
GTTAAAGTCAATATTAGTTCAAGTTAGTTATTTAAAGTTTCAGAGCAAAGTGCATGTTCTCTCTCCTCTCAACTCCTCTCCTTCACATTATGACTTTCTAATATGAGATGAGTCATTTCAGAAGGGCACATGTTGTTCTGCAAGAACATCTCACACAACACACACCACATGTGTGCACGCACGCACCCCCCCCCCCCACACACACACACACACGCACACACACACACACTCCCCCAAGTTGCACAAGTTTGTCTGTATGAGGAGGAGAGGAGAGGAGAGGAGGAGAGGAGAGGAGAGGAGAGGAGAGGAGAGGAGAGGAGAGGAGAGGAGAGGAGAGGAGAGGAGAGGAGAGGAGAGGAGAGGAGAGGAGAGGAGAGGAGAGGAGAGGAGAGGAGAGGAGAGGAGAGGAGAGGAGAGGAGAGGAGAGGAGAGGAGAGGAGAGGAGAGCGAAGGAGCAAAGACATGGGGTGGATGATGTGGAGATAGGAGGACATCTTGGTTATGATCCTAATAAGACTGACACATTAAAATGAATATTATTAGAAAAGAGGACAGGAGATGAGGTGATGAGGGACAGGAGTGGGGACATGTACAGTGGGAAGAAGATGATAGAAATGAAAATCATTGTTTATAATAGACCGTTCTTGGACAAGAAATCAACAAGAACGGCCGATATCATTTAAACTTGGCAAGCACATTTCCTATCATAAGGTTTGTTTTTTTCCAGACCTTAAGATAGGAAATGAACTCCATAACAATTTCACAATGTTCAAGATGTACGGTAACAAAATGCTTACTCTGATATGATATTGACTTTACCGAACACTTGACAAAGTTGGCTTATCTTCTTTGCAAGAACATGCTGAATAGCTTTACAATGAACATGTTTGAATAAAACCAAAAATGACTCATCTCTTTTTGAGAGATAACGGTAGCCTTCATACAGCCGACAGACCTAAATAGATCTATAGTCACTATAGCCAAAGGGGAAGCGGACATGTCTCTTGTGCATTACTCAATTAGGTCCGAGTTCCTTCCTTAAGGGGCAAGAGACACTGAAGCGGACATGTCTCTTGTGCAGTACGCAATTAGGACTGAGTTCCTTCCATAAGGGGAAAGAGACATCGAAGCGGACATGTCTCGTGTGCACTACACAATTAGGCCCGACTTCCTTACCTAAGGGCCAAAAGACATTGGAAGTCCAATTTGGTCAAATAATAATAATGTTGTGTAGCCTGACAACAAAGTTGCCCATGGGAAGGAACATCTCGTATCATATATGCCTTACTCGTAGATTTGAATTTGTGTTTTATATCTGTATATGTGACTTGTCTTAATTGTCAGATTGTGTATGGGTTCTCGGTAGCGTTGCAAATGAGGGTGAACCTCAATGCTCTTTTCAAGTATAAATAAAGGTTACACTACGGCATCTATTAAATATACAGTTGTTCTAGGTTTGAGACCGGTTCACATGATATTTAAACATCACCTACAGGAGTTCCACATTAAAGCCTTTGGCCCAATGGACACAACCGTTGGCCCAATGTCCGGCAGTTAAGGTTGGGCATAGGTTTTACTGAGGTTATGGTTATGGGTCAGGATTAGGTTTAGTTACGGTAGCGACCGGTAGTAAAACAGTCGCAACTGATTTACAGTATAACGGTTGCAACTAATTTATATTGGTCGCGAACAGGTGGGATTAGCGATTGAAGGGGAGTGACACCAAGAAGTGGGTGGATCCAGTCCATGAGTAGGCCAGGGGGAGGATTGCTGTGTGGGCCTCACATCTAGAGTTTGCACCATTGTACAGCAAGTAAAGTATTTTTTGGACACTTTGCATCTTTCGTCAAAGGCAACTGAATTTTTGGATATAAGAGGAATTGTAATAGTAGTGAGTAACATGAAACGACTACAAAAAAGTGTGAACAGGGAGGTAGGTAATGGGGAGAAATGGAATATGGAGGGGGATGTATAGGCAAAGGTCTGTTGAACATAAACCATAAAGAATGACACATCGCTGCAACTGTTTGTACAGCAGTGTACTCAAGTGAATATTGGAAACAGCAACATATAAGGAAGAGGGCAGTGCATTTGTGCAGGCAAAAGAAATGTCTATAAGCTGATGTAAACACAGGGCACAATGACCGATGCCATATTTTTGTGGCCGATGCCGATACCGATTTTTGGAAAAAACTGCACCGATGTTACCGATGTTTGGGACAGATGTATAATAATGAATTAAAATAATTAAAAATACATTTGAAAAACTTCTAAACGTCAAATCTATTCTCTCTTTCAAGTAAACAATAGAATACGACATTGACATCATTTACTTTTGTGAAATAATTCCATTTGCTGTGTTTCTTTTTCTGTTCCAGGCAAATATCGGCCGATATATCGGCCAATATTACTGATATATGGGCAGATTTTACCGATATAATGGCCGATGTATCGACCGATATATCGGTACGAATATCACCGATACCGATGCCGATATATCGGTATCGATATCGGCCGATATATCGGTACGACAGATATATCGGTCGGTCTCTAGGCTGATGTAAACACAGGGCAAAATGACATACTATGATTGTAAAGATGTGTGCAATATCAAGCAAGTGGATCAAGCTGTCTTCCTTTACAATGTGATAGTCGCACATGCACCATAGATATGACATGCACAGTCACACACATCAATGGTGGCATCCTGTGCTATGTGGCCTGTAGTTGAGGGAGTTTCAGGGATAGCAAAATGTGAGATAGTTATAGGAACCAAATGGAGCCTTGGGTCTGTAACTCAGTGTACATAAGGAAGCAAATGGACCTGTTGGAGATGTACGCAATCAGAGTTGCATTATTATATTATAAAAGTTTGTATTTTGTCATGAAACATATTATACAAATGAAGTTTTATATTGTTATTACTATTACTACTACACATACATATTCACATTTGCTTGGAAGATGGAATGTGTAGTAGAAGTAGACTACGCATTAGTGTAGCCTACATGAAGACGCACACAGACAGTCTCACACACACACACACACACGCGCGCGCACACGGTTAATTATCGCGACGCTGAGGGACGCTGTGTGTTTTGTCTATGGTGAAGTGTGTGAAGTGTTTGTTGTAGCAGCCGCGAAGGGGACAGTGTCTCAATAGCGGTTGTCTGTGGTATGCTGTTTGTTGTGAAGTGTTGTCGTCCGTCGGCTACTCGGCTTGTTGCTGGTAGTAGCAGCCGCAAAGGGGACAGTACTTGTGTTTCGATAGCGGTGCGTTAGTGGTATATAATATAGTCCAACACTATGAGCAGCGGGTGTAAGATGCATTCGGCTTTGCGGCTCGCAGAAAGAGAAAGTAGCGTCCGTTTTCTGCATGGCATCTTGTTAGTTGGTGTAACTCTGTCTATACTCTATGGCTCTGGTGTGCTCCAAAAGGGTGACGCTTTTGACGTCACAGTAGCTTAGTCCGGGAGGAATGCAGGCAATTTATAGACCGGCTGCATGGGCCTGCACAAAAACTATTTTCATATAAATGGACAGTGTACACTAAATATGACAGTTGTAAGGATGCAATATAGCCTATGCTGTGTGGACATACAGTATGTGCTGGAGGTGTTGTGTGCATAGTGAGATGTGTGCAAATGTTGTGGTTTGGTAGGAGAAGCCCCACAAAGGCGAACGGATAAACGGGCAAGGCCACTCTCGCATTGTAGAGCAGCACAAAAACTATTTTCTTATAAATGGACAGTGTACACTAAATATGACAGTTGTAAGGATGCAATATAGCCTATGCTGTGTGTGGACATATGTGCTGGAGGTGTTGTGCATAGTGAGATGTGTGCAAATGTTGTGGTTTGGTAGGAGAAGCCCCACAAAGGCGAACGGATAAACGGGCAAGGCCACTCTCGCATTGTAGAAGCTAGACTAGACTAGACTAGACTAGACTAGACTAGATAGAAGATAGACTAGATAACTAGGATGACTCTTTTCTACAATGTCTAGAGCCTGATTCACAGTCATCATATGCCAGAGTTACGTGCTTATCGGTAACATTATTCAATAACAACTTGATTGTAGACACAAACATCTCCTCTGACAACGCCAGAGGTGATTTAACTAATAAGATAGTATACAAATGGTAGTATCTATTTTAAGAGAATTAGAGCAGAGTGAAATCACCCTTTCAAGAGTGAGTGAAATCAACGGACCAATGAGCATGAACTGCAGGAATGCCTTTTCTGTCACATGTTTAGCAGGAGAGAGGCTTTATGTCTCATTTAACAGTACAGTAAGCATGAGCTTTTCTGACGCACGCAAGCCCCACTGACATGTCATGAAGCACAACATCATTCTGACAATTGTGATATAACTAGAGCGATGACTCAGTGTTTGTCAATCAATTTTGACAGACAGGACAGACAGCGAGAACATGTCCTCACTGGAAAGATGACAGAAATAGAACCAGTTCCAGGTCCATAAAGTTATTATGAAGTTACATTATTACTGATTTGGTGAATTGCCAGTGGTGGAATATCAAGTACTGTACTTTTTATTCTTTCACTTTTGCAGTCTTTGCAATTTTCACTTACTACAGTATTACTTCTACACTACATCATGATCTCAGAATAAATTATAGTACTTTTGCTACAATTACACTTCCATTAATCTTTACATTAAAGATTTGGATTATTGCTTCAAAACCAATGCCATTGCCTTTTGAGAATAGCAGTTCTACAAGCTCACAAGGTACTTCTATAAGGTACTATATCAGAGGTGCACCTGGGTACTTGGCACCAAAAAGCATATTTTATTTGAGGACTTCAGATTGTAACAGCGTATACCTTTTTAATTAAGTAAAACATCCAAAGTCCACTGGTCTAAAGTGGATACTGGTACTCGTAGGAACATTCCAGAGCAACATTCCAACGCGTCTGACTGTACCTATATCCATGACAACCTTATCAAAGCTTTACACCGTGTTGCTTGGCCCATGAATCTGACAACACCACCAGGACACGGAGCACGCCGAGTGATAGGAGGAGAGAAACACAGTGAGGCAGAGAGGTGAAGTTTTATCTCCTTTGGAGACTCCCAGCTGCAGTCAGTGTCAACGGGTGTTCAGCCAACTTTCTGTGGTGTGTGTTTCGAGTGAGTCTGTATGCAATGATCTGTTTACTGATGGATCCTTTAGTCCAGGGGTTTTCAACCTTTTTGACACCAGGGCCCACCGTTTTTTTTCAGCATTTGAGCCACGGACCACCATTTGAGGACATTTTAGCTCCACAGACCCCAAAACTAAAGATTTATTTTGCTTCTGTCCATGACCATTAATCCTCTAGTTATGTTAGTGTTAGGCTAATTAAGATGATGACTATTTTAACTCTTGAGAGTTAAAATGGACCCGCAAGGGTCTCTCTTGAGGTCCATTTGGTTTCATTTTTACGTTCTCAAGAGTTACATCTGGTCAACCAACTTAGCTGTGGACCAGCTGGAACACTCTCAAGGACTACTGGTGGTCCCCAGACCACCAGTTGAAAACCACTGCTTTGGTCAAATGAACTGTCTCAGTGCACTAGTGGCCTGTATGAAGCCACTGTGAATGTCTGTAACACCTGTATACACTGTATAGCATACCTGGGCATTATGCGGCCCGGGGGCCAAATGCGGCCCTTTGGCTGTCTCTGACCGGCCCGGGGACCACCAGTGGTCCTTGAGAGAGTTCCAGTTAAATATAGAAAGTTGGTTAACCAGATGTAACTCTTTGAGAGCGTAAAAATGAAACCAAATGGACCCTTGTGGGTCCATTTGGTTTCATTTTTACGCTCTCAAGAGTTAAAATATTTATCTGAATTAGCCAGAGAATATAAAAGAATGGTCATTTTTGATCTAGGTTTGCTGTTTTGCTTGTGAAATCCAGCCTGGTATTGTGGACAAAAGAAAAAAGAAATCTTTAGTTTTGGGGTCTGTGGGGCTAAAATGTCATCAAATTGTAGTCCGTGGCTCAAGTACCTGGTGTCAAAATGGTTGGTCTTACGCTTACTTTTATCTTGAAATTAAATTAATATTACACAGCCTTTAGTTCAGCCTTTAGTCTTGGCCCTCCACAATATTTTATGTATATCATTTGGCCCCTTGGGAAAAATAATTGCCCACCCCTGCTGTATAGTGTACACCTACATTCATACACCTATAACTCTAGATAGCATTACTACACAGCATGCAACAGCGAGACAAAGGAAGAAAGCAGAGTTCCAGACAGTCTGTGAATGTGACATAGAAAGTAGGAGTACACAATTGCACAGATGCACACACACATGCATGCATGTGCGCACGTGTGTGCGCATCTGTGCGTGCGCACACACACACACACACACACACACACACACACACACACACACACACACACACACACACACACACAAAACACAGCAGCAGAGAACCAGGTCAGTGGAGTAGAGAGGATTTCCCAAGCATTCCTTTCTCTGGTAAACACTACTGTACATGAGAATAGAACAGCACATAATCAAATAGAGTATAGCAGAATAGAACAAAGTAAAGCAGAGTAGTATGCTTTACAGCATACTACACACACACACACACACACACACACACACACACACACACACACACACACACACACACACACACACACACACACACACACACACACACACACACACACACACAAACACATAGCAGCCCAAAAGGATGAACAGAGGGAGAGAGCAATACAGTAGAGATGGAGGTAGTGAAAGTGGTAAGAGTTGAAAGACAAAAGACAGGAGAGGTAAACAGGTCATATTTACGTTTGGCTTCCCTGGCTGTCCTCAGAGCAGACTGAATCCTATCCAACATGATGTCTGTCTGTCTGTATTGCTTTTTCTGTGGTTTTCTGTTTCTCTCGCTCCTTCTCTCCTCTCTGACACCGTTTCCCTGTCTTTACTCGTCACTCGTTACTTTGTTCTCTCTCTCTGACTCTCTCTCTCTCTCCCTCATGTACAGTATCTCTCTCTCTCTCACTATCTGGCCAAGTCTTTCTTTCTTTCTGTCTTACTCTTGTGGTCATGTGAGGTCTGTGGTGGCTCTGAGCGGTCAAACAACACTGAGTAGAAGAGACAGAGAGAGAGGTAGGGGGCGTGCTCAGAGAGAGAGGGAGGGGTGAGCATACAGAAAATAGAATCCAATGGGAAGGATATGCAAATCTCAAACATTCTACCTGTACTGAACAAAAAGATATGTACAGAGAAAAGGAACACTGCACACTGTTTTACAGCTCAGCTACCAGTATATTTAATTTGCAGTAGAGACACAACATTTCAAACCCAAGTGGGTCTTCGCTACGTAACACATGGACACACATTCACACACATGCACACACTGACAATACACCTGCTTGGTGGACTGTATCTTGAAGCCATAACAGGTGAAATCTAATTTTGTGCAGGATAATAATGACACTTACATCCTTCGGCTAATTCCTGAGAGGCGATGACAAATCCAAATCCTTCGCCAGGCCTTCTCCTTAGCTCCACCTCCACTGTCTTGTCCCCTCCCCCTGCTCCTCTGCCCTCATTGGCTGTGGCTCCCAGTGTTGGGCCACCCCCTCTGGCGGTGGGCGGTCCTCCGGCACTCTCCTCCACTCCCAGCCAATCACGAGGCTCCAGGGTGAGCGTTACTGGTACAGAGTCCAGGAAACTAGTACTCTGAACCAGAGCTAAAGGAGAGACTGGTAGAATGTAGCAGAATGGAATACATTAGAGCAGAACAGAGTGCAGCTGGGTAGGTGCAGAGCAACACACCGAGACTCATCACATGCATGACGCTACATGAAGTGTAACTACCTAATCTCACTACACCATGCGGAGGAACGTTTTCAGTCCGAAGTCCGAACTGACCAGTGTGTTTGTTGTGTGTTGCTTTTGATCCCCAACATGAATGGTGACGGCAGTCATGGCTGTACGAGTTAGAATGAAAGATGGATATGACAAACTAAGTGTTCCACAGACACGCCTGCAGCGTGAAATAATTGAGGGTTTTCAGACAATCAAAGGGTGGAGGACACCAGCATATACTACACTTAATAGGCATCATAGTGAGAAAGATATTAAAAGTGAGCCAATATGCATTTAAGTCACATTTTTACAGTAATATAAATTCCAACACAAGAATTCCTTCAGGGGTTGACACTAAGGTCTCAGAGACACTTGCCCATCGGGCAAGTGCAAGTCAGGTTCTACTTGCCCTCAGGTCATGGTCACTTGCCCCCCAAAAATATATTAAATATAAATTTAAATTAAATATAAATTTTGCATTTATGTTTACTTCCTACTTGGGTGCTTTAAACTAGGGGTTTTTAACAAGTGGTCCCTGGTAGGGTTCCAGGTGGTCCCCAATTAAGTTGGTTAACCAGATGTAACTCTTGAGAACGTAAAAATGAAACCAAATGGACCCTTGCGGGTCCATTTGGTTTCATTTTTACACTCTCAAGAGTTAAAATTCATCATGTAGAAGATTAGGTCATTTTGATGTGTATGTTAATTTGCCAGTTTTGTTTCCCAAATCCAGCCTGGAATTGTGGATAGCTAGAAAGCAGGGAAAGACACAGAGGTCCTGCCCGATCGGGCAACCAGGTAGCAGCCTTCACTTGCCCCACCATTTTTTTTTACTTGCCCCGGGCAAGCGGGCAAGTGTTAGTGTCAAGCCCTGTCCTTGAGATACATTGAAAAAAAAAAAAAAAAGAAAGAAGCATCAACATCGTTTCAGAAAAAGCTGCATTTGATTGCATCAAACCCAATCAAAAGCAGCTTTTTTCTATTCAATTGCAAAAATGTAGGCTCTAGTAGCATGCTACATGGTAAGCCTACTGTGTGAAGTGCAGGCTGTGAACCTCCAAAAAAGTAATCTTCAAAGCTTTGTTCTGTGCTGAAAAAGCACGGGATTTAAAAAAGAAAAATAATCTGGACGGGGGGTGGGGGGGGGGTCCTTGAGGGTGTTACATGTGGTCCCAGAACAAAGTACCGTAAAATACCAAATAACAGCCCTTACTCAAACAACCGCCCACTACCGAATAACGGCCCATGTACCCACACCATTTTGCGTAATAACCGCCTCGTCCAAATAACCGCCCTCGTCCAAATAAGCGCCCATGAGCTGTTATTTGCAAACATATTAAATACTATTTGTAGGGCGTTTGCAGACCTCCTCATTTCTGCCTGATGCGCACCATGCCGTCGCCCTTCAGCATATCGCATGTCACAATGCGACAGCAGTTCTCCACATCCCCAAAATACATGTTTAATTCTGCCATACATAGCCACAATACAACGATTTTTTTAAACTCAGATTGCGTATTCTGTCAAACGTTTAGGTCTACTACTGTCATTTTGTGCATGGATCTACGTTTGCGCACATGCACTCACCATACTGAATCCAAGCGTCAGCGCAGCGCATCAACTCCGATGCGCTGTTGAGGTGAGATGAAAGTTGAGATTGCAAATGTCCCTTCCTCACTCGGTTTTCAAGCGATTGCTGTAATTCCTACTCGTCAACACAGTGTATATTTTATATATTTTATATTTCCATTGGGTATAGCTATAGGTCACGTTTTATATGACTTCATCAAACAATATGAAGAGAGAATCGTCCTGTACGCAGTTTAGAGCGAGCACACGTATAGGGCCCTACTCTTGTCTTAATTATTAGGTGCTTCCCCAGCGGTTCATTTGATTGATTTGATTGAAAAACTGACCACCATGTATTCTGTAAGGCCAAACCTCATTTGAAAGAATATACTGAGGCTATCAGTGTTGGGCAGTAACTAATTTTAGATTACATATTACTGTAATATTATTACTTTTGCTCCAAAAAGTAAAGTAACGAGATTACTCTGCAAAAATGGGTAATAAGTAACGCATTACTTTGCAAGTAACGCCAAGTTACTTTTTTAAAATGAGCTTGTTGTTGCATGCAAAAATAGAACAGATTTACAAGCTTTCGACAGGTACTGTAACAACAGAGATGTGCAGTAGATTGTAGATCCAGTCAACACGCTGCATCCTGCTCAGTTATGTACACTACAAATCGCTTGCTGCTTTATTTTGTAATAAACGGATTATGTTGTACTTCTCTATTTTTTCAAAAGTGGTGTCGAGAACTTGGGAAAGTAATAACGTAATATGTAATATATTACTCTTCAAATCCAGTAATAAGTAAAGTAATGATATTACTTTGTCTAAGGGGTAACGAGTAAAGTAAAGAAGTTACTTTCCTAAGTAATATAGACCAACACTGGAGGCTATACATTACAATATTCTAAAATGTGAAAAGTTACACAGCTGTGCAGTGTGCAACCAATTAAGTAATTACAGTCAATCATGCCAGTCTGAATCTGGGTCAGATCTATTAAGCAATGCTGCCTATAAGGTCTTCTATTCTAAATATTAAATCAAAAAGTCAATAACTTTGCCTGCTATACATATGTTTATTATACCTTTTAATTTTGCACTAAAAACATGTTCAACAGAAACTGTAATGAAATAATGGCTCTGTGCAGGACGGTGCAAAAATAAATAACAGCCTATTGCAAATAACAGCCCAGTACCTTATAAGCGCCCGGGGTCCGAATGGATTTTGCATAATAACAGCCCGGGCTACTATTTGGTATTACAAAGTATGTAAAGTTTTCTGTGGAAGTGTCTCACTGTTGTCGAGGTAAAAAAATTCCACAGAAGGGCATTAGAAATATTCTCAAGAAAGGAGGCCTGATGAGTCATACTTCTTAGGAAATGTGCCCATAATAAAACTAATAGAATTATAAAAGTATAATCACATAATGTGTCTACACTAGACTAGTGCCTGATACTGCCTTTCAGACAGCACTCACTGCAACTATGCTGGCACAAGCCGCACATGCACACACGTGCACACACACCTGCCTGCTGTTAAGTAGTTTGCAATGTTAGCATAGCAGCTAGCACTGGCTAACCCTCTCACATGTGGATTTTAGTATTGTTAATATAAGATTAAAACAGCAAAGCTTATTGTTAAAAGCTAATATTCCTTCTGCTACTGCCCTACGGTTCCTTTCGTGTGTGTGCGCTCTGACTGCTCTCTCAGTCTGCATCTGTTGCATCTGTCGGAGACAGAGCTATACAGTTGCAACATTGAGTGGTCAGAAACTGAACGGTCGCTCTGCATGCTTGCCCCCATTCTCAATAGAAGTCTGTATAGAAGAGCCGCCATTGGACTGACCCCATGAAGTGAACAGAGTTGTCATGACTATGTCGATACTCTTAAGAGACAAACACCAGCGATCGTCTGACCCCCACTCCCCTCACACCCTTTTAACGGATTAGCAGTAAATCACGTCGGTGCCCCATTTCGCCGAAAAGCTACAAGTTTGCTTGTAGTTTGCTCTACCAAATTAGAGTCCCCTGACTCTAATTTGGTAGAGGGTAACTATTTTAGAGGAGCACATCTTTGGTTTCCGCATATGGTTTCCGCTATCTTCTATGAAGATAGTTAGACTGGATCAAAAAAAGGAGTTGGTCCCCAGTCTACTAAGTACCTACCCTGCTCTGCCGGACTGGAAGCAATGGAATGGGTGGGTTTAGAGGCAGGGCTGAGTGGAAATGGGAGGGGCTTGTAGAGATTGGGCGTGACGACTGGAGAAGAGACAGGAGCTGGAAAAGAGAGGGGGAGAGCGAGTGTTTTACCTATAGGTGTAAGGTGTAAGGTGTATTGGTCTACTCTAACCAATATCCAGTCATTTACCAGCTACCCTTTTTTGCTGTTGACAAAAAAGACATTAGCTATTGGAAGGCTATTGGAATTGAAAATGTGAACACATACTGTACGTGTAAGTTTGCAGATTGAAATCAAACAGTAGACACTAGACATGTAGGAAGAAGTGCCATGATGTGTAATAGTGAATGTTGTTGAATAATACTGGATTATTCATGTTAAATTAGAGGGGCTCTTACAGGGGTACATACAGTACAAGAAGATGCTGTTTCCAAACGTTTTACTACGTTGTTTAGTGGCCATAATGTTATGCTTATAACTAGCCGGCTGTGCGAAGACTTGTGCCGAATGTATGATGAATTATGAAGGGTTTTTTTTTGGAAATCTTTGTCTATAGTTCAGAGAAATGTAAAGACCTGCATAGTAAAACACATGTGCGTACCTGGTCTGAACACTAGTAGAACCACTTCTCCTTTTTTGGTGTGATCCTGTAGAATTCTCTGCACCTGAAACATACATGCAAACATGTGTAAATATTTCTGGTCAGTAACAGTACACTCATAGATAGCAGCTAGAGATGTCCGATATTGACTTCTTTACCAATATAAAATATCTCGATATTGTCCAACTCATAATATCTGATATCGATATCAACCGATACTGATATGTGGAGGCTTTTGTGGTGGAAAAACAATCAGAGGAGCATTCAGTGATTTGGAAAAAACCCAACAGACCAACAGCACGTGTAACAAGGCATGCCCCCACTTGATCATAATAGGAGGAAGGTTCCCCATACATATTTTTCCCCGATTGTGCGGCTCTATACATCTCTGTAAATGGTGTTTTACCGATATTGAAAAACAAAAATAGTCATGTTTTTATAATATTTCCCCCCCATTACCGTTATTTTCCGGTATTCATTTTTAAAGCCTATTCCCTGAGCTTGACGCATATGAAACCTGCCAAACTGTTGCAGTGATTCTTCGACAGTAAGATTAGAATGCTACTACAAGGTGGATCAGCTCATAGAAGGTTGTTGTTGTTGACACTGTCATAATAAAATGTGCAAGATGTGTGCAATACACAAGGAGAGCGTGGAACATCCCCAGTGACACTTCCCAGCCCTCTCTCGGCCTGTTCTCCCTCCTGCCGCTGGGGAAACAATACAAACGCATTCCATGCCAAAGCGGCAAGGCTGCAAAACAGTTTCTTTCCCCCCAGGCGCTCAAACTTCTGAACTCCAAGATAAAACAACAATGTCCTCTCTCATTAATTCTCACCACTAGGCATTCCAGGAACTCTGAATATGCATTTTTATGCATTATTATATAACTGTTTCTAGATATGCATATATTTATGAAATAGCAGTGGTAATCTTTTTTTATTTTATTTATCCTTCTTATTTATTTATTTATTTGGATTTAGATATGGAGTTATGCACTATTCCTTATTAGGGCATTAACGACTTGAATTTTTTTCAAGTCGACTTGTCAGACAGTCAAGTCGAAGTTGTATCGATTTATCGTTTTATGGCGCGGGGGGGGGATTCGTCGTGGTGGTTCCCCGAGGGGGGGTGGGGATCAAATGGTGCCGCTATATGCCGGCGCAGTGGTGCTTATACAAAACACATCGCGAGGCTACGCATGGCGCATGTGGCAAGCTTAATACAATATGAAAACAATATTGGCACACAGCGCAGCGTCCACTCCCAGGCCAGCCATAAAAACACATAGGCTAACATTATCAATACACAGCACTGAGCAGCCCACACATTAGAACGCAACAGAAGACATGATCGTTCTAACAGCAGCCACATCAGAATACGATCCATTTACAAGAAGCCTCCTCCTCCTCCACCACCATATCGCGCCGCGTTTCTTTTCTGTTCTATTCAGTAAATTAATGAGAATGACGCGGACAGAAGCATGCGTCCCGTGCGTCGCATGCGAAACGAGGAACAAGACGGCCACATCACTGTAACACGGGCGGGGAGGTGGTGGTTGATGATTCATCAATGATGAAGTCCTGTATTCCTCTGACACTGTTTGCTGTTCGATCTGATCCGTGTACGCAATGATCAGTGGAACGCCGCGCGCCCAACAGAAGACATGATCATTCTAACAGCGGCCACATCAGAATACGACCCATTTACATGAAGCGCCCTCCTCCTCTTCCACCACCACCACCACCACCACCATATCGCGCCGCGTTTCTTTTCTGTTCTATTCAGTAAATTAATGAGAATGACGCGGACAGAAGCATGCGTCCGGTGCGTACTACGCACGGGTGGTGGTTGATGAAGTCCTGTATTCCTTTGACACTGTTTGCTGTTCGATCTTATCCGTGTACGCAATGATCAGTGGAACACCGCGCGCCCAGAGCGCAAGATCGCGCTGCGTAAGATTGGTAAGCCTTAAGGCTGAACTCCGATAGAGTTGCAAAGGAAACTTCAAAGGAGACTTCTGTCCGTGGGTGACAGTAACCAATATTACAGTTGAATTATACACACACGCGTCGCACACATAGAGAAAGAAAAAAGGGGAAAACAAAGGTAAATGTTTAATTCCTCCTCTTTACTCCTTTCCCTCGGAGGAAGGGAAAAAAACAACTTATCGACCCGTGCTTTTTGGAGTCGACACGTGTTATGCAAATCGATGCATCGATGTATCGATTTTTTGGTTAAAGCCCTATTCCTTATTGTGCTGTCTCTCAGGAGGAACACACTTTCATTTTCTGATTTGTGCAGATAGACATGAATAAATAATCTGTGTGTGTGTGTGTGTGTGTGTGTGTGTGTGTGTGTGTGTGTGTGTGTGTGTGTGTGTGTGTGTGTGTGTGTGTGTGTGTGTGTCAGTGTATTATTAGATTGCATTATTAAGACGTTTTCGACCCTTGACAGGAAGACCCATCAAGAGTCGTAACATTGTGTCTTCTTCATCAAGCAACCCGTGAGCTTCAAAACTGTGTGCTGCGACTGCCTTCCTTTTTCATTATCATACGTATATATACTGTATATATAACCTGTGTGACTGTGAGTCCGCCTATATCTGCTCCATTGATCTTCAGTATACGGTCCCCGGCCTGCAGAGAGGGACACTGCTGTCTGTCCCACACCATCTTCACCAACACGGCGTGTCCTCCTGACCCCCCCGCCACCACACTGAACCCCAACGTGCCCAGGTCATTCCTCCCTATGACCACCGGGACCAGTTCTCCTCCTCCTCCTCCTCCTCCCCCTCCTCCCCCTCCTCCTCCCGACTCGGGGGCCGTCCCAGACGAAACTGTCCCCAGAGGAAGTGCCCTTCCTGGGCTGGGTCTGTTGGTGCAGGGAGGAGGTACTGGAGGTTGTTGGTGGTGATGATTGCTGGCAGGACATCCGTTGAAGCCGCATGACGGGGTCTCTGTAGGGGGCGTGAGGGTGACAGTCGTCTGAGGCATCGGGGGACGCTGGGTGGGGGCCGCGGGAGCGGTGGTTGAGGGCGTGTGGACGGCGGCACTGCTGTCGGTGGCGCTGTTGAGGGTGCTTGGCTGCGCAATGCTCTCTGGGTATGACAGCGGCAGGTTGGAGAGTGTGTGGGCAGTGGAGGAGATAATTGGGAGAGTGAAAGAGGACAGGTCGCTCTCGGAGGACTTGGAGCTCTGCCGTCGAAACAGTGAAGAAGAAGAAGAAGGGCCAGGGAGCGAACCCGTGCTGTAGCTCATCAGAGATGTCCTGAGAGAGGGGAGGGAATAGAGCAGAGGAGAGGTGAAAAACATTTATATACCTTTTTTAATCTGACAGCCATGCCGTGGTAACATGTAGTACCATGGTGTGATACCAATATGTCTTTCACTTGCAGGAATGGCACAGTTAGTGTGTGCTGTACCTGCGTGCATGCTAGAAGAACGCATCCTCTAAGTAGCGTCTGTTGGGCTGCCCAGCCCCAATGGAGCTCTTGCCCAGGCTACTGAGGCCAGGTTACTGAGGCCAGGTTACTGAGGCCAGGCTACTGATGCCAGGTTACTGAGGCCAGGCTACTGATGCCAGGTTACTGAGGCCAGGCTACTGATGCCAGGTTACTGAGGCCAGGTTACTGAGGCCAGGCTACTGAGGCCAGGTTACTGAGGCCAGGTTACTGAGGCCAGGTTACTGAGGCCAAGTTACTGAGGCCAAGTTACTGAGGCCAGGCTACTAAGGGCAGGCTACTAAGGCCAGCTGAGGCCAAGTTACTGAGGCCAAGCTACTAAGGCCAGGTTACTGAGGCCAAGTTACTGAGGCCAGGTTACTGAGGTCAAGTTACTGAGGCCAGGCTACTAAGGGCAGGCTACTAAGGCCAGCTGAGGCCAAGTTACTGAGGCCAGGCTACTAAGGCCAGGTTACTGAGGCCAGGTTACTGAGGCCAGGTTAATGAGGCCAGGTTAGTGAGGACAGGTTACTAAGGCCAGGTTTGTGATGCCAGGTTACTGAGGCCAGGGTACTAAGGCCAGGTTACCGAGGCCAATGTACCGAGGCCAAGCTACCGAGGTCAAGCTACCGAGGCCAAGTTACTGTGGCCAGGTTACTGAGGCCAGGTTACTGAAGCCAAGTTACTGAGGCCATGTTATTGAGGCCAGGTTACTGAGGCCAAGTTACTGAGGCCAGGTTACTGAGGACAAGATACTGAGGCCACGTTACTGAGGCCAGGTTACTGAGGCCAGGCTACTGAGGACAATCTACTGAGGCCAGGTTACTAAGGCTAGGCTTCTGAAAGAAAGGGGTGAGAGGGAAAACATCTTCTCTTCTGACCACAATACATCGATCATACATTGGCTGCCCCAAGAGCACCATTAAATTGCTGCAGTCGCAGACAAAAACATCACCAGAGTTAGAGGTGATTTATTTACAGGGTATCTGGAGAACTCGCTAGTTTTCTGACGCAGTTTACTGCACTTTTGTTTTACTTCCCTTCAAATTACACTGAATTGAGAGAGAGATGATAGTTCTTTAGAGTAATCAGACGGAGTAGAAATACCAAAAGTGTATTAATTTGTAAACAATATACTGAAATGGTAGGTCTACTTATCGTTGGTATTCACATACTCACCTTTTTATCATTATCTAGCTGACCATGTTTAAAAATATTAAATCAAATTATATTTTTATCCCACGATTTTGCAACCCACTTTTTCACCCAGTGCCAATTCCTAATGTAATCCTGGGCTCTACACACCCTCCGCCAAACCTGGGGAGGCAGCGGACTGGCCGCATGCTTCCTTCAATGCATGAGGAGTCCAAGCTGCCTTCTTTTCACCTGACAGGGGGTTTCCCTGGTTGGACGTAGCGCATGGAAAAGAACACGTATTCCAACCAGTTCCTGTCCCATCCATCAGGTTCCCGGCTGGCCAGGGGGAGGCAGTTTAGAGTCCAGGATTACAGCATGTTTTTGTGAGGGTGTCTAGGGGACACAGGGGGGGAGAACATGCAAACTCCACACAGAAAGACCCTTTCGCCAACCCCGCCTCGGGTATGGGCACTGATGACGTGGAGGAGGATACACGCCGCCAGCACCCACAGCGGCGCCCCTAGCGGGCTTCAAACCCAAGACCTTCTAGCTGTGAGGCGACTGTTCCATCGTACCCCTAGCTGACCATGTTTGACCAGAATTGACCAGAACCTAATTTGATTTTTGATCACTTTGGAAATTAACTATAACATCTGTGGAGATGACAATACTGCTGTCTTCACAATGCAGAGAGATGTCCAGTATTCATATACAGTCAGTATCACATGCTACTGTACCACATTTTCTATGACTTATAAACTACATTTTAAATTAAACAGAATATATATATATATATATATATATATATATATATATATATATATATATATATATATATATATATATATATATATATATATATGTTTTGTCATTATTATTATTATTACCCCTATTGTATTTTGCGTCCACAACACGTATCAACTCCTGCTGGTGCACACACCAAACTTCCGCGCCCCATGGTGCAGACTGTGGGGCCGTGAAAAATCACCGGTTGGATTCTAAATTTCTTCTGTGTCCCCCTCTGCGTGTGGCATCCACTAGTTCGCCCATCAATCCCACAGATTAGTTTTTTATTCCATTTTATTCATTTGTTTGTATTTAGGGTCATTTTCTGCAGTTCAAGCATACTTCCACAGGGTGGCAGGCTATTTCCAAAACTATTGGAAGTGCACGTGTGCACTTCCAATAGTTTTGGACAACACTACATAGCCAGCTCTACCCGATATAAAATGTATTTTGCAGATCTATTTGGACAATCCACACACTTTAAAGATCTAAATGGCCCTTCTGCATGTTTTGGAGATCTAATTGGTCAATCCATACCTTTCACAGATCTAATAGGCACAGATCTAATATGTTCTCACACCTGGCGGGCCCAGGCAAGACTCAGGTGCACAGGCTGTACCTGTGTACCATATTAGACTCCATCAGACTCCAACACACTAGCTCAGCTCTAGAAAGCTATAGGCTCTGTCAGGGTGCACAAGGCAGAACTCTACCATGGTCTAGAAATGTCCATTTGAAACTACTCGTCGTGCACACGAAACTAGTGTCTATGCACACAGTGTTTAGTTGCAATTGTGTGAGTACATACAGGGCTGACAACAGCTCAGCACACCCCAACATACTCTATTAACGCAGTGAACAACTAGTACAGCCTTTCCTGGTGTGATCCATTTTCTCACCCCCTGGCCTTGTCAATTCTACCACTAGGCAGGACTAGGCCAGACTTGGGTGCCCTACACCTGTTCTAGAAATACTCAATAAATGGTCGTGCACACAGAAATGTTGCCCGTGCACACATCGTTTAGTTGCAATGGTGTAAGTACATACAGGTCTGACAACAGCCTAATAGAGCCCAGTATGTCCAGCAAAGCCCCCCAAGGGCATCTTAACCAGATCCATCCCATTATAGTCCAGTAGTACACTCTCTTCTAGTCCGTGGACACCTGGTGGGCCCAGGCAAGACTCGAGTGCACCAGGCTGTACCTGTGTACCGTATTAGACTCCATCAGACTCCAACACAATAGCTCAGCTCTAGAAAGCTATAGGCTCTGTCAGGGTGCACAAGGCAGAACTCTACCATGGTCTAGAAATGTCCATTTGAAACTACTCGTCGTGCACACGAAACTAGTGTCTATGCACACAGTGTTTAGTTGCAATTGTGTGAGTACATACAGGGCTGACAACAGCTCAGCACACCCCAAGATACTCTATTAACGCAGTGAACAACTAGTACAGCCCTTCCTGGTGTGATCCATTTTCATATAGCAGAGTACACCCCCTGGCCTTGTCAATTCTACCACTAGGCAGGACTAGGCCAGACTTGGGTGCCCTACACCTGT
This sequence comes from Benthosema pterotum, assembly GCA_039105355.1. Lineage (NCBI taxonomy): Eukaryota > Metazoa > Chordata > Actinopteri > Myctophiformes > Myctophidae > Benthosema > Benthosema pterotum. The sequence goes on along the minus strand of CM076968.1, from coordinate 29,696,375 downwards.
TCTAGAAATACTCAATAAATGGTCGTGCACACAGAAATGTTGCCCGTGCACACATCGTTTAGTTGCAATGGTGTAAGTACATACAGGTCTGACAACAGCCTAATAGAGCCCAGTATGTCCAGCAAAGCCCCCCAAGGGCATCTTAACCAGATCCATCCCATTATAGTCCAGTAGTACACTCTCTTCTAGTCCGTGGACACCTGGTGGGCCCAGGCAAGACTCGAGTGCACCAGGCTGTACCTGTGTACCGTATTAGACTCCATCAGACTCCAACACACTAGCTCAGCTCTAGAAGGCTATGCTATAGGCTCTGTCAGGGTGCACAAGGCAGAACTCTATCATGGTCTAGAAATGTCAATTTAAAACTACTCGTCATGCACACGAAACTATTGTCTATGCACACAGTGTTTAGTTGCAATTGTGTGAGTACATACAGGGCTGACAACAGCTCAGCACACCCCAACATACTCTATTAACATGGTGAATACCTAGCCCAGCCTTTCCTGGTGTGATCCATCCTCTTACAGCATAGTACACCCTCTGGCCTTGTCAATTCTACCACCTGGCAGGACTAGGCCAGACTTCGGTGCCCTAGACCGCAATGCATTATGCCCTAAAAGACTCAAACATGTTGTTTTCAGATGTAGCAGGCTGTGCCAGGCTCCAACAGGCTTTACTATGCTATAAAAGGCAATTCTGTATGGTGGACTAGAATTACTTAATAAAACTATTGGTCGTGCACACGGAACTGCTGCCCGTGCACACATCGTTTAGTTGCAATGGTTTAAGTACATACAGGTCTGACAACAGCCTAATAGAGCCCAGTATGTCCAACAGAGCCCCCTAAGGGCATCTTAACCAGATTCATCCCACTGTAGTCCAGTAGTACACCCTCCTCCAGTCCGTTCTCACACCTGGCGGGCCCAGGCAAGACTCAGGTGCACAGGCTGTACCTGTTTACCGTATTAGACTCCATCAGACTCCAACACACTAGCTCAGCTCTAGAAGGCTATGCTATATGCTCTGTCAGGGTGCACAAGGCAGAACTCTATCATGGTCTAGAAATGTCAATTTAAAACCACTCGTCGTGCACACGAAACTATTGTCTATGCACACATCGTTTAGTTGCAATGGTGTAAGTACATACAGGTCTGACAACAGCCTAATAGAGCCCAGTATGTCCAACAGAGCCCCCCAAGGGCATCTTAACCAGATTCATCCCACTATCGTCTAGTAGCTGTAGGAGGCTGTGCCAGGCTCTAACAGGCTCTACAAGCTGGACAAGGCAAATCTGTATGGTGTTCTAGAAATACTCAATAAATGGTCGTGCACACAGAAATGTTGCCCGTGGAGGAGGCTGTGCAGCAGGCTCCAACAGGCTCTACTAGGCTGTACAAGGCAAATTTGTATGGTGTTCTATAAATACTCAATAAACCTATTGGTCGTGCACACAGAAATGTTGCCCGTGCACACATCGTTTAGTTGCAATGGTGTAAGTACATACAGGTCTGACAATAGCCTAATAGAGCCCAGTATGTCCAGTAAAGCCCCTCAAGGGCATCTTAACCAGATCCATCCGACTATCGTCCAGTAGCTGTAGGAGGCTGTGCCAGGCTCCAACAGGCTCTACAAGCTAGACAAGGCAAATCTGTATGGTGTTCTAGAAATACTCAATAAATGGTCGTGCACACAGAAATGTTGCCCGTGCACACATCGTTTAGTTGCAATGGTGTAAGTACAGTACATACAGGTCTGACAACAGCCTAATAGAGCCCAGTATGTCCAACAGAGCCCCCCAAGGGCATCTTAACCAGATTCATCCCACTATAGTCCAGTAGTACACCCTCCTCCAGTCCGTTAAGACACCTGGTGGGCCCAGGCAAGACTCGGGTGCACCAGGCTGTACTTGTGTACCGTATTAGACTCCATCAGACTCCGACACACTAGCTCAGCTTTAGAAAGCTATACGCTCTGTCAGGGTGCACAAGGCAGAACTCTACCATGGTCTAGAAATCTCCATTTAAAACTACTCGCCGTGCACACGAAACTATTGTCTATGCACACAGTCTTTAGTTGCAATTGTGTGAGTACACCTACTCCAGCCCTTTCTGGTATGTTCCATTCTCTTACAGCATAGTACACCCCCTGCCCTTGTCAATTCTACCACCAGGCAGACTTGGGTGCCCTAGACCGCAATGCATTATGCCCTAAAAGACTCAAACATGTTGTTTTCAGATGTAGCAGGCTGTTTCAGGCTCCAACAGGCTTTACTATGCTATAAAAGGCAATTCTGTATAGTGGACTAGAAATACTCAATAAAACTATTGGTCGTGCACACGGAACTACTGCCGTGCACACAATGTTTAGTAGCACTGGTGTGGGTATGTGCACAGATGACAACAGCCTAATAGAGCCCACTAGAGTCCTGCAAAGCCCCCCACCAAGGGAATCTTAACCAGATCTATCCCACTATAGTACAGTGCATTGCGGTCTAGGGCACCTAAGTCTGGCCTAGTCCTGCCTGGTGGTAGAAATGACAAGGCCAGGGATTGTACTATGCTGTAAGAGAATGGAACACACCAGGAAGGGCTGGAGTTGGTGTTCACTGTGTTAATAGAGTGTGTTGGGGTGTGCTGGGCTGCTGTCAGCCCTGTATGTATTCACACAATTGCAACTAAACACTGTGTGCATAGACAATAGTTTCGTGTGCACGACGAGCAGTTTTAAATGGACATTTCTAGACCATGATAGAGTTCTGCCTTGTGCACCCTAACAGAGCATATAGCATAGCCTTCTAGAGCTGAGCTAGTGTGTTGGAGTCTGATGGAGTCTAATACGGTACAGCCTGGTGCACCGGAGTCTTGCCTGGTCCTGCCAGGTGTGAGAACAGACTGGAGGAGGGGGTACTACTGGACTATAAAGGGATGGATCTGGTTAAGATGCCTTTGGGGGGGGGGGCTTGCTGGACTATAGTGGGCTCTATTAGGTTGTTGTCAGTATGTACTTGCCTTTATGTACTTACACCATTGCAACTAAACGCTGTGTGCACGGGCAGTAGTTCCAAGTGCACGACCAATAGTTTGGTCGTGCAGATTTGCCTTGTACCGCCTAGTAGAGCCTGTTGGAGCCTTGCACAGCCTCCTATAGCAGCTGGACTATAGTGGGACTGGTTAAGATTCTCTTGGTGGGGGGCTTTGCTGGACTCTAGTGGCCTCTATTAGGCTGTTCTCAGCTGTGTACGTACCCACACCATTGCTACTAAACAGAGTGTGCACGGGCAGTAGTTCTGTGTGCACGACCAATAGTTTTATTGAGTATTTCTAGTCCACCCTACAGAATTGCCTTTTACAGCCTAGTAGAGCCTGTTGGAGCCTGGTACAGCCTGCTACAGCTGAAAACAACCCGTTTGAGTCTTTTAGGGCATAATGCATTGCTTTCTAGGGCACGCAAGTCTGGCCTTGTCCTGCCTGGTGGTAGAACTGACAGGACCAGGGGGTGTACTATGCTGTAAGAGGATAGATCACACCAGGAAGGGCTGGACTAGGTGTTCACTGTGTTAATAGAGTATTTTGGGGTGTGCTGGGCTGTTGTCAGCCCTGTATGTATTCACACAATTGCAACTAAACACTGTGTACATAGACAATAGTTTCGTGTGCATGACGAGTAGTTTTAAATGGACATTTCTAGACCATGATAGAGTTCTGCCTTGTGCACCCTGACAGAGCATATAGCATAGCCTTCTAGAGCTGAGTTAGTGTGTTGGAGTCTGAAGTCCAATACGGTACAGCCTGGTGCACCCGAGTATTGCCTGGCCCCGCCAGGTGTGAGAACGGACTGGAGGAGAGGGTACTACTGGACTATAGTGAGATGGATCTGGTTAAGATGCCCTTGGGGGCTTTGCTGGACTCTAATGGGCTCTATTAGGCTGTTGTCAGCCGTGTACGTACCCACACCATTGCAACTAAACGGTGTGTGCACGGGCAGTAGTTCCGTGTGCACGACCAATAGTTTGGTCATGCAGATTTGTCTTGCACAGCCTAGTAGAGCATGTTGGAGCCTGGCACAGCCTCCTACAGCTACTGGACTATAGTGGGATGGATCTGGTTAAGAATCCCTTGGTGGTGGGATTTGCTGGACTCTAGTGGGCTCAATTAGGCTGTTGTCAGCCGTGTACGTACCCACACCATTGCTACTAAACGTTGTGTGCACGGGCAGCAGTTCTGTGTGCATGGCCAATAGTTTTATTGGGTATTTCTAGTCCACGATACAGAATTGCCTTTTACAACATACTAAAGCCTGTGGGAGCCTGGCACAGCCTGCTACAGCTGAAAACAACCTGTTTGAGTCTTTTAGGGCATAATGCATTGCGGTCTAGGGCACCCAAGTCTGGCCTAGTCCTGCCTGGTGGTAGAATTGACAAGGCCAGGGGGTGTACTATGCTGTAAGAGAATGGATCACACCAAGAAGGACTGGACTAGATGTTCACTGTGTTAATAGAGTATGTTGGGGTTTGCTGGGCTGTTGTCAGCCCTGTATGTATTCACACAATTGCAACTAAACGCTGTGTGCATAGACAATAGTTTTGTGTGCACGACGAATGGACATTTCTAGACCATGATAGAGTACTGCCATGTGCACCCTGATAGAGCCTATAGCATAGCCTTCTAGAGCTTAACTAGTGTGTTGGAGTCTAATACGGTACAGCCTCGTGCACCCGAGTCTTGCCTGGGCCCGCCAGATGTAGAACGGATTGGAGGAGGGGGTACTACTGGACTATAGTGGGATGGATCTGGTTAAGATGCCCTTGGGGGGGCTTTGCTGGACTCTAGTAGAATTGACAAGGCCAGGGGGTGTACTATGCTGTAAGAGAAAGCTGGGCTGTTGTCAGCCCTGTATGTATTCACACAATTGCAACTAAACGCTATGTTTTGTGTGCACGACAAATGGACATTTCTATACCATGATTGTGAGTTCAAAAGCCTGAAGCAGTAAGCTTGACTCCAAAAACAGTAATCCAGGTCCACAAAGAATGAAGGTTTCAACTGTTTACTAGCAAAAAAGTCAGGCGTACAAAAACAGAAAAAACAACAAACATTCAAATAAAAGGTGTTCAAAGTAGTCCAAAGTAGTCAAATATTTTCAAGGTTCTTTCATAAGTTACTATTTTGTCTGGTTACTATCCTCTTTCTGTGGTTACTATTTTCTTTCTGTGGGTCAAAAAACTGTTTCTGCTCCCACTCAAGCTTCCAGCACTGAACTGACTAATTAGAGCCTGACATACAGCTGCTGCAAGCCAGCCTCAGTAAGCTGGTTAAGTGGCTACACACTCTTATAGGCTGAACCTCAATTGGCTCATTTACACCCTAGGCAGCACACACAGTGTAAACAAGACACACCCTTCTATACACACACACACACACAGACATTTTCAGTTCCAAATATGACTCTAACAATGATAGAGAGTACTGCCCTGTGCACCCTGATAGAGTCTATAGCATAGTCTTCTAGACCTTAACTAGTGTGTTGGAGTCTGATGGAGTCTAATACGGTACAGCCTATTGCACCCGAGTCTTGCCTGGGCCTGCCAGGCGTGACAACGGACTGGAGGAGGGGGTACTACTGGACTATAGTGGGATGGATCTGTTTAAGATTAAATATGTAAAAGATTTGGATTGACCAATTTGATCTGCAAAATACGCGGATGGGACAATTAGATCTGTAAAAGGTGTGGATTGACCAATTAGATCTGCAAAATATGCAGAAGGGCAAATTAGATCTCCAAAACAAGTGGATGGGCCAATTAGTACCTGTAAAAGGTGTGGATTGACCAATTAGATCTACAAAACATGCAGAAGCGTCAATTAGATCTGTAAATGCTGTGGATTTACCAATTAGATCTCCAAAACATGCGGATGGGCCAATTACATCTGTAAAAGGTGTTGTTTGGCTGTACCAGGAAGTAACTATGAATTAGAAATGTCCATGGATAACTATTGCTTGTGGACATGAACTTTGCAAGTGCACACATTAGATCTGTAAAATGTGTTGTTTGACTGTATCAGGCAGTAACTGTGCTATGAACTAGACATGTGCATGTAAAACTATTGCTTGTGGACACAAACTATGCAAGTGCACACATTGATCTCTGCTGCCCCCCGTTGACAAAAAACAGTCAGCACAGCCGTGTGCACTTACAGGAGTCATACATGACTCCTGTACGTGAAATTTAGTGCACTTGCCATAGTTGCTTGGTGAAATGCACTTGACAAGTTTTTCGCAAAAAATTTGTGCACAAACCCAAGCTCTAATATGGGGAACTCCCTGCCGTGCACGCAAAATATTATTATTATTATTATTATTATTATTATTATTATTATCATATTTTACCTATGTGTTCCACTGTTAGACAGACCTCCGTCAGAGTCACTGTGATTGGCCGTGGTCCTGTCAGGAGGGGGTGGAGGGGGCACAGAGGCCACACCCACAGTGGGCGTGTCTGGGGAGGTTGGTGTGGCCAGACCGTCCAGTCCATTGGTCAGTGGTTGAGCAGCATATGAGGGTGAAGTGTGAGCTGGTACTGAGAGAGAAGAGAGAGGAGATTTAGATCTGATGCCAATTCTACATATGGCTTTGAAATCATGATAGTTTTCTTGAAAAACCCATGCTTTTATATCAAACATTATTTTTCTCAAGTCAAGGCCCCCCTTAAAAATAGCAGATCTATAAGCTTGTCGCTTGTACATCTGCTATTTTTCACTAAGTATACAATATTGCTTAAAGCACTGATTCCGTTCACATTACACTGTGCTGCATCTGGGAGCCATAGCTAGGGCAGCCACTGTCTACTCTGAAAGCAAAGCTGTTTTTAAGGACCAGGAGAGAACGAATAGTTCACCTGTAGCGTCACCATTAGTGTCCAGAGTGTGACTGTAGTTGAGGGGCGTCCGGGGAGGGAGGGGGGGCTCAGTCGGGGTAACTGGGGTCTAAATGAGAGAGGGACAAAATTAAAAGCCATTTAATTTTAATGTTCTTCCAGACCAACATGATCTGCACTGAGAAGTTGATCACCCCGTTATGAAGAGCACCAAGTACTTTATGAAAAACAACATGCAGACTTCAAAGGCACAGAGGCTTACACGCTTCTGTGGTTGTGAAAATAGGCATGCAACTTGCACGTGCACGTGCGCGCACGCGCGCACACACACACACACACACACACACACACAGACGAAGCAGTGGAAGAATGCAGAGCAAGAGAAACAGAGAGAGGGGGAGAGAGAACATGGTGACATCACATGCAATCTACTTCTAGTGAAGCGGGGACTCTAAAAGCTATGTGTTGTACATTTTCAAAAAATGTTCAGCTAAAACATTGCTATGAATATAAATAACATACACATTGCACTCAGTGTGCAAGGATGTTTTGCGTGACTATTTTCTTATTTATTTATTTTTTGTGGATTTTGCATATATGCAAAATGAAGTGGAAGAAATGAATCCTATGTGCACCTACTACATATCCTATTAGCTCCATAGTCAAATGTCAGTGAAAGGATGACTGCCTGCATATTGCCTTATTCTATCTGCTAACAAGGAGTCCAATTAGGGGTTGTCAAGATAACAACAAAGAAGCCGGTTTGTGAAAGCCCTAGGGGGTGCGGTAGAGTCTGGAGAGGAGAGCTTTGAGGCTGTGGCGGAGAATATGGGACTATTTAGTCCTTTGGTTGATACAGAGATCTGACCTAACTTCAACTGATGTACTAAGCAACTACTCTTTTACTTAAACCCCCCCTGTGGAGCTTGGAAGGCTTACTTAGAGTTAAAAAGGGAGCACCTTGTTCCAACTGTGAATTGTACAAATATTCTCAGCAGGTCCTATGGGTATCTACGTGTACGTGACAAAAAATATATACAGAACGGAAAAGTACACTGTGGCAGCTTCTGTCAATATTCAATGTGTCTATAAGTCTGTGTGTGTGTGTGTGTGTGTGTGTGTTGTGTGTGTGTGTGTGTGTGTGTGTGTGTGTGTGTGTGTGTGTGTGTGTGTGTGTGTGTGTGTGTGTGTGTGTGTGTGTGTGTGTACTCACTGTGTCCATGGTCTGTTTGGGACATCCATCGGGGTTGTACAGCATGGGGTAGCCTCTCCTCAGGACCACGTCCACACTCTGTCCCTGAGGGACTGACTTCAACAGCTCTACCACCTCCTTATGAGAATGTCCTAACACACAGCTGTCGTTTATATACACCAGGATGTCAGCTGGGGGATGAGAGAGATAAGAGAGGGTTAATTCATGAGTCATCAACATACCGTAAGGAAATGCCGTAGATATAGTCATCTACTGCAGTACGATGCACTCACTATCTATGATGTTACTGTATGTATGACTCCAAATCTTAAATTATTAAATGATGAAAAGTAATCGTAAACGTAGGGACAGACCACCATGCACATGGCACATGTAGGATTTAATTTGTGACGTATGAAAGATTTGTAAAAAAAAATAAAAAAATAAAAATAAAAAATACAAATGGCGGAGATACTAAGTTAGCTTACTGGTAGTGTCCGCAATTGGAACTGGTTGTTTCTGTTTACAGTATTAGTTTCAGATAGGCATTAATAAAAGGAGTAATGAAAGAGTGTGCCACTTAGTTATCACCGGTGCTCCTAGAATATTTACACCAAACACACACAAATACACACATACAATTACTACATGCACTTACTGACCTGGGATTTAGTAGGGTTTTTATTTACAGATTACAGTGCATAACATATAGACAACAATAGCTTTCCATTTATGAAACCCGGTTGGGGGAAATCCTCTTTACAGTCTTCTATGAATGTTCTGTTTCCTCTTTAGACTCTTGGATGATTTTTTTTTTCTGATATTTAAAAAGAAACCTCAAGAAAATTCATAAAACAATCCATATCTGTTCAAGAGACATGAACTGTTTTGAACTCATGAAAGAGACCATGAAAGAGCTCCTGTTAAAAGGGGAGTATGATTATCTCCAGATAAAATGTTTTTAACCGTTTGATGAAGTGCCAGATTCAAGGAATAGTACCTGGAAATCACATGTGCATTTCTATCTGCATCTGTAACATTTGACTACACATATATTACCTGTATTGGGTGAATATATTTGTCCATAGAGTCTAGCTCAACTATGTTCAGTGCAAACCTCATCTTATCATTGATATTATTAGTATGTATTAGTATTTAGTAGTAGTAGTATTTGTCATGCAGTGATAGTAATAGTTACCTGTATTTAGAACAGGTGGACCTCCAGGCGTTACACTGTACACTTGAAGGAACTCTCTGGGCCGACTTCCTCCGACAATATTAAAACCAAAACCTCTGGGACCTTTAGACAGACGAGTGTGGACGGAATATCCCAGTAACTGACTGGGCTGATCTGTGAATGCTGGTACTACCAGGGAGAGAGAGAGAGAGAGAGAGAGAGAGAGAGAGAGAGAGAGAGAGAGAGAGAGAGAGAGAGAGAGAGAGAGAGAGAGAGAGAGAGAGAGAATGAATGAAGTGGCCTTAAGACAGGTGGACAGACGGATAGACAGACAGACAAACAGGCTTACATTCATTAGTAGATACTGTCTCTCTACTCTGGGTCCGGGGGTCCGACCAGCTGGTTGTCTTTGAGATATGACTGAAACACAAGTGGTATCATCATCATTATTGGTTGGGAATCACTCATTTTACTTTCTACAGCACTGATTTTTTTTTGTAAAGCGAAAACTCAGTTAACGACTTGGTGGAACCAAGTTAGAGTAAACCACATTGTAGGGTTAAACTCCACTACACCCTAGACACCCTCACAAAAACATGCTGTAATCCTGGACTCTAAACTACCTCCCCCTGGCCAGCCGGGGCGCCTGATGGAGGGGACAGGAACTGGTTGGAATAACGTGTTCCTTCCACGCGCTACGTCCAACCAGGGAAACTCCCCCCTGTCAGGTGAAAAGAAGGCAGCTTGGACTCCTCATGCATTGAAGGAAGCATGAGGCCAGTCCGCTGCCTCCCCAGGTTGGCGGAGGATGTGTAGAGCCCAGGATCACATTAGGAATTGGCACTGGGTGAAAAAATGGATTACAAAATCGTGGGATAAAATATATTAAAAAAAAAATAAAATAAAAAAAAATAAAAAAATAACTCCACTACATCCTAATATGATGATGAAGTATTGACATTCAACCCAACTACCGGTGCTACATATGAGTACAACTCCACAGCGTAGTTGAACTCACTCTATGTAGTAAGGCTCTCCTGACTCGCTGTACGCCAGCTCCCAGTTGTCAGGCAGGGGTCCCCCTCGATCTCTCTCTCCTCCTCTGCTTGTCGAGATGTTCCCCGCTCCATTCTCTGCCCCCCCACTACTGGCTCTGGACGACTCCCATGATTGGCTGAGAGGCAGGCCGGTGGGCGGGGCACCGATCACTCCAACAGATCCTGCTGTCAATCAACAGAGCGGTGTTAGTGAAATGTACCCGCCCCGGTCACTGAAGCACACAGGTGCGCACCTGTGTGTACCGGTATGTGTGTGTGCGTGCGTGTGTATGTACCAGACAGTCCACTGTCTTCCTCACTGTTCTCTCCTTCCTCTACAGCTTTCTCCAAGTTGCTCAGTGACTTGCTGCGTGTTCTGAAGTTCCTCAATAGGTTTCTGTGTTCCTGGTAGGTGATTGGTGGACTCTCTGGTCCAATGTGGACTGGACGGGGCGTACCATAGTAGTTCCCTGAAAGTGGACACAGACAACAAAATCAACGCAAAATCAGTCATGATGATATAATAACCAATGTTCTGTACTACAAAGACCACTGGTGACCACTCGCTTGAGTGCCATTGCGTGGGCCATACACAATTTTGTTCTGGTAGGAGTGAGAGAACACAGCCCTGGTGGCCTCTGGGTTGATTGACTAGGGTCATGCTCTTCTGCAGGTATAGATTCCTAGATATAGAGGCTCAGTAATATGTTGTATGTACATTAGTCATGCTGGTGCTCTCACAATCGTAGTCTAAACGGGTCTGAGTGATACAAATATAATGTAATAGTTACATAGTTTATAGTATAGTATAGTATAGTATAGTATAGTATAGTATAGTATAGTATAGTATAGTATAGTATAGTATAGTAGTAATAGTTTGTGTGCTTTTGTTTCTAACCTTTGAACTTGCCACTCTCCAGCAGTGCTCCTGACTCCTCCAAAGAGAAGAACTCCTCAATGGAGACAAAGTTGTAGTCGACTCCTGAGATCTCCCCCTCTCGCGGCTGTCTCGTCGTACCTACAGTATACAGTACACAGGTCAGTGACATCATCTTTGAAGCTGCTTTGTTCATAATGTTAATGCTCATAATTTATATTTCCCCTTTTGAAAATAAGTTAAACAAAAGTGCCATGAATCGGGTGTTGGTGTTTTTTCACCTGCTGTCAAATCTTTCAGGCTTTCATCCCCGTTCAGACATTGCTAAAAATAGATCCCAAAAGTGGTAGTAGTAATAGTAATGCTTAGGGTTAAGAAAAGGTTCCTACAGTACAGTACAACCGCCAGGAACTGCTCTTTGCCACTAGATCTGCTAGAACAATTCTCACCATTAACCTGGCTCTGACAGTGGAGCCCACTGACCACTTTAACACCCTGCCAACCAACAGCTCTACTGTAGGAGTTCCGTGGACCGTACCCTGAAAGATCTAGACCTCCAGCCAAATGTAATAACCTAATGGATACAATAACATCGCAGCTGAACTCCTCAGTGAGGGAAGAACGACCATCATTCTTTCGATAGTGTGTTTGTTCGGAAAGAACAGAGAGATGTTTGACATGATCCTGTGGCACAGCTTTAAGAAAAGCAGAGTGAATAGCAAACTGTGTTGTGCATATCTTTTGTAGACATATGACAGCATGAGCAACCTTGCTTTATACAGACTGGAGTCACCATCAACACCAACAAAACTGATCAAACTGTCCACCATCCCTGCTTTCAAATGGCTTGTATAGTCTGCTGTCTGCACAAAGATATTGAAAACCATTTCAAACAAGGTAAGCTAAATCCTCATTTGGTTGTCTAAGTTAAGAAGTCTTCCCGGACAACAATCAAACATGTGGTTGTATGCAGTCTGTATCTTCACTATGGCGTGTGGATTTGAGGAATGGGCCATGTACAGCCACTATCTCAAAACTTCCATGCGCTCCCTTCTTACAGGGTGTGGCATATATGGACAACCAGCAGCACACTGCATAGCAAAGTATGCAAAGAGGCATGCCTATAAAAGCCCACGCCTCTGCATTTACATGCCCGCCACTTTGCATCCATGATCAGATTACAGCCACCAGAAGATGCACAAGTAAATCATCAACATTATGAACATCACAACACAAGTCTGTGTCAGTGTGTGTGTGTGTGTGTGTGTGTGTGTGTGTGTGTGTGTGTGTGTGTGTGTGTGTGTGTGTGTGTGTGTGCATGTGCATGCGTGCATTTGTATACATACAAGGCACAGCTCTCAGGTACAGGTTCTCTCTGATGAGCTGTTGGAGTTGACTGTCCATGGAGGATGGAGTGAAACATTTACTAAGAAATAACCTGAGGTCTTTACACAGAGAGAGACCTACAGAGACAGACATACAGAGAGGGACAGAGAGACAAGGAGAGAGACAGCGAGAGAGAGAAGGTTTTAAACAGTTTCATAGAGAACCAACAACAGATTTATCCATGGCACACACGCATGCGTGCACGGTTTTGATGTATGATACCAGTTATGAGACTCAGTTATCACCAAATGGCCACCCTGGAAATGACAGAAGTCCTGTCAGACTGCCCAAGGACAACCTATGTCATTGCCATCTATTCACAGCTTTGTCATATATTGTCCATAAAGTACCCTAAGCCGATTATATCATTATTGTTTTAAGCCATTCATGTGTAGATTTACCCTCTCTTTGTTATTCATGGGTACATATTAACATGTTCCTCATGCATCATGTATCTTGATCACTTAACCCCAGAGATAATGTGTATCGACCTCTGTAGGACTAGTAGAGAAAAGTGTGTTTTGAAGAAAACACACTAGGGCACAATGTTGATTTTATGACCTACAAGAGTTATGGGCCAAAACATGAAGTTTTGTTCTATTCTTCCTTGGTTAGTGGATGCAAACTCTGCATGCAAACTAGGTTCTGTAGTTCAAGATTCTAGACTGTGACTTCACCCAATTTATCGTAGACTCACCTGGTGAGACAGTCTTTATTCTAATTGGATGAGGACAGGAGTTAAGGACCCCTCTGACATCGCCGAGCGTCATGCCCAGTACGGGCGTCCCACCAATCTCTAGGATGACATCGCCAACTGTAGTCCCGCCCCCCGGGGCAGCCGTGACAAATGGGAACTCTCCATAATCCGCTCCGCCGCCCACAGCCAAGCCCAGCTCCCCTGAGGCTCCGCCCAGTGGAACAAAGCTCTCCTGCACCTGAGAGACAGGGGGATAGGAAAGGAAAATATGGAAGGAGAGATGGCAGGAAAGGAAAGTAGGAAGAAAGGAATGGAATACAGTAAATAAAGTCTAAGATAAAAATGAATTGAACACTATATATGAAATACTGGAAATGACTAAATAAATGCATGAAAATGCATCTCATTCTATTCTGTGAAATCAATCAGGTTTGTGTTATACAATATGACAGAGAGACAGTACCTTGGAGCGCCAGTGCAGCTTCTTGACTGTGGCCTTAGACATGATGGCCGTTCTGAAGAAGAACACAAGACAACTAGTTTAGAGCAGATCCTCTCAAACTTTTAAAGTCATTGTGACTTTAAATCTAAAAAAAAAAATTTGGTGCCATTGTTGGACCATTGTTCAACATTTGTGTTGGAGGTTTGAAAATAGCCAATCTACGAGCTCATAAACCGTTGCATTGTGATATACAGTTGGGTCTGCTGAAAAAACCTGGCCAGGCTGAAAGAGGTCTCAATGGGGTCATAACTCATGTGCAGATAAAGCATGGGTCAAAAAAGAGTTAAATTTCCAGAAACCATTAAAGTCTTTAGTCACATAAAGTCTGTAGGAGCCCAAAGAATAATTACAAGCGCACAGAAGTTTTATAGCAAGCAAACAAGTCAAACATACAGTAAAAAATAATAATTTGTTATAGGATTGTATCATATTAATTGTGTAATGTTATGCATTTACTTTGTGTTGATACTTTTGTTGACTGCCTTTTGTTTTTCTTGTTGTTTTTATCTGATCTTGTACAGCACTTTGGTTGGCCTTTGTAAATGTGCTGGCAGATAATGATAAATGTGTCATTCTAGTATAGTGCACTTTGTATTGAGCCATCTAAACAGGTTTAGTCGTCTAAACAGTGTCGTTTTTGTCTATAATGGTCTTGTGATAGTTTGGCATATTGAGAAGCACAATACAGTAGTTACTTTATTGTGCTCAGCTCTTATATAAAGTTATACAGTATACACATTGAAAAGCAACAGAGCATAAAACGTGTGATATGTTCTTTTATTTTCCTGTTCTTGTACCCTGAGTGTTTGTCCTAGCAGGTCCGACTGGCCTTCATTGACTTCATTGACCAGTGCAACAAATATCCGCCTGGAATAGACCATATCTTATTTTGATAAAACACACACACACACACACACACACACACACACACACACACACACACACACACACACACACACACACACACACACACACACACACACACACACACACACACACACACACACACACACACACACACACACACACACACACACACACACACATGGCAGCTTAACTACTTTGGCTGGTGATCTCCTGGAACCCCCACAAGGACCGTAGGGTCCCTCGGACCTACTTTTAGAATCACTTGAAATAAGAGATGAGTCAGCTATCCATATCCACCAATAAACATGACTGGTTGGAGTTGGGAGATGGAGAAAAACAGTTATGTAGCCTCGGAGGAGTACTGTGTGTGTGTGTGAGAGAGAGAGAGAGAGAGAGAGAGAGAGAGAGAGAGAGAGAGAGAGAGAGAAGAGAGAGAGAGAGAGAGAGAGAGAGAGAGAGAGAGAAAGAGAGATTCCCCATTGAGTGTTACCATCTGCTGTACACTACCAGTAGAATGCATGCACACACGCACACGCACACACACACACACACACACACTTCCATTCAATCCACGCCACACATTTCTGATTTCACCACTGCTACTGCACCCTACTGTCTCACCTGCCAGTGAGGAGCTCCCACAGCAGAGGTACGTGGCACCTACGTCATACTCCTCCCATTCAACACCCATTCCCATTCGACAGGAGACACCCTAGCAGCTAGCACACACCAATTTGTTGCTGTGGGGCAAAATGCCCTACTTGATCATACCATGGCATCAGACAAAAGTATCAAAAGTAGCAGGCTAAAAAGGTGCCTTGTAGATCAGCTACTTATTATTATTATTACCCTTATTGATTCCTGACAAAAAATAACAAAGAGGTTTCCATTGATAGACATGATGCAATTCAATCATTATTGGTGCTATTTTTACAGAATTATATATGATATTATTATGTTATTGTTGTATGTTTCCGCTATTAGAGAGATTTAAATGATATAATAAAGAGTAAAGACCATGGCCTGGAGGTTTGTGACACTGTAACCAGTTATTTCAGGCAGCTGTTGATGAAGCTGAAGCTTAATGACTGATGACAGATTTTGTATGTTTCGTATGTTTATGTTTTATTAATTATACTGAATGAGCTGTGTGTTGTGCTGTGCATATTCAAAGTAGGTGCTGGTTGGAAGACCATTAAAGATATTCAATCTCCAAGGTTCAAGGTTACTTTATTTAGTCTCGTTCGAGAAATTTGTCTTGGACATACAGACTTGCAGCAACAAGTAAGACAATACAGGACAATACAGTACAGTACATACAGTACAATAGTAGTGACTCGTACACCTCATCAGGCTTACATACCACCTCCCAAAGTAGTGCTTAGTTAAGTAGTCATAGGAAGAATATTCAATCAATCACAGGTGCGTTGCTGACAATTTGGTTACCTCACTCGCATATATTTGTGCTGCTCTCCTTCGCAGGTCGGCTACTTTCGCCCTTTGTGAGGAGGCACACATGGGTGTGCGTTATTATGTGGCAGAGCAGTGGGAAAAATGTGGAGGAAATTATGCAGCTTGGCACTTTATGGCACATTTTGTTGCCCCCTCTGCGTGTTGCCCTACTCACGGTGTGGATAGTGCACATGTGGAGCGACGGTGCAGATAAATCAATCACATATAATGTGCTTTAGCATCAATCACACTAAATGCAACACAATTAGTACATTTTTTACGTACAACGACACATAATTATACGGGCACAAGTTACACACTGTAACTATTGCTGCAGTCTGATCATGTCCTGAGTTGACATTGTCAGTAATCTAATACCACAATGCACAAGTATCATCGTGTTCATTGAATGTACACAATTTCCAACCTTTTATTACAGATGCATTTTCTGTAGATTGAAATGCAGATGTCACTTTTATGATTGATATACTTGCAAAGTCTGGATCTCCTTCCATCCGTGCCCCAATAATGAACCATCTTTCGTAGTCACTTAGATCCTTTTCTCTGGCTTCTTGATCCAAAATCTAGGTCAATTAGGTCTGTTCACCATTTATATACATTCCAGAGAAGGAACTGTTAGCTGCTTAATTGTAACATCCATCATTACCATTTATCGATTATGTTTCTTCATACAGGTTTTTCTTTGAATTTGTCACCTATAGAGGATGAGTATGATATATACTGTACATATGAATAAGAAAATTCAACTTGCAGAGTCTTAGAACATGCTTGCGACAATGAACTTATTATCTATTGGTTAATGTTGTGTTAATTAAAACAACTGACAAATTAAATTAAAATGATTAACAATACAACACTGACCCAATCATGTATTTAGTGTTTTTAATTATGGATAAAATAGTGGCAAATGGTCTACACTACAGTATGTACAGTACTATTTGCCTAAAAGCATTGAGTTCACCTATACTGCATACAATACATGTAGGATAGTATGTTATAGGTAATTAAGCAGTGCATATGCATTTGGGCTAATGTCCTAATAGTCGTACGTTCACAATATTCCGACAGCCTACGCACTAAACCCTAACCTAATCCTAATCGAACATGGAAGCCACCGGCCATGTAGTGTATGTCGGATGAGTCATAACTGGCCACGCTTGTGCCCCAGCTCCTATATCTGTAGCATGAAGCAGCTTTATGTAGCCCGACTGTACAGCCCCTGGACATGATTCTATTACTGTATATACACTGTACAGCCCCTGGGCATGATGCTACTGGATGTCACAGGGGCTAACTCTCGCAAAGAGGTATTGGGTACCATTTTTGGAGAAGCACTCTCTGGAAACCAGACGAAAATGGCCTGGGCAGTATATTGGTACTCAGTTGAAAGAAATCTCGCTCACTCCAGAGCCCAATATACAAACTGAGACTTTTTGTGGTGACATTGAAATCTGTTCATTTGTGAACGACAATAAATCTTCCACACCGAAGTTCCAGACTAATATTGTCACAGTGATATTATTCTGGCCGTGCCGGGCTATAAACCCTCGCCCCCAAGGATCTTGCACGACTCCCAAGTGTGCACTTGTTTTCCTTTCATATTGCAAATAATGAGCCACAACAGCAAAGTTTCATGATTCAGGTTTATGTCTTGTTATAGTTTTTGAGATAGTATGACACAGCCAGGGATTGAACACCAACTTTGCAGTATCAGTGCAGACAATCTGTATGTAATGTATCAAAGAAAAAAAGGACAAAGAAGCGCTTCGTGGGTCCCTTGTAAGAGTGGTAAAAAACTGCTAACAGGTGCTCTTTGGAGAGGGTATCTATGATTCAAAACAAGAAGATCTAAAAAAGTTCAATAGTACCTGGGATGGTAAAAAATAATGTTGTAAGACGGTGAACCGGTGGTGAACTTTTGAAGAAGATAGTCCAAGGCAACTCTGTAAAGTTGCCTTGGACTATCTTCTTCAAAAGTTCACCACCGGTTCACCGTCTTACAACATTATTTTTTACCATCCCAGGTACTATTGAACTTTTTTAGATCTTCTTGTTCTGTATGTAATGTATGTGCTATAGTATCTCTCTGTTAATTACTGTACTGTATGAATCTTTATAACAACTGATAAAGTTGAATGAGTGAAATGGAGTATACATGCATTATTATCTGATTTCATGTGTCTGCATGCTTATACAGCTCTCTCTCTAAATGTACAGTATGTTGGCGGGCCATGATGTCATCATATGCCTGATTTATGCTTAGCTCTGTGCTGAAATAGTGCTGATTGATTATCTAGTTTTAGTCATCATAGCTTAGTGAACCTTTGTGAACCTGCTCTCTCCCCGTCCTTCATTTCTCTTTCTCTCTCCCTCTCTGACATAATTCAGTTTCGGTTACATTCATCACCATGACAGAAAAAACATAAATAACACTAAATCAGCCATATTGTGGTTGATCATCAACAAGGATCAAGGGGCTCTCCCTCACTGTGATAAGAGCGGTCAAAGTGCAGCTCATTGTGATGTCATTGTGAGTTATTTCCCTGTGTTCTTTGTCATATTTACACTTCTGAATTCCAATCATTTCTTTAATGTCTTTTGTCCAAGACAAATATATGTAATGTTGGAAATGAACTAGCATATCCTAAGTATCCTTGCTTGATTGTATAAAGGTTTCCATACACACAAATCGACAGGCTAGGGGGGGCATTAACTCACATAATTACCCAAAACATTGCTACTATAAAATGTTATCTCTCAAGTTTGCTTTTTGCATGACAAAATCAAGCTGTAGGCTAATAACGTGAAGGATTTCAGAAGTGTCTGTGGTGAGCGTGCAGTGGACTCTCCCAGTCCCGACTCAGAGTCCTGACAGCCAGCTACATGCCCCGTAGTTTATAGAACAAAATGCAGTCAGTTGTATTATATAAGTGGCACCTGCTGTTTTATTACATAAATTAATGCCATATTTTATAATTTATACAACAATATTAGCAAAACAGAGTACCAATATTAACAAAAGCAGCAATTGACACAATTTGGAACACTTTTTAAATGTTCGATATTAATGGCTTGCCCTACAGCAACAGACCGCCACAATGCAACTCCTTGCAACTTACTGCCATTGGGGATGATGATTGCAAGTAGTTGCATGTTGCATGCTGTTTCATTGGTGTGGACTGACCTCAAATCTGGCCTGCGTCAGTGCATGCGTGCCTGTTTGTCCATCTCTCCCTCTTATAGTGGCATTTCATGCCACACACACACACACACACACACACACACACACACACACACACACACACACACACACACACACACACACACACACACACACACACACACACACACACACACACACACACACACACACACACACACACACACACACACACACACACACACACACACACACACACACACACACACACACACTGAATGCATGTATGTGACCTAGTTTTTACTGTGTCTGTGTGTCTACAGGGTCACATATATACAGAGTGACATTTCCAGGCCTTGGACTGTTAACAATGATGCTGCTAACACAGTACAGTTCTAACAGTAGTGTAAAGAGGTTTGTTGTTAAACATGCTGTTGTTTTCAGCTGTTGGTTTAGCATTACTTGACAGCAACTGCACTGCTATCTAATCTGTCCCTGGAGGCTAACAGCATCTTCTCCTCTGCTCTCCAAACACACCACAAAACAAACACTCCACATGCACCTTGTCTAATGCACGTGTCATACACCCACATTACCCACATCCATTCACACACACAGTGGAGTCAACCATGCAAGGCACCATCGTCACAACTGGGATTACATAATGGCTCACAGCTTGTAGATTGGCTATTTTAGCTATTTGAAGTATACGTCTATTGTATACTATTTATTGCATATTATAACCTAAACCATTGTACATGGTTTAAAGGCTAAAGGGGGGGGGGGGTCATTGCAATTAATTGTATGTAGTGTTTGCTCTTGAACATTCATTCCATTCTCTCACAATGCTGTCCTGGGATGACCTTCTCATAGTATTGCTGTCTGACTTAAAGCTGTCAGACTAAATGCACACACATGCATGTGCACGCACGCACACGCAAGCATGCACGCATGCACGCATGCACACACACACGCACACACACACGCACACACACACACACACACACACACACAATTATACCATAATGACTACAAAAATATAAAGGGCTAAATCAGGTGAAGGATTTTATTTCACTTCACGCTTAAAGTCCACTTTCAAAAAAAACTTTTGGTTATTTTATGGTCTACTCAGTTTCATATGAACACACCAGACAGTTTATAAGTTACTACATTCACTATTTAGATATTTGATGTTATTTTAGCTGCCTGAACGTCCTTCCTATACAAACCCATTATAACTGAAAACTCCATACTCCAAATATTTAAATAGTGAATGGAGTAACTTATAAATTGCCTGGTGTGTTCACATAGGACTGAGTAGACCATAAAATGGCCAAAAGTTTTCTTGAAAATGGAATACCCCTTTAATATTGTACTGTACTGTTCCATTCTTGTGTAATAAGACAACCTGAATCCAACTTCACTGTCGTTTCTGAATTCCACTATTTCCCTCGTGTTACACTGAGGTGTTCGTGTGTTGAGTCATTAAAGAGCTGTGTGTGAAAGTTGGACTCAACAACTTCTACCATGTTAAATATTAACCATCAAACACACACACACGCACACGCGCGCACACACACACACACACACACACACACACACACACACACACACACACACACACACACACACACACACACACACACACACACACAGTCACACCTAGCCACAAGCTGAAAGAGAGATAGGAAGGGTGACTCCTCTGAGGCATCTGAATATGGACCTCTTCGCTAGTTAACTACTGTTGTTGGTCCCATGCATTAGGCTATACAGTAAGAGTAACATCTCCATCACAAGACTCAAGACTACCTGCTGTGCTCTCTTCAAATTATTTTCTATAGCACTATTCATTTGGCCTAAAACACACCTGATTCAGGGATCCTTCCTTCCAATAAGATGTGACCCCAACCCGAACCAGCTCCCAGTCCCCACACAGTTGTTACTGTGTGTGTGTGTGTGTGTGTGTGTGTGTGTGTGTGTGTGTGTGTGTGTGTGTGTGTGTGTGTGTGTGTGTGTGTGTGTGTGTGTGTGTGTGTGTGTGTGTGTTTCTCTCGTAGTTTTTAGAGGAGCTTTTAATTTCACCCATTATATTAAACGGTCTTATTATAGCTCCTGCGCCTCTCATCCCATCACATCAACAACAGCTAGTAGCGGCATGCGGAATGCTGATGAAAACAACAGAAATATATCGACGATGATGAAACAACGCGAGGAAACAACGCACAGTGTTGGAGAGCAGAGAGGCAAATATATATACTGCATGGTCTCTATCCATAACATAACATGAGCAGCAGCAGCAACTATTACAACCACCAGCACCAAGGCAGACAAAGCTAATCATATGACAGCGTGTTGACCAGTATAGTAGCAGAGCCTCTAATGAAGCATACAGTAGCTGCTTCATTCTCACATTCAAAAAAATCTGCTGACGATGGGCTTTTTATTTCCTACCTTCACCTATAAAGGCGGATTGTAGGTCTGTCGGTCAAACCACGGCGTATACGTCAACACACAAACACACACTGCGCCGTCCACAAAAAAGGTATATTAAAACACATAAAGGAATAGAAATATTGTACGTATACCGTCATCATTCCTCCTCCAGCCGTCTCCTCCTCCCCCTTCCTCGACGGTGTGTGTGGTGGTTTCTCTAGCTAGCTTTAAATTCTCCCTGGGCTTTTAGTGTATTGATCGCTCCCTTGGTGCTGCTGGAGGTGGTGGTGGCGGTGGCGGCGCGCGTGTGCGTGGGCGCGCGCGCGTGTGTGATAGAGGGAGGGGAGACACCGGGAGAGGGAGAGAGAGCGCGCGAGAGAGAGAAAGGAGGGGGGGCGAGAGACCTGCAGGTAATGCAAAATGTGGTAATCAGTACGTTTTCCGTGATTGCAAATGCACTGCGCAGCTGCGCAGCTCGTAGACGCAGTGTAGTCGGCTGGCCGCGGTAGTAGTTCTGTTGCAGCCAAACCGAACCCATCATGAACCCAGCGTGACACACACCCGCGCGCACACACACACAACACAGCACCAGCGCTAGAGCATGGGAGGCGCGCGCATGTGCGTTGTTACGCGCACCGTACGTATGAGGGATGGAGACAGTGATAGAGAGGTGTGCTCATGCAGTGTGCAGTCATAGAGCCCGCCTGGGGGGTTGCACGTCACTATCTGCTTTAATGGACTTCGTGGCATTCAGAATAGCTCGCATATGAGTCGCATCTAATAGGCCTACGTCATCTGCCATTCTCGACTTGTGTGGTTTAAGAAAATGAAAGGGCTGGTGAAATCAGTTATTAATAATAGGGCTGTTTAATGATTAAAATTCAATCAGATTAATCACAGTTTCAGAATTAATTTAATCATGATTAATCACCATTCGCACTATGTCCAATATGCCATGTTTTCCTGTACAGGATTTGAACATATTAAAAACAATCAGAATGTGGGGAAAATGTGTTTATTTTTTATTTATTTATTTATTTATTCTTTAATAAAAAAAATAGGTGATATATAGGCCTGCAAGCTCCCGAATGCATGTACAGTAGATCCTTCGAGCTATACTCTATGGCTCTGTTTACAGGGAGACAGCTGTGTCTGTGCTCTAACCTTTTCTTTTTTTTCAATGAGAAAATGCTAAGTAGGCTGAGTCAGTGTGCACATGAGTTACTTATGTTAAAATTTAGTAGTATTAATAGTAGTTGTTATTTGATCTAAATGTTTCAATCAGTTTTAACTAAAACTAAGATGATGATACTCCAGTTTTAGCAATTTGTTTTAAAATGATTGTCGGTCTACTATAATCTTCTCAATGGTCTGACACCTCCCATCTTAAGGTTCCAAACTGCCTCCCTCATCTGCCTTCAATGGCATATAAAATATGGTGATCAGTTTTCTACTTCTACAGGCTCATGGATTAAACCTGTTATAAGAAGGCACTCAGGCACTCAGAGTCAAAACTTACGACTTCTGAAGAGAAGACATCTGGATACCTGGTTCAGTTATTAGCAGGTAGACTACATGCATTGTTGACAACAGACAAGTGGACATGTGCATGCTGGCACCTCCTCCTACAAGTTAATGATTAAAAAAAAAAAGAAAAAAAAAACTGTGTTGCCATGCATCACTGCACTGTTTTAACAATTTTATCCTCAACAGTCATTTGTTGCGGTTATGCACTCCAGTATGTGCAAGAGTACCAGAGTCAACAGTCAGGAGTTAGTAATTCCAATGAATTTCAGGGTGCAAGGCATGGTATGTCCACTGGTACAAAACCATGTTCAAGACGCTTTGTGGGGATAACTCCCCTGGGGCTGAATGTGCACCTCATCCCCAGTAGCTCATCAGAGGGATGAGAATGCTTCAGGATGTAGCATGCAGCTTCCTCCTCATCCTCCACTCTGCAACCACCCCCAGATTATCCACTTTAACTCCAACTCTGAAGTAAGCCTTCCCTTCCCAGTTGGAGCTTTTCTTTGTATTGGCATTGCCTGTTTTTGATTACATGTGAGGCTCTGCAGGTTTTACTTGTGTGGGAAGCGAATGCAGCTCAAAAAATGCAAAATGCCTAAACTTAACCTTAACCCTAAACCTATGCCTAACCAAACTGTAATCCTAAATCTGTTGTCAAGCATGCTCAAATGTGGATTCTGCCAGCTTGTGGAATTCTGGGTCAGGAATAGGGCTAAATATGGAGTGTGTGACACCCACATTCACATGTTCGCCCTGGCATTCATAGTAAGGGTTCACTGCGTTCACAAACAATGCAAATTACTATATGGGCGTTTCCATAACATGGACATCATGACATCGACATCATCAAACCCTTGATAGACATATATTGGCTATCCATTGGCTTCTTACCCTGTACAGCACTTTGGCGTATTTCGATTGTTCAGTTAAGTGCAGTTTATTTCAGAATCTGGCCATGCAGACATATAACATTTTATACATTTTTTCTTTTTTTTATAAATATAAAAATATAATAATATGTAATAAATTATGTTCCCTGAGTGTCCATATCTGAGTTCTTTTCTGAAGTTCAGAGCCGAAAAGTGCTAGGGAGAAGCAACCAGGCAATGTGCTTTATAAATAAAGTTAGATTTGATTTGATCCTGGATCATCAACTAGATCTGTATATATGGAGCCAGCCAACAATACAACTGACCTCAAACCGTTAGATCACTATATATGGAGCTAACCTGTAATGACATTCCATAATCCAAATGTTGATCTAATCGAGTGGTTTTCAACCCTTTTGACACCAGGGACCACCATTTATTCAGCATTTGAGCCACGGACCACCATTTGATGACATTTTAGCCCTAAAACTAAAGAATTCTTTTGGTTTTGTTCACAATTCCAAGCTGGGTTTTGCAAACAAAACAGTGTAGACTTCTTAATTAAATAGTGTTAATTCAGATGATGAATATTTTAACTCTTGAGAGTGTAAAAATGAAACCAAATGGACCCGCAAGGGTCCATTTGGTTTCATTTTTACGTTCTCAAGAGTTACATCTGGTTAACCAACTTAGCTGGGGACCACCTGGAACCATCTCAAGGACCACTGGTGGTCCCCGGACCACCTGTTGAAAACCCCTGATCTAATCGAACAAAAACAAGGCGCTGCTCCCTCCGCCAACTCTATATATCTCTAGTACAGTTGTGTTCAAAATAATAGCAGTCTGATCAAAAAACTGAATAAAGCCCAAAATCCTTATAGTGGTTTTATTTCCATGCATTGGGAACACTGCACATCATATTTTAAATCAAAACATGCAGAAAAAAGCAGAAATTATTTAATTACTTTACAGAAAATGAAGAAAAATGAACTTTGGGCTTTTCAAAAAAATAGCAGTGTCTGCACTTTACTTTACAAACTCAAATATTTACTGTATTAACTGAAAAATATCCAGGATTCAGCATTCCTGTGAATCACTAAACTAATATTTAGTTGTATAGCCACTGTTTTTGAGAACCGCTTCACATCTGTGTTGCATGGAGTCGACCAACTTCTGGCATCTGTGAACAGGTATTCCAGATTTGACAACGTTCCATAATTCCTCTGCATTTCTTGGTTTTGCCTCAGAAACAGCATTTTTAATGTCACCCCACAAGTTTTCTATCGGATTAAGGTCCGGGGATTGGGCTGGCCACTCCATGACTTTAATTTTGTTGGTCTGGAACCAAGAAGCTGCTCGCTTACTGGTGTGTTTGGGGTCGTTGTCTTGTTCAAACACCCATTTCAAGGGCATTTCCTCTTCAGCATAAGGCAACATGACCTCTTCAAGTATTTTGATGTATCCAAACTGCTCCATGATCCCTGGTATGCGATAAATAGGCCCGGCACCATAGTAAGCGAAACATCCCCATAGTAAAGCATTGTGGTGCAAGCATCCTGATACTCTTACTATGGTGCCGGGCCTATTTATCGCGTACCAGGGATCATGGATCAGTTTGGATACATCAAAATACTTGAAGAGGTTATGTTGCCTTATGCTGAAGAGGAAATGCCCTTGAAATGGGTGTTTCAGCAAGATAACGACCCCAAACACACCAGTAAGCGAGCAGCTTCTAGGTTCCAGACCAACAAAATTAAAGTCATGGAGTGGCCAGCCCAATCCCCGGAACTTAATCTGATAGAAAACTTGTGGGGTGACATTAAAAATGCTGTTTCTGAGGCAAAACCAAGAAATGCAGAGGAATTATGGAACGTTGTCAAATCTGGAATACCTGTTCACAGATGCCAGAAGTTGGTCGACTCCATGCAACACAGATGTGAAGCGGTTCTCAAAAACAGTGGCTATACAACTAAATATTAGTTTAGTGATTCACAGGAATGCTGAATCCTGGATATTTTTCAGTTAATAAAGTAAATATTTGAGTTTATAAAGTAAAGTGCAGATACTGCTATTTTTTTGAAAAGCCCAAAGTTCATTTTTCTTCATTTTCTGTAAAGTAATTAAATAATTTCTGCTTTTTTCTTCATGTTTTGATTTAAAATATGATGTGCAGTGTTCCCAATGCATGGAAATAAAACCACTATAAGGATTTTGGGCTTTATTCAGTTTTTTAAACAGACTGCTATTATTTTGAACACTACTGTATATGGGGTGCTACATATCTACTGTATATGGAGCTGACCTGTTCTGACATTCCATGTGTTGACCTGACCTCATGAAACCCTGTACACTGAAGACATGCTCCATATATAGCTGGTAATGGTACATAATTAGTTACATATGTTCATCTGACTTCCCCATGCCAGCACTCGCCCAGGACTATACCGTCACCCTGCAGGCGGATGCACACACCCAACCTTGGTGAGGTTGCTTCTCGGCCACAAGGAGTCTTACTGTTGATAATACCAAAGAATAGAGAAAGCTTATATATCCTACTAGTAGAACTGTGTAACATTTTCGTGACAACATGTGAACTGTGATAACTTGTAGTGTACTGTACGGGTAGGTTATGTAGGTGATGTGTGCATAATGCTGTGGTGGATTAGGATCTACAAACTACAGTGCCTATCTGTTGTTATCTGTTGATAGCTTGTAAATCTGTTCTATTTTCACATGCAACAACAAGCTCAAAAGTAATAAGTAACTAGGCATGTTTTGGCAGAGTATACTTATTACACATTTTGGCAGAGTATTATCTTTACTTTACGTTTGCTGGAAAAAGTAAAATTACAGTAATATTTAATTAGTTACTGCACAACAGTGCTGGTCAGGTAGATCGGAATCTAGGCCACCAGGCTTGGGTCTTGAGGTTTTGCACGAGCATGACTAGTGTTCATCTGCATGACATATGAGTTATTGAGACTAGAGCTGCATTGGGCACTTCCACCTCTCAGTGAGTGTGTGTGTGTGTGTGTGTGTGTGTGTGTGTGTGTGTGTGTGTGTGTGTGTGTGTGTGTGTGTGTGTGTGTGTGTGTGTGTGTGTGTGTGTGTGTGTGTGTGTGTGTGGTGGGGGCGCGGTGATAGTGGGAATCCTTAATCAATAGTCCAGCAGCGGTATGGAACTACCTGATGGATCGCGTGCGCGCACACACACACACACACACACACACACACACACACACACACACACACACACACACACACACACACACACACACACACACACACACACACACACACACACACACACACACACACACACAATCCATAACTGCATGTCTCTGCTGTCATATGATCTTTAATGATCACTTAATAACAGTGTCTGCCTGCATGTGGTGTGCGTGTGCATGTGCACATGTGCGTGTGCGTGTGTGTGTGTGTGTGTGTGTGTGTGTGTGTGTGTGTGTGTGTGTGTGTGTGTGTGTGTGTGTGTGTGTGTGTGCGTGTGTGAGACAGAGATTTGGATAACGATGCCAGGGCCAGGGGTTGCTTCAAAGATGTGGTACCAGTCTCC
Organism: Benthosema pterotum; assembly: GCA_039105355.1. NCBI lineage: Eukaryota > Metazoa > Chordata > Actinopteri > Myctophiformes > Myctophidae > Benthosema > Benthosema pterotum. The sequence goes on along the minus strand of CM076968.1, from coordinate 29,668,730 downwards.
ACCAGCAGAGAGCAGCATAACACATGCCACGGTACACCATGCTATAACTGATATCCACAGTTTAACTTATAATAATAATGATGAGGATGATGATGATAATAATATACATTTTGCTCTTTCTATGGTTGTGTGTAAGCATATGTGTATTTTGCACTCTGATTGAGAGACAGCGAGATAGAATTTGCGATCGAGATGTACATTGCGACTGTTGGCTACGTACGTCGTGACGGATATGGTCGCGTCCGTCCATAAATTTGTGTCAACCAGTGAACCGTCACGGCCATTTAGGCCATTGGTTGGCCACCCGCAAAGTTATTTCGACCCTCCTGCTTTGATTGGCTGAGCACGGTGATGTTTGATGATGGCAGTGCTGCTCACTTCACATGAGTGTGATTTTTAAATTCTATTCAAGAAAATATGCAATTACTCCATGCATGTAATTTGAAAGTTGGCTTTTATGGATTTTCCTTTGAAACACACACACACACACACACACACACACACACACACACACACACACACACACACACACACACACACACACACACACACACACACACACACACACACACACACAGAGAGACAGAGATGTATGGGGGGTGAAGAGAGAGAAGAGGGGGAAGAGCACGGAGGGCAGAGAGAGAGAGTGAGAGAGAGATAGAGAGAGAAAGAGAGAGGTAAATCCCTGTTTCTGTACGGATTATGGGGGACTTATTATAGCAGCTTAGTGGATGTCACACACACACACACACACACACACACACACACACACACACACACACACACACACACACACACACACACACACACACACACACACACACACACACACACACACACACACACACACACACACACACACACACACACACACAATGAAAAGCCCTGCTGCCCTACTGATGCTGATGAGAGACCATGAGCTCACTCTCTCTACAACCAGCCTGTCCAGCACTACCTGTTGGATGATGTGAGGTACCATACCTTTCTCAGAGACTTCACTAGTTATTGACATCTGGTTAGTGAGGCTTTAGAAAGGGGAATTCCTATCTCATTTTTTATTAGTGATTCCCATGTGACATTATTCCTCAATTGATGTGATTTGAAGTTTTCACCTGTGCATCACAACCCAGTAGTTTCTGTGTATTTAATGTCCACATCGTTGGTCTTGTCTCTATCTATCTGGACAATTACTACAGTTTTTCCCCCTACCAGGAGCTCCATGTATTACATGGTTTGTCCAGAAGGGTAGGACTAGCCGGAACAGTAAAGCCTTCTCGATCCATCAGGGCCATAGTGCCAAGCAGAGGCATTGGGTCCCATTTTAGTCTATGTTATGACCAGCGATCGAACCCTGGCTGGTGTAGCCAGAAGAGTACTGGGTATAGCATTCACAGGCCAGTGCCTCCCGAGTCCCAGGAGGCGGTTCCCCCATTTGGAAAGCCAACATCTTATCCTTTCATAAAGCTCTATGAACACAGGGGCAACACCTCCAACTTCTGGCCCCAATTCAATTTTATACTTACCTCATATAATTACTTGTGTGAGCGGAGCCGGCGCCGATCGAAGCATGTTGGTGTGCGTTGGACGGTCAGCGGTCGTCGTCCCTCGGGGCACTCTGATAGGCCGGCTGGGGGGTGATGAAATTGGGTGATGTAATGGTGACGTAATTGTGAGGTAAATAAAGGTTTAAAACCTTTAAACCTTTAACTAAAGTCATGAGTATTAGCCCTCTCCGCTCATGCACACAGGTCATTCCAAGAAATGGAGGTCTGAAGAAAGCCACTAACATGGTGAAACATCTTGATGACATCATCAAGATGTATTTTCACCATGTTAATGGATTTCTTCAGAATTCCCCTTTAATATAGTGGCTGAAACTGTATTAATTTTGGATTTATTCTGTACTAGGTCTGCACTGGTTTGGTGAAATATGGAGTAGTTCTAGTCATTTTTGTGGGGTCACTGGGGCCACACAGTAAAAGTTAAAAAGTAATCCAAAAAACTAACTTCCTTTGTATTGTTGACCCATTTCTAAAATATAGGCATATGCTTCGTTCATTTTTGACCCCTCTGTCACAGGGAGCTACAGTATGTATTTTTTGTCCATATCACACAATCACAAAAAGTAGGCTAGTTCCATGTGATAGGGGGTTCAAAAATGAAAAAAGGAGGTCCTAATATTTTAGAAATATTTCAAATCACAGTTAGTTTCGCTGATTCGTTTACTTTTACAGTGTGGCCACAAAATGACCAGAATTACAGAACTCCCACCACGGGCACTTGCAATCAATTAATACAGTTGACACCACTATATTAATGGACAGTATTTCATACAACTTACAGTAAGTTCCAAAAATCTGAACAATTCCTTTAGTCTATGTTCCAATAGTGTACAGTGGCTCTCAACATTTTAATTTGAAACTCCGAGAGGGTACAGTTGGAATTTGGTTCCATTCTCAGATATACACACTCCTTCCAGACCATTTGAGTTGACATAATCATGACAGCTAGGTGCCTAGGGCAGTGGAACATACCTGCGTATTGAAAACCAAAGAAAGCTCCCAGTCCCACGTGCTGTCAAGCACTTGGCAAAAATGTTGCTCTTTGTTCTTCAACATTTCAGACACTCAAACTTTCTTCAGGACAGACAAAACAGCTAGCACAACATTTATAGGCCACACCCCCAACCGGAAGCACTTCTACTATCAAAACCATCAAAACCAGAGCCTTGTCTCTAGCACGGCCTCTAGATGGCGCTGATCTACGGTATGTATGCAATCCCATAATGCAAGTTTCAAACATACAGGTGTATGGTTGCAACCATGGTTTAATCTATGGTTGCAACCTTTACAGAATGATGGCGTCACTGTCCATCCAATCAACGCATAACAAACAGCATAGCATTAAGTGTGAATTCACAATAAACAAAGAAAAAACTGACTATCTCTACTCTTACACGAATAGAATATTACTCGTCCCGTACGTCTTCATTATCACCACCCACAACAACAATAACACATTTTTAGTACCGCCACTACTAACGTTAGCATCTAGGCCCACACACACAACTTCATAATTAATTATGGTGAGAGGGGGAGAGAGAGGTGAACAAAGACAAGGGAAAGGAAAGGAAAAGTAAAGAAGGGGATATAGCTGCCGACGTGAAACAGCATCCCTGCCCTTTAACACGGCTCTAGGCTGCCATCCCTTTAACCCCCCCCCCCCCCCCCCCCTCTCTCTCTCTCTCTCTCTCTCTCTCTCTCTCTCTCTCTCTCTCTCTCTCTCTCTCTCTCTCTCTCTCTCTCTCTCTCTCTCTCTCTAATCCCCAATTGATGGCTAAAACAGAGAGAATGGAGGCAGAGCGAAAGTGAGTGAGAGTTGCTCACCCGACAGATTAACGAGGAAACAGCCATTTTTATTTATTACAAATAAAGCAATTGATTGAAGAACCTGCAGCCTTGCCTGGGGAAAACTCCAAAATGGGTTTAATTTAAGTAACTAGTGTGATTATTCCTATGGAATGTAATTGTTTCTGTTGGACTATACAGCGGGCGGACCGTCGTCATCACCAATGGCAAGAATAAGTTTGGATATTTTTCTGTGCTGAAGGATGTCGGCAGGTCAGCTGTCCAGATGTTTCTGTCTGGAATAAAACCGAACAGCAAGAGAAAAGTGTGGATATAAAAATATCTCATGCTTCGAGCTGAAAATCACAAAACACCTAAGAGAGATGTATGAAGAGACCCGAAAAAGTAAGACGATTGTTTCTCTCCTCGTTTTTCCACATCTATTTTATGTCCGTGATTTGTTTTATTTAGATGTCAATCCCACTTGGAAAGAAAATATATGTATATATGCCAATATATGCATCATATATGACGCATACATGCAATAATCAGGCATATGCGCATATGTGGATATATAGGATACATATGTGTCATATATAAAACATACTGTAGGCTATATGCCACAGGCAGGTTCATATAGGGGGCCAATTTCATATAGGCTATGTGGAATATATTAAAACATATATGTACATAGTTTATATGTGGAGGGGGAGGCAATTTCATATTGCACTTATATTTTCTTTCTATGTGGGAATTTACATTATTATTTAGCCTATTATCACCCATCCTCATCATCATCATCGTCATCATCATCATCATCATATTAATTGTGAAATGTGTTTACCTATCCACTTGACAAAGTAAAGAATATCCCCAATTTATAGTAGACTACTCCATCATAGTAGGGGGGGGGGGGGGGGGGGGGCGTAGGCTACATCTCTATTGCATGGTTTGGATGGTCTCTCTGGCCAGATGTGTGTAGTGATCAGAGAGGGCGGGGTGGAGGTATGATCCTTATTAAGCAGCTTTAACAGATATATCCATCTAATAATGTTTTGGTCCCCTATGCATGCACCCCTTGGGAACTACTAGGGTGCTCTGTCTCTCTGTTTGTTTGTCTGCCTGTCTGTGTGTGGGTCTGTCGGTTGGTCAGTCTGCCTGTCTTTTGTATCCACAGTATAGAACAGACAATATACACAATAATGTTGCCATCAGTGGAAGTGATTCTCCTATAGAAATTTGCTGATAAGGGCTGATTATGGATATTACACCATCTAATGACATAAGATGCCTAATTTCACAGTATGTAGTAGTTCATTATTATAGCAATCTATCACATAGCAATTTATTTTGACCATGAGTAATATTTTGACCAAGGGTAATAAAGAACACCATGATCAACATGCATATGTTCTGTACATTTACTCAGGTATTGTGTATATACAGTACAAACATGTAGTTCAGTTCAGTGGTTCCCAAACATTTTCACAAGGACCCCCACATTGTAACAGTATTGTAACATCACTCTTAGAATTTAGCTGGAACTCCCTCAAGGATGCCTTGGGGTCCCTGAAACCATTTTGGGAACCACGTAGTTAAGCATCCTACAATTTTGAGATGTCTTCTTACTTATTTTACTGCTACTCCACTTAATCTCAGCAGCACGCAGTTGAGGATGGGTGGGGGTTAATTATCCTCCGCTTCATATAAAGTGGAAGATCATCCTCTCCACCTTTGAGCGGAAGAAAAAAGAAAAACATTATCAGGCAGCAACAGTTATCAGTCAGCCATGAAATCATGCAGAAAATAAAACAATCCCCTCCACTCAAAAGTGGAGGTGTTCCCCCTTGTGAAATTTTCTGTGCAGTGTACTGTGCACAGATACCTCCCAGATCTATCCCCCCTCAGTTATAAAATACTATGGTATGATGATGGTGATGATTGATGACAGTCTAATGCTAGCCTTTTGTTGTCTTTGTAAATAAATAAGGCTTTAGGTGAAAGCTCCGTGGGATCTGTTAAGCGTTGGGAGAGGGTTAAAGTTAGTTTTAGGGAGGTTAGTGTTAGGGTGAGGGTAGCCTCGACACCCAGGCTTTCATTTTTGTCCGCGTTGTGCGAAAACGGAAAGCCTGGACTAATTTGTTACCCACGGTGGCCTAGAAGTGGGAGTCAACCTTTCAGGGTGGGTGTCACTCCAAATGATGTGACATATTCCACGTTGTTAACACAATGCCAAAAGCTGCATTTTGCCTTCGGAGGAGAGGGTCGGACGGCCGCTAGGCTTATGTATCGAGCACAGAGCGATTAATTACTGATGTCGTTGGTCACACGTTCTACCAATCTTAAATAGGCTATTGTCTTCGTTATGTGCAGGTCAGCCATGTGGTCACATCCTGAAATTAACTGAATATCTTGATTAGGGCATACACACACACACGGTGACACACATCTGAACAGCTCCACAAATCAATTTTCCTAACCCATTTAGGCTTGACCTAAGCTTTCTGAAAAACTGAATGCTTGAATACTGTACATACTGTACAGAATCCAAAAATGGATTCCTGGCTCAAATGGCTCATCGTTTCGATCTTACCATTTTTTCATCAGGCAGATTTGTCTGATTTCCTGGATGAAGACCTACTGTAGGTAGCAACACGTGGAGCCTCTAAGTAGATCACTAGTCACCAACCTAAGATCATTTACCATAAAACTGTGGAGTACTTTAGTGTGAGTATAGCTAGTTTCTCATCTCAGTTCATTGGAATAGCTTGAAATTTACAGTACAACTACAACAGATTTGGAAAAACTGTGAATAGACACACAAGTTAAGCATTACACTTATTTACAGTAAACACACATAAGCAGGCAGTCTTTTCAATTTTTGATTTAGGCAGGTTGGCTATTAATATTATTAGTACCGGACCGGTATTATTATTATTACACAGTAAAAGAGCAGGGGCTGTATGTATGTATGTATGTGTGTGTGCATTAGAGGTGGGAAACCCAAAGGGTAGGGCTCATTTGCTTAATTGGTGGTCGGGTTTTCGGACGGGTTCGGGCTGGGCTATCTTGCTGTTATTTATTATATTTATATATAATATTATTTTACAACTCTAGTTTTATTTTTTTTTAAAGGGTGTCGGGTTGTCGGGCCGGGCTGCGCATATATTTTAATAATAATGGTCGGGCTAGGGCCGGGCTGGCCCTAGCCCGACCTACCCTAGGGTAGGGTCGGGCTGAAAAAAGTCGGCCCGACCCCAGCTCTATGTATGTATGTATGTGTGTGCACATGGTAAAATGCGTGGTTAAAAGGGTCACGGTCAAAGGGTGAGGCTCTTCAAAAGTCCACGCTTTGGGGCAGAGTTTAGTCACTGTCCAATACCAGTCCAAATAGTTTAGCAATTGTTGCTATGCAGTTCAAACTTTCTTGGTCAAGCTCTCCTCCTAGTGTGCCTATTGGACAAAGACAGATTGGTGAGGGACTTGAAGGGCTACTTGGCAGCCGTGATTTTACAGAGACCAGATTCGAATTGGAGCGTCCATAGGTGCCCTTTGAGAGTGGTTTTGAAGGAGTCGAGGGACTCTCAAGTCCCTTGATTCTGCCCAATCGGGGTTGCACATGGTTAGCTGAACTCCCATGGTGTTGTGGGTGTGGACTTTATTGACCTTAAGGAAGTATTTGGACAGGTACGTGGTTATTTTGGTAAACTAGACCCATTGCAAGTTGTTGTGCTCATCAATCCCCCAACCCAACTCACTCCTGCCCACTTTAACAGTCTGGGTTGGGGGATTGAGGCCAAGCAACCGCCTGACCAGCTTGTTTTGGGAGGTTTGATGAAATAATTGCAGCTTATAATTAATTCTAAATTTTAGTCATATTAAAAACGTATAATGTTCAGGCAAATATAACAAGACTGAGCGCTGGGGGTGTGTCAGCTGGGTCAGGAGGTGGCAGGTCCCCAAAAAGGTTTTGGGGACCGCTGCCCTAGAGGGTTATTAGTCCCTCATCGGTGCTAACCATGAACTTGTAGTTCAGACTGTAGACTACAGTCTAGAGACTCTAGAGTGTACACAAGAGTCCTCTGGGTAAATCTCCTCTTGGCTGGTAATCTCTTCTCTTCATAGTGTGCACGCTACTACGACTACTCAGGGGTGTCGATGGGGGGGAAAGTTAGACAGTTTGGTGGATGTATGGTGGAGTCAAACCTTTGGTTGCTTTGAATGCAAGCGTGAGAGTTTTGAACACTGCGTGTAGCGACTGGGAGCCAATGGAGGGAGCGGAGGAGCGGAGTGACATTTTGGCTGGTTAAAGACCAAGCGGACTGCGGTATTTTGGATCAATTGGAGGGGCTTAAGTGCACATGCCGGTAGACCAGTAAGGAGGGAGTTAAAGTAGTCCAGTTTAGATATGACTGTTGTCTGGATGAGAAGCTGGGCTGACTGTTGGGTGATGAAGGGTCTAATCCGTCTGATGTTGTGGAGTGTGAACCTATAGGTTTGGGTGACAGCTGCAATGTGTGTTCTGAATGAGACCTGGCTGTCCAGGACTATGCCAAGGTTTTTCGCTGTAGGGGCTGAGGTTACCATGGCGTTGTCGAAGGATATGGTTAGCTCCCATATGGGGGAGGAAAAATAGCAGTTCGGTCTTGAACTACTACTACTAGTAGTACTACTACTACTACCAGTAGTAGTACTACTACCAGTAGTAGTACTACTACTACTAGTAGTACTACTACTACTGCTCAAAGTTGCTATTTGGTGCTTTGAATTTCTCAGCTTCATGCAAGGGACAGGAAGGACAGTGTCTACCGTACATTTGATTTAGTTTGGATTTAGTTTAGTTAATATTTCTAATGATGATTTCCGCCCAGCTACGGTGTTCGCGTGTGAATGGTGATAGAGCACGGCACAGACCAGATAAGGGGAATGAGTCTAATTACTGGGGTCAAGTGTCCAAAGTAATGGGGAGGACAGGCAGCATCAGCAGTGTCAGGAGTGATTTGTGACAGTATGAGAGTGAGAGAGGTAGTGTGTAAGACGGTAGTAAGAACAGGGATGCTGTACAGATGATGTTGAGATGGTTGGAGAAGGGATGTCGCTTGAAATGGAGCAGACAGGCATGAGGGGAAGAGTACATGTACCGGTAGATGGCTGATGTGACAGGAAGATGCAGAGAACAGAAACATATACTGTACATACATTTTTATTTTGGCTTTGGGTATGTGGGTCACCATAACTGTATCTTAGCCTTAAACTTGAATTATATGTCTGTCAACTGGTTGCAAAAGCAGGCATTATTCAAATCCCTATAGTGCTCACTGCCGGCATGCTTGATTGTTTGGTAGGCTATGTTTCACTTATAGACTACCAATTTTATAGTCCATACTGTATACCGGAATATACATAACAGTATAAAATATGGGAAATTTATTGTCTGCTGGCACTGTGCATATAAAGTTTGGTGCTGGTTTGTGAGGAGTGTGTCAGCCCATTTAATATATATATATTCAACAAAAATATAAACGCAACACTTTTGTTTTTGCTCCCATTTTTCAGGGGATGGACTTAAAGCCCTAAAATTCATTCCAGATATACAATATAACCATTTCTCTCAAACACTGTTCACAAATTTGCCTAAATGTGTGATATTGAGCACTTCTGCTTTGTTAAGATAATCCATCCCACCTCACAGGTGTGCCACATTAAGATGCAGGTGTGACATCATGATTAGTGCACAGGTGTACCCCAGACTCTCCACAACAAAAAGACACCCTGAAATGTGCAATTTTCTTTTGCCTTATTGGGTGTATGGGCCTCCGAACCAGTCATTATCTGGTGTGACCACCATTTGCCTCATGCAGTGCAACACATCTTCTTCGCATAGAGTTTATCAGATTGTCAATTGTGGCCTGTGGAATGTTGCTCCACTCCTCTTCAATGGCTATGTGAAGTTGCTGGATATTAGTGGGAACTGGTATGCGCTGTTGAAATGGTAATAATGTGGTAATATTGTGTTATTACGATTTTTACAGTGTGTAACAGATCCCACTAATATCCAGCAACTTCACATAGCCATTGACGAGGAGTGGACCAACATTCCACAGGCCACAATTGACAATCTGATAAACTCTATGCGAAGAAGATGTGTTGCACTGCATGAGGCAAATGGTGGTCACACCAGATACTGACTGGTTCGGAGGCCCATACACCCAATAAGGCAAAAGAAAATTGCACATTTCAGGGTGTCTTTTTGTTGTGGAGAGTCTGGGGTACACCTGTGCACTAATCATGATGTCACACCTGCATCTTAATGTGGCACACCTGTGAGGTGGGATGGATTATCTTAACAAAGCAGAAGTGCTCAATATCACACATTTAGGCAAATTTGTGAACAGTGTTTGAGAGAAATGGTTATATTGTATATCTGGAATGAATTTTAGGGCTTTAAGTCCATCCCCTGAAAAATGGGAGCAAAAACAAAAGTGTTGCGTTTATATTTTTGTTGAGTGTATATATATATATATATAAAAAAACATCAACATCATCAAATTAACCCCAATTTGAAATTGCATGTTGCTGGCACTCTAGTCTATGCAGAGAACCCGAATAGCACTTCTGGGAATAGAGGGCTCCTCAAATAAAAAAAATCAAATCAGGGCACCTGATAGAGGGGAAAGGAAGTGGTTGGAGTAACGTGTTCCTTCCACATCTTAAGTCTGGCTGGGGAAATTCCCCCTGTCGGGTGCAAAGATGCAGCTTGGACTCCTCATGCATAGAAGGAGGCATGAGGTCACTCTGCTGCCTCCCTATGTTGGTGGTGGGTGTGTAGAGCCCAGGATCACATTTGATAATTGGCACTGAATGAACAAAATTATGGGATAAAATGTAGACGAAAAACCGGCAGTTCAACTTGATGATATTGTCTAATCAAATGGTCAGTGAGACCGCATGCATTCCCATAATCAGAAATCTGCTGCGATTTTTTGATTTAATTCAGCTCAGTTGACAGACCAATACTGTAATCTATATGACTTGCTGCTGTTGTCATAACCTTTTTAAAGGAAGTATGTGGACAGATTACACAGGTGGATTATTATTTTTCATGTATACAATATAGATGAGATCATGAACCTTGAACCTTGACGAGCCATGTGACTGAGGGTGAATTGAACATTTGTAATGAGAAAAAAAATGAAATGTTTATGGCAGATGGCCACATACTCAGGATATGGTGAGACTTTCAGCAAGAACATTATGTGGACAACAAAACTACGCGTGTGAGTGTGTGCGGCTGCGTGCTTGTGTGTGTGTAACTGTTGTGTACCATATACAGTATATTATATGTGTGTACAGAACACCTATTTGTTGGTGAAATATCCCTTTAACAGTTTAGATTAGCACAGAATTAGACGAGGGATGAAGGGACAATCACAGAGAACTGTAACCTACATTCTGGACCAACGTCTTGGCAGGCCTATGAATAACTACAGTACAACTAAAAATAATGGCATTGGTAAGATTAGAAATGTGATGAAATCTGTTGACCCAGAAGGAATCTGACTGATTTGATGCGTTTGATGTGACCCACAGAATGTTCAGCAAATGTCAGCCATCATCAGCACACTACTCACAAGCACCCACATCACGTGCATGTGCACATACAAACGCACACACAACATACACACAGTTCACAATACTTGCATGTCAGTCTCCCCTCTTGCTACTTGACATTACTGTATTATGAGCTTAAAAATGGGGATTTTCCACTGTCATTCTGTTTTTCTTTGTCTGCCTCTTCTAAACCACTTAAACCATAGTAAAAGGCTTTTCCCCCCACCTACATAGAACCTCTTTGGTAAAACAGCTGATCTATAGGCTCACAATGCATCACAAGTCTGTCTGTCTGTCACTTGTTTTTTTCCTATTTCAGCCCCCTTCACCACATCTCTCTCTCATCCATCTCTCTTTCTAACCTCTCATGGACTGTGTGTGTGGTATCTGGACCTCAGGTACTAACACATAAACCACGGCCCAGATCCCTTACTCACACACGCACGCGTGCGCGCCTGTGCAGGCACACACACACACACACACACACACACACACACACACACACACACACACACACACACACACACACACACACACGCACACACACACGCACACACACGCACACATTAACACAGAGCTGGGAACAGAAGTAGGTCACAGCTGTTCACTACAATATGTCTGTTTTCACCTCCTATCCTGTCAAATAATTTCTCCTCTGCCGTCCAATTATGATGTAATGCATTATTGTATATTTGCAACTTAAATATTGGAATTACAATCTTTATTCATATTTTTATTTATTTCCTTTTGCTTGCTAGTTTGCCTGCCGTTGGTTTTAAAATGATTGTGTTATTTAATTATTTCCATTGAGATATCAAAATAGGAAAGTCACCATGTTATCCTGATCCTCAATCCTCCCCCAACACACATTACACTACGGTCATGCACATTCTATTCCCTTCAAACGAACCAATTTCCTGGCTTCAGTCTCTGAATCGCCACCTTAAAAAATATTACCTATGTTTTTCCCCTGCGAGTCTGATGATGCTGCCTCCGGTGTCATCAGTACCAGTTGAAAATCCGAGTAGAGCAGCTGATTGGCCATCAGCACTGTCACTCAACCGTGTCAAACAACAGCTCCGTTGTTTGTGGTGAATCGTGACCGTATCAATCTGGCTATTAAACCGACCTGTGATAAATAGTTTCTTTAAAGAAGTGTCGGGTTTCATAAATATCATCATCCGACATGCTAGTAGTAACACTTGTTGGCTGTATTGGTTAGCAACCAGTCTAGCCCATTATTAGCCACATGAATGACACAATGTCATCTGCTTTCCCAATATTCTGTTTGATTCTGAACCAATCACTGAAGACTACCATGTTTAAAGGGCTTTCAGACTGAATAATGCAACAAAAAAAAAATGGTAATTCAGACTTCAGAGTGTTAGGCAAATGAATCAAAGCAGAATTGACATTTCTTTCTGCCGGGCAGAATCACAGGCTGACCACTGTGCCTGACCTCACCCATCCTGTTTGACTTGGCTTGGCTTTGGTTTCTAAGCACGTCCATGTAGAATTAGTAGTGTGTCAAATATTGATCATGCAAGTTTTCATGGCTGAACAAAGTAATACAAAGAAACAACAAAGAAATACATATTCTACTAGTTTTCAGTTCAGAAGTGGTTTAAATCAATAATTTACTTTGACCATTTTAAAGGTCCAGTGGGGAGAGTTGTTTTGAAGATTCTGATCTGAATCTGGAAATCACAAACCAGAAGTCACGCATGGCGCAGTCACAATGCTAGTGTTTATATAGCCTAGCGTAAAGGCACACACTGGCTAAGGGAGAGAGACATGTACGGCCAACATGCAGAACATTTGTTATCAAGTTGATTATACCAAACCTAAAAAAGTTAAATACAAATTTTATCTTTAAGATCATGAGGCCTTTAATGCTATTGCGTGGAGTGTCATAGCCTTGTGATCATGATGTCGATGATGATGATGAGGAGGAGGATGATGATAATGAAACTACAGTGTACATTCAGTCATTGTGGAAGATTTTTTTATAGATTCAGGTCACAAATAACTATATTGTATGTCAGCTTCTAAAGCAAAACCAGAGCATTACCAATCAACAAATACTTTGGTGTGGGAGACACCGGGAAGGAGAGGGGGTGGCATAGCATGCTTCTGTGGAGAGGAATCAGATTAGTATTTTTCTTTTTTTCTTTTGTATGTATTTGTTTGTTTATTTTTGTTTCCTGAAAATTATAAAACTCAGCACATTGTCAGTCACCAAAGCTATACTACATCACCCTCTACAATCAGCAAAAATCATTAACCCTCAACCTATCATTTATCGTGACTTGAACATTAATCTGAATATATAATCGCTGTGAACATTGTTGTTAACTGATAATGGTGCAGACTGCAGACTAGGGCTCAGACTATAATGCAAATCATAACCTTAAAAGTAATAATGTGCTGTGATTATAATCAATAATTATAATGAATTATTATATAGCTTGCCAGCATGAGCAATATGGTGGAAGCCTAATCCGAAGGCCAGTAGATGAGTATAGGGACACCCTCTGGAAATAAATTATAAGGTCACTGGATATGTCAAAGTGACCCTGAACAAGAACACCTGCCCTAACCTAACCTGCTGCCCTAGTGCTGTATAAATAGCTCCCATCTATGCTCCTAATTAGGAATTGTAAATGCAGAGGGCACATTTCATAATCATGCAAATGTTGCAGTGACAAAAATATATACCCCAAAGGAGCATAGAGACACAATTATTATTATTACTACAATACACAGTAGTACACCTCACTAGTTCTCAACTTCTTCAGGTAATGACCCCCCCAATTCAACCTATTTGCGCTGTGTCAACCACCCTGAAAGGCACAGGAGTAAATAGGCAGTAAATAGGCAGTAAATTTTGTCTCAGTTCCAGTGATACTTCCATCTTTAAGGGGGGCTAGCCTCTATATCACAGCTTTAATTGTGGGTGTAAAGTTAAACACACTTTATCCCAACACAAGCCATTCTGGACAATTTTTTAGTGTTTGTGTGTATTTATATATTAAAGTCTTTCTTAGATTATTTGACAATTTTGCCAATTTTCCTGTGTGTCCTGTGACACACAGGACTCCATCTGTGACCTACGTATATGTCACAACGCACAGTTTGACAACCACAGGTCTACCCTATGCCAGGCCACACAGTGTAGTCAGTAGCAGAGGCACTACACGTGGGATGACATAATGACTAAATTGGTACATGGAAACAATATATAAAGGTGGTGGAAAGTGCATATTCACTGACCGTGATGTTTGTGCAACGTGTAAGCAACGTATTAGGTAAATGCAGAACCCTCAACATGTCACCACCATCATGGACTAACAGCTAACAATGCCAACAACACAGTCATTCTGAACATTGTAGTTCACATACAGAAATTGACTACTTATTCTCCAAATCTAACTCGAGTCAGTGGTAAAAAGCTCTAGAATTTGGGATGGACATGGACCACCAGGTGTGTGTTATGGGGAAGGGAAGGCTTATCACAGGGATAACAACAGAGACCTGCTGGCCCTGGTTAGTATCTTGCTATATGGCATGGGCAGACGGGTCAGGCCAGATGAGGAGTGAAATCTTACTCTGTTTCTCTCCCTGCAACCTTCCCTCTCTCCCCAGGTAACGGTCAAAATGGCTACACCAAGGCAGTGGATGGAAAAGACGGAGGTGAAGAGGAGGAGGAAGGAGGGGAGGACGATGGAGGAGAAGAGGGAGAGGAGAACGAGGACGCGTGGGACGCGGAGCTGGATGGGGAGAGAGAGGAAGGGGGAGTACGGATGAAGAGGACAGACACCATGCACTCCACGACCAGTTCAACTGGAACACAGAGGAGGAGAGGAGGCCATGCCAAAAAACAGGTAGAGGGGAGGAGAGTATGGGCAGAGGAGGAGAGGAAGGACAATGAGAGAGAAGGCACAAGAAAAATAGAATTTTTGAATAGCCAATAGTTTTGATAGGTATAGTTAATCATGCTTAAACCCTTCAAAGGTAATCACACTTTGAGTACCATATACTGTAGGTGACTAGAATAACCCAGACTAAATCTAAATGTTAAGTTTAGAAAATATTCCTAATTTTAGTAAGACTATAACATAATTGCCCAGACTCTTAAGTGTTCTTTACTTACATACAATTGTATGGTACAAAACACTGAAGTCCTTAAACCAGAAACGGTAATCTCAGCCTTAACCAGCCATGTAAATCAGTGTCACAATGTTTTTGCTTCAGCGGCAGTAATTGGACTTCCGTGCTTTCCTAATCGCAGTGGTGTGAATACATGCAGTCTGCTCCAGGCGAGCCTTCATGCAGGCTTGACTGTATTTGAGTGATAAGTAACCTGCTGGTGATTACCATTCGAAGCGTGTGGGATAGACGTATGGAGAGAAATAGGATGAGATAAGCTATAGGAGAAGGCTCAGAGGAAAGGAAGGAAGGAAGGGAATGAGGGGAGATAAGAAGTGAGGAAGAGGATGAGAGGAAAGGAATAATGAATGAATATTCCTAACCATAGAGACGATGATCATATTCATGTTAATGTATGCATTGTACTGATGAATTCATTCTAGATCCAGGGCACCAACCAGGTGCAGAGAGCTCCCAGAGCATTGTTCTGTCTTAAACTCAACAATCCCATCAGAAGAGCTGCTCTGTCCATCGTGGAATGGAAGTATCCTTCGCTCTGTGTGTGTGTGTGTGTGTGTGTGTGTGTGTGTGTGTGTGTGTGTGTGTGTGTGTGTGTGTGTGTGTTGTGTGTGTGTGTGTGTGTGTGTGTGTGTGTGTGTGTGCGTGCGTGCGTGCGTGTGTGCGTGCGTGTGTGTGTGTGTGTGTGTTTCTGTGTTTCTTATTGTTGTCTCTCTGTTTACACATATGCACATTTGTGTATTATGTGTGCAGGTGTTTACCGTGCATTCATGGATGTGTTTGTAAATCCACTCTGAAAGTGAAACTCTTGTTGTTTGGAGCATTTGTTGCGTTCAAGTTATTAATTCAGAGCACATTAGTGTTACCAAATTAAGTTTGTCCTGCCGTCTTCATTCTGATGCGTTGGGGACGGCGGGGGGTAGCTATTTAGCAATCACAGTATGATATCATACTGCCACGGCTCTGAGGCTACGAAGCCACTAGTCAGAGGTCTGGGACGTGGTTAGAATAGAATCTCTTTACAAACCTACAAGCTTTGCTGACACAAGGTCAGTCCTATTTGTCCTGGATAGAGGAAAGTTCACATCCACTGACGCTCTCGGCTGTTTGCACAACCCTCTGGTCTGCATGGCTGTGACATTGATGTGGACACGGCAAAATGAAGAAGAAGGTGTATGGTAGTAGTGAGGATGCTCAATAATGGTTCTTTGGTTCAGCTGTATACCCTACATATAGAATACACTATAGAGAATTAAAAGACTTGAGACATGTTTAGATTGTTCATTATTTTTTATGAATAATATATAATACCCAATTTTTGTTAGTTTCCCTTTATAACTGAATTCAAATTTTATTTGTAATTTATATTGTTAAGATGATCGTGCATGGTTTTATTAGAAACATATAGAATTCATATTTTTAGTATACAGTATACAGTTCTGCGTTTGGTGTAATGTTCCGTCATATAAGCTTTATTAGTGATGATTAATACTTGCGTGAGCGGAGCGGGCACAATCGGCCGACCGTCCCTCCAAGTACTCAGATTGGCTGGTTTAGGTGATGACGTATAATGGTGACCTTGTGATCTTTATAAGTATTGTTGACAGTATCACCTCCTGGAGGTGTCAGGGTACTTGCTCTCTGCTCGCTTTCTCCTTAACCGCCTCTCACTCTTAGACCATTTGATATTTTTATCTTGTTAGCAATCTTTGCTAACTGTGTAGCTCTGGGCGTATCCAAACCTTTCCCAGAAGACGACTCCAATTCCACAAACCATGACCTGGTGAGTGTAGAGTGTAAACTATACTGCAGAGTAGTACACTTTATTCTGGATTTTATGTTGTACACTAATTAACTCCAAAAAATAAAATGAATAATATTTTTGTTTTTGTGTTCTTAGGAACA
>CM076968.1:29641700-29649200 GCA_039105355.1 Benthosema pterotum | reverse complement strand
TTCTTTGCCATGTTGACTGTTTTCCAATGTATCACTATGGAAGGATGGACAGACGTACTCTATTGGGTAATAGAACAATATCAGCTAATATCAGCAATAGCAATTAATATAAGCAGGTACTGTACATAGTTACCATGCTAGTTTGTGTATCATAACACCAACTAGCAAAGTTGTATACTTAGGGTATTACTGTTGGTATGCAAGGTGAGGAGTACTACTAATTATGGGTTGTATATTTATATATAGCAAGTTAGTTATGTTTTACTCTGTTGAACAAGTTGAACTGAACAACTAAACTAGCTAGTAGCTTATGTAGTATTACGCGGAAGCGGGGATCAAACCCGGGACTCCCACTCGCCAGTCCAACGCACAACAAGTCGCGCCAATAAGGCTGAGCCCGATTGGCGGGGTTGTTGTCGCTGGTTCATGGCTGGGTGTTACACTTAGATAACAAGTTATTAAATGTTTACAAATTTTCCTTTTTCCTATTTGGGTGCATGTGTGTGCGTACATATGTAGATGAATGATGCTATAGGCTTTGAGTTGCCGTGGGTTTACTTTGTTAGTCTGGTCATCTTTGGATCCTTCTTTGTTCTCAACCTGGTGTTGGGTGTCCTCAGTGGGTAAGTACGATATTCTTTATTTCTCACCTTGTGGTTGCACTATTTCACCTTGAACTATTGCCAATAGTGCACATTAAACTCCCCCCAACTGTGGAAAAAAACATTGTGATACTACTGCTAAAAGTAAACCAGTTATAGTTCCATTGATCCAAACCAGAACCACCCGAGTTCTGGTATGAATCCCCAGAACACAATTGATTGTTTCATCATAACATCCATGATAATGCCTGCATGTTATGTTAAATGCACTGTATGTGTCCAGTTAAGTCAGGTGAATTATTAGAAATATTAGAAATTAATAATACATTATTAATACATTAATCATGATTAAACCCCATCTAAACTATGTCCAAAATATGCCATGTTTTTTCCTGTACAGGATTTGAACATTTAAAAATGAAAAATAATATTCAAAATAGGTGTTCTACAAGCCCCCAATGCTTGTAGATCCCTCACTCCAATGCTTGTACAGTAGATCCCTCACTCTACATTCTCATCTACATCTTGTACATCTACATTCTTGCATGCGTTAATGTTTTCATCTACTTCCATTTGGCTCCTTGTAGAGAGTTCTCTAAGGAGAGAGAAAAAGCAAAGGCTCGCGGAGACTTCCAGAAGCTGAGAGAGAAGCAACAGCTGGAGGAAGATCTGTGTGGTTACATGGACTGGATCACACAGGCAGAGGACATGGATGAGTATGATGAGGATGGAGAATCACACTCACGTACGCATCATTATATGTTTGCTGTCAGCATGTTTGTAATTAACCAATTAACTGTTAATATCAATCAATTAACTAAAGAATATGTCTCTCTTGTTCAGGAAGACCCTCTCTGGCTGATCTCTCAGACAGGAAGAAAGGAAAGTTTAGTTGGTTCAGCCACTCTAACGAAACACATGGTACACACACACACACACACACACACACACACACACACACACACACACACACACACCTGCACGCACGCATACACACACACACACACACACACACACACACACACACACACACACACACACACACACACACACACACACACACACACACACACACACACGCTGGACAAGTGTATGAATAAACACCCTAATACAAACTGTAATTTAATATTTGGTTCTGTGAAATTTACACTATTGCCATTTATTTCTGGTGTCTATTTGTTTTTATATCTCTCTCTTTTCCATTTCTAACTCTGTTCACTCTCCATTTGCCTGTTTGTTTCTCCGTATGTCTGTTTGTTTCTCAGCAAGTCTTCCAGCGAGTGAGACAGCCTCAGAGAACACAGTAAACATTGACGAAGAACATTACAACTGCTGTCAGATTTGCTGGTACACACACACACACACACACACACACACACACACACACACACACACACACACACACACACACACACACACGCACAATAAAGGTTGCTGCAAACATTGTCATCAGTAGAGAGAGTGGTGGTGTGTGAGTATGTGCATACATGCAAGTGTGCCATGCGTGCATATTATATATTTATATTACACACTTTTAGATTAAACATTTCTAATATTTTTCTCTCTCAGTGCCAAGATGATGAGGGTCAGATGCTGGTGAGTGTCCATGTGTTAATGTCTTCTCATTGTCATTTTCATGTGTGCTCATGTGTCATGCATGGTGTTAACAGTAAACGCTCAGCAGTGAGCTATTAATATGTTCATATCATGTTTAGCTGGTTTCTTCTTGCACATCATGCATACAGTATATACTCTACTCTACTTCCATCTACTTTCAAATGTGTGTTTTGGAGGCCAGGCATTTATACATATTGTACGTGTCACAGTGCGAGGCAGCAGTACATTGACAGAACTTACGAAGGACCAAGATCAAACATGAGAAAGACTCAATATTAGGAACAATATGACCACAGCTAGGAACAGCTGAACACTCATGACATACAATAACAATCTGACAAAGGACTGAAACAAACTGGGGGGAATATATAGACAAGGACTAATTAGATACAGGTGAACACAACTTAAAATCAACACTGGGATAGGCTGGTAGACTCACAAGACACAGGTGGAAAAAACTAGACTAAACACTAGGTTAAACAAGACAGGTACAGAACTACAGGCAACTACAGGAAAGCAAAAACACTACTACAAAATAAAGGTACACAATGCAAGATCAACTCAACTCAGCTGGAAATACGAAATAAGGCACAAAGTACAAAATCACTGGGAAACACTAAAACACTACAATACATAATTATCAAATACATCACGGATCGTGACAGTACGTATGTTCCTGATCCAGTTATATTAGAATACCTTAGTGTCTAAATTAAATTTATTGTTTTAAATACAATGATAATGAATATGTGTGGCCATGTATTATGTATGTCTGGATTACATAACATTTATAAAATGGGGCCAGTGCGTTAACAAGTAGGCGGCATCCATCATGTCAGCAGTCAGTCTGTGGTACTCTACACCAGTGCTTCCCATGGTGGTAATGGTTCAGGAGTCTCAGGTTTGCAGACCCAGTTTACAACCAGGTTGTAAGATTATAGATTGGTGGTTTTCAATAGTTTGGGACCACTGCTCTAATCTGCAGTACTCGGAATAGTGCAGTACACTACAACAGGGGTTTTCAAAAGGTGGTCTGGGGAGGATTCCAGGTGGTAAAATGAAAACCAAATTGACCCTTACAGGTCCATTTGGCTACATTTTACACTCTCAAGAGTTAAATTACATTTAAACATTTGAATTACTTAATTTTCAAGAATCTACAGTTCTATTCATTAGAAAATGTAGAAGATTGAATTGATATTTTTTGACCAACATTTTGCCAGTTACCTCTCCTAAATTGTGTACAAAAACTTGAAAATGCTTGCTTTGGGGTTGGAGAAACTATAAACTAACATCAAATGTTGTTCCGTGGCTAAAATGCAGAATAAATAGTGGGCCCTGGTATGAAAAAGGTTGAAAACCACTCCACTACAAGAGTCAAATATTTCTCGGCTTCCTTCTGGAATAAATCTACAGTATTTACTTCTCATTGTCTCTTCCCAGTCGTGTGCTGCGTCGATGGAACAGGGTCACTAGGAGGAACTGCCGTACGGCGGTTAAATCTGTGACGTTTTATTGGCTGGTCCTCCTGCTCGTCTTCTTAAACACGTCTCTGTCTGCCTCCGAACATTACAACCAACCTGACTGGCTTACGGAAGTCCAGGGTACAAACACACATACACAAACTAGAGTTTAACAACCTGATCATGTTGACAACTTCTAGTACATCTCTGTCTCTCTCTTTAATTCTCTCTCTCTCTCTCTCTCTCTCTCTCTCTCTCTCTCTCTCTCTCTCTCTCTCTCTCTCTGTCTCTCTCTCTCTCTCTCTCTCTCTCTCTCTCTCCACCCAGACATAGCCAACAAGGTGCTGCTGTCTCTGTTTACGGTAGAGATGTTACTGAAGATGTACAGCCTGGGTTTAGGTCACTACTTTGTGGCGTTCTTTAACCGCTTTGACTGTTTCGTGGTGTGTGGTGGAATCATGGAGACCATACTAGTAGAAGTAGGAATCATGCCTCCACTGGGGATCTCTGTCCTGCGCTGCGTCAGACTGCTCCGAATATTCAAAGTCACGCGGTGAGTTTGCAAGGTGTGTGTGTGTGTGTGTGTGTGTGTGTGTGTGTGTGTGTGTGTGTGTGTGTGTGTGTGTGTGTGTTGTGTGTGTGCGTGTGCGTGTGCGTGTGTGTGTGTGTGTGTGTGTGTGTGTGTGTGTGTGTGTGTGTGTGTGTGCTGATTAAAAATGATAGAATGAAGATAAAATGAGTGATATACTGAATGTGCAGCTACGGGAATCTCGCAGGTGATTAAATCAAGATGTATGTGTACAATAAGAAAGTTTATCAAACAGCACAACAACAATACAAGAATTACTTAAGCCATTCTTGCGGGAACCGAGTATTGTGTTTTATAAGCTTGTAGATCTATTTTTTTTATTCTAACAATGTGACACATACAGTATCTTTAAAAATACTGTATATTATTTCAGAGCATTTTCAGGTGTTTGCTTCAAGGGGGGCGTCCCTAGAACAACATATTTTCAGATGAGGGTCAATTGCCAATTATATATACAGTATTTTTAGGGGTCCTAAACTTATTTAGAAGACAATTTCTCGGCGGTGTACATGGGATAAGTCTGTCTGTCTGTCCGTCCATCCAGCCATTGGACAGCCCTGTCCAACCTGGTGGCGTCTCTGCTCAACTCCATGAAGTCCATCGCCTCCCTGCTGCTGCTGCTCTTCCTCTTCCTCATCATCTTCGCTCTGTTGGGAATGCAGCTGTTTGGAGGGAAGTTCAACTTTGACGAGACTCAGACCAAGCGCAGCACGTTTGACGCATTCCCACAAGCACTGCTAACCTGCTTCCAGGTCTCTCTCTCTCTCTCCCACACAAGAAGATGCGCACACACACAAGCACACCTGGCAATAGTGTCTGGGCACTATTGCCAGATATTGGTGATGCGACCAATATATTGAGTGGTTGTTCAGAATTGTTCCTGGTATTGTTCATGTGCAATCAATGGCATCAATAATTCTCACTGCTGGTGCTCATGTTAATACATCAAGATTATATGGCGAGGCAACATAACCAGTAATATGTTGATTGGTTGTTCCAGATATTAACAGGTGAAGATTGGAACGTGGTGATGTATGATGGTATCCATGCGTACGGAGGTCCTGTCTTTCCAGGAATGATCGTCTGCGTTTACTTTGTCATCCTGTTCATCTGTGGTAACTGTATCCTTCAGGCACAGCAATCTATTAATTCATCAGACATGCCTGTTTGTCTCTTTGTCATGGGTATAGCGTAATTTATAGGCCTCAGCCTTGGGGCAGCCGTGGCTCAGGAAGTAGAGCAGGTTGTCCAATGATCCATGGGTCGGCGGTTCGAATTCTGGCTCCTGCTGCCTACATGTCCGTGGGCAAGACACTGAACCCCAAATTGCCTCCAATTAGTAGTTTGGTGTGAGCTTGCCACCATTGGTGTCTCTGAATGTCAGAAGTGCACACTGGCTGTTCTCTGTTTCACCAATGTATGATTGAATGGACCATTGTAAAGTTCTTTGAGCACTTTGAGAGCTATAAAAATGCAATCCATAAAACGCTTGACTCCTTATCTTCATGTCAGACATTCTGCTGAATGTCTTCTTGGCTATCGCAGTGGACAACCTGGCTGGAGGAGACGGAGACGACAAGAAGAAAGAGTGAGTGACGGAGGCGGAGGGGTGAGAGAGAAGGGGCAGAGGGAAGGGCGGGAGAGAGGGGAGAGAAGGGTACATGGGTGAGATGAACCATAGAGAGGAAGACAGGGATGGAGTGAGGGAGGATTGGAGGAAGAAAAGAACAGAGAGCTCAAAGCATCATGGGAGAATGGAGGGAAAAGAGATCTGATGAAGTGGAAATGATAGCGATAGATGGGAAAAGAAGTCTGAATTAAGTACAGGAAAAGAATAAGATTGAAAAATAAGGATTATGGCGGATCACAGATAAGGGATGTTTTTGGCATTATTTTCTGTTGTCGTAAATGGATGTGACCTCTTCTGTTTCTGTCAGTGAGAAAAAAGGAGCGGAGCAAGGTGGCGCA
Organism: Benthosema pterotum; assembly: GCA_039105355.1. Classification (NCBI taxonomy): domain Eukaryota; kingdom Metazoa; phylum Chordata; class Actinopteri; order Myctophiformes; family Myctophidae; genus Benthosema; species Benthosema pterotum. Next base: position 29,642,961 of record CM076968.1, on the reverse strand, counting down.
GAAGGAGCAGATGAAGAAAAGGTAAATGTAAAAATGCATTGTGGCATTGTGTCCATACCGGCAGTAGTTCAAAATAGTTCAAAAATAGTCTAAATCCCAATGTCACAACAGTACGACAGCCGCTAGGGGTTGATTTGTGGTACACCGGGAATTCAGGAAGCAATTCACCATCTGGCAGAGTCAGGTTAGGATACAATGCCCCAGATGATGAAATTCACTGACCCTCAAGATATGGAGCATGGAGAGAGCAGCTAATGTGCAGGCAGTACAACACTTTGGAATATGTAATATGTGTATAAACCTGAAGCCATGTTGCTGTTATATTATATGTGATGTTATGTTTTTAGTAGTAGTAGTATGTGTCCTGTGATTATATTGAAATGTTGGCTTTGTGGTTTCTCATCAGAAACCCTTGGATGTCCTTTGTTTCAATGCCATTGTCCATACAAACCCTGTCTGTCCAGCCTCCAACTGTGATGCACGGTTCCCCGAATACTTTTCTCCAAAAGACAAATTATGGCTTAAATTATGCCATAACTGTATATAGTATCAATTGCCTCGAACTTGACCAACTTCAGGTGTACAAAAAGATAAGACTATTCACAACGCAGAGCACTAACGCTAAGAACAACACTGCCCATTTGGTGTATTTTAAGTTTTTAACATTAGCAGGCTGACATTTGGATCACAAATAGTCTTACAGTATCTGATTGATTAGTACAACACCATAGTTATATGATTGTAATATAAGCCATGCATCATGTCTCCACTCCTACTGCAGGTTGAGATTGATATTGATGGAGATACAGAGTATGAAGAAGAGGAGGTCCATGTGGGGGATGAAGGTAAATTAGAATAGTTCCACAATGAGTAAACTGATGATGTTGATTAAAATAACATTCTAAAGTTCATAAAGTCATCATGCGTGTGTATGCATGTGTCTTTTTTCGTGTGTGTGCATGTTATGAGACAGAGAGAGACTCGGGGAGTCCTGATTCATGGTGACTCACCAAGAAACTAGCAATCACCACCCACACTGTCAATTCACACACCCACCCATTAACACTCAATCACAGGCTCTTTCAAATATAGAGCTTTATGCAGTTAATTATACAGGTAATTGTCGCACATACAGACAGTATATGTGACATACGCTGTCATCAATGTCAACTTTGTCTCTTCTCTTCTCTTCTCTTCTCTTCTCTTCTCTTCTCTTCTCTTCTCTTCTCTTCTCTTCTCTTCTCTTCTCTTCTCTTCTCTT
>CM076968.1:29606700-29634200 GCA_039105355.1 Benthosema pterotum | reverse complement strand
GCTAGTGCCCGGTGCCGGTGGGGTGCAGCAGCAGGAGAGAGACACCGATGCTGATACAAACTTGTCCAATTTGGTCATTTTAGCTTAATTTACGCTTCCCGCTGCCGACTGCTCTCTTTCCATTCGCCTTTGGAACCACTTTCATGACTTTTCTTGAACATGACACTATGCTACGCCGATGCTTCAATTCAACCCACTCGCGCTTTTTTTTTTTTGTAGTTGACACTTTTTTTTTGTTTTGATTTGTTTTAAGAGGAACTGACATCAGAACACATTCACACGTGAGTGACAGCTCACAGGTACCAATTTGATTGGACAATATCATTACCCCTCCCACTGCTAGGCCCAGCCACTCTCAGGTTTAACCCCCTAACGACCAGGCCACAGGTCCATAACAGTCGCAGGGCCCGCTGTCAGCGGCCTTTCTTTTCTTTTCCCCCTTCCCTCTCAGTAGGCCCCCAAGGGGCCTGGGCCCTGGTGCACCGCACCGGCGGCACCGGCGTAAAATACGCGCCTGAGGGGCGCTCTAATCATTGTACATCATCGTACATCATCAAGAATGAAGGTCCCTTGTAGGTCAAGGGTTTACACACCGATTTGCTCAGACACATTACTTAATTCTCCAGTTGTTGTCATGGCATTTAATGTTTGTATTCAGACAACACAAACACAAAAAAATACTATTAGATTAAATAGATAGTTGTTATCATAACATAACACTATACTAAACTTGAGTTGGTTTAATTGCTGGTAACATCAATGTCTGTCTGTCTGTGTGTCCATTTGTCTTTCTGCCTCTACAGCGTCAGTGTGTAGAGTTTGCACTGAAGGCTCAGCCGTTGAAGTTGTACATTCCAAAGAATCCAGTACAGTATAAGTTCTGGTCCATCATCAACTCCACTGGATTTGAATATGTCATGTTTGTTCTCATTCTACTCAACACAGTCACACTGGCTGTACAGGTAGGGCTGGAGTGTGTGTGTGTGAGTGTGTGTGTGTGTGTGTGTGTGTGTGTGTGTGTGTGTGTGTGTGTGTGTGTGTGTGTGTGTGTGTGTGTGTGTGTGTGTGTGTGTGTGTGTGTGTGTGTTTGCTTGCGTGCGTTTGTGAGTGTGTGCATCTGTGTGCTGTATGTGCGTGTGTGCATACTGTATGTGTGAGTGCAGTGCCTACAATATTTCAGTCTCACGTGCATATACTGTCTGTCTGTGTGTGTGTTCCAGCACTACGAGCAGTCAAAGGAGTTCAGTCACGTCATGGACATACTGAACATGGTGTTTACTGGTCTGTTTACTGTGGAGATGTTACTCAAACTGATGGCTCTTAATCTCAGGGTGAGACACTGCAATACATGCACTGCACAAAACCACTTGATCCAGTCATATTTCTGGGTCCGTGGGACTTTTGCCAAAATGAGGAATGATCACAATGTGTTGAGCTTGTAGATCAAATAATCCAAGTAATTTCAGATCTTAAGTTTAAGTCAACATTGCAATTTATGTAGAATTATAGCAGTTTGTTGTGTAGATGTATAGCATTTTTCTTTCATTGATTACCGTTCAATTAATGTTCTGTCTATCTGCTGTCTGCCTTTCTTTAGCATTACTTCATAGATGCCTGGAACTCTTTTGATGCTCTGATTGTTGTTGGGAGTGTTGTTGACATAGTGGTGACAGAATTCAGCGTAAGTAAAGCCCTAGCAGTAACAATACTAATAGCAGCACGAAGTCTGAAGTATAACGGTTTGATGCAGTCACTGATGTTTTGAGTACAACACTGCCACCTCCTGGTTATGTTAAGAACAGCACTCTAAATCATTAATTTCACATCCTGTATGTGTTAATCTCACAACCCTAACACAATATCTACATTACCTCTCCCACACACAACTCTCTGTCTGTCTGTCTGTCTGTCTGTCTCTCTGTCTGTCTGTCTCTCAGAGTGGGGAGGATAGCTCTCGTGTGTCTATTACCTTCTTCCGCCTCTTTCGAGTGATGCGATTGGTCAAGCTCCTGAGCAAAGGGGAGGGCATTCGCACGCTGCTGTGGACTTTCATCAAATCCCTGCAGGTCAGAGGGGAGGGGCTAACGTCGGAGGGGAGGGGCTAATGTCAGGAGCAGGTGCAAAAGAATGTCCTTTTGGAGGAGGAAGGGCTAACGAGACTATTTGGTCATATAAATATGTAATTACATTAGAAATAGAACAATAAAACAATAATAAAGTTAATGATATACTGTACTTTAGATTATTAAGAATAACTTCAACTGTTTTAATTGTGTTGACTTGAGGATGATGTTTTACTGCCTTGCTTCAGGGCACAGGGTCAGCACTAACCGTATGTGCGCATGTGTGTGTGTGTGTGTGTGTGTGTGTGTGTGTGTGTGTGTGTGTGTGTGTGTGTGTGTGTGTGTGTGTGTGTAGGCCCTGCCATATGTAGCTCTGCTCATTGCCATGATCTTCTTCATCTACGCTGTGATTGGGATGCAGGTCAGTCTGTAGGGTCAACACACACACTGCTACACAGTCTTGGTGGAATAGGGTTGGGCAATACGGAAACATCAGAATAATAATCATCGTCAATTGTATTTATAAATATCACATATTCTCATCATCATTGATCTGTCATTTTCAACGGACATCATGATGTTTCGTATTTTTACTGTGTGATGTTTTATTATCAACAAAACTTTGTGTCATGAAGCCACACTGTAAACTATTTTCGAACAGTTTACAAAAATCTTAAAACGTATAATTACAAACAAGTTAGAGAACTATTGGTTTAGAAAGCATCTGTAGAAACTGCCTCAACGCTGTGTAATGTAAAACCTCTCTACCTCTGTGCAGACGTTTGGGAAGGTCGCCATGCAGAGTTACACTCAGATCAACAGGAACAACAACTTCCAGACATTCCCTCAGGCTGTGCTGCTGCTCTTCAGGTAGATACAGTACAGTTTACTCCTCTTAAGGCCTATTCATAGTTTGATTTTCGGTGATCACCACGAGCACCGCGACAACCGTTGCCTACAATATGACGTGATACCACCGCGAACACCGTCCTTTCCAGCCCTGCTCTCTGATTTTACTAACCACCTCAACGGTGCTCACTGGGAACGCCCACCAAACAGAGCTAAACCAATCACATTGACGACGAGCCAGCTGCTTGTTTTTAACGTCTGGAGACGTAAAAAAAATAAAAAGAAAGAAAAAGACAACAGCACGAAGGAAGGAATTCAATGATTGAGACAATGACATAAATAGAATAGGAAATAACAAAAAACAAGTAGAATAGGAAATGACAAAAAACAAAACAAACAAAAAAGTAATGATCCAATTCATAACACATATTATATTTAATATAAAAATGTAATTGTGTTAAAAGCAGATCTATAAGCTCACAGTGTGACGTGACAATGTGTTGTGTTCTGGAGCATCTGCTATTTCTGCTGTTTTTTATGGAAAGGATTATGATGATCTAAATGTATAATAATAATAGTTATTATGTTGTTACTGTAGGTGTGCTACAGGTGAGGCGTGGCAGGAGATCATGCTAGCCAGTCTGCCTGGGAAACGATGCGATCCAGAGGCAGATTCTGAACCAGGAGAGGAGTTCACCTGTGGGAGCAACTTTGCTATTGTCTATTTCATCAGTTTCTTCATGCTGTGTGCTTTCCTGGTGAGACACACACACACACACACACACACACACACACACACACACATACTGGTACGGGTGGTTTATGAGGACATTCCACATCATACCAGTTTTTTCATGGATTATGGGGACCCACCTTTCCCATTGTCTTAGAGATATGCCGCAAAGACTAAAAAATTACCCTCAAAAACAGGAATATTTCTGTCTATTTGAACTTCAACAATTGTCAAAGGAGGTCAAGATTTTCACATACAAACTTTTTGAGGATTATGAGGACAGGGCGGGGCAAGGTGGGACTTAGCAGAATAAGGCGTTTCCTAGCACAAAGGTGGTTTATGAAGACCTCCCTTACTTATTGGGACATTATCCATACACACACACACAATCATGGCAAAACCCTTGGTTATGAGGACCATACTGCTTTAACTGGACATTACCCATACACAAACACAGACACACACACAATCATGGCAAACCCCTTGGTTATGAGGACCATACTGCTTTAACTGGACATTACCCATACACAAACACACACACACACACAATCATGGCAAACCCCTTGGTTATGAGGACCATACTGCTTTAACTGGACGTTACCCATTCATCCATACTATAACTAAGGACATGAATGAATGAATGTCTGTCTCTCTGTCTGTCTGTCTGAAGCCACCAGAACTCCTCACAGACTGCACCAATCAGTCTGAATTTTCACAGTCATTGAGCATAATGTGTTATAGACAGACAAAGCCCCTTTTTCAAATTGTTAATGAATCATTAATTTAATAGTGCATTAAATTTTCCCCCATCGACTTAATATGGGACACTCCGACCGCCCCCTACCGTCACACACATCACAGGTCACCGTTCTCGGTGTTACCCCACTCTCATATTCCCACTGCTACACCAGCAATGCAGCTGATAATGGGCTATACAATTCAATTCCTATACACGCGGTATTGGTGTTGGGGAGGAGGAGGCGGCACGCCACCCCCGCCGCCCAGGGCTCTACAGTCGACTGGGTATCTCATTTGCGATACATTTATAATGCTACCGTACAGCGGTGGTGTTCGCTAAAAACAAGCCGATCTTCAAGCTAACAACAGCCGACTTGCATGGAATCGAGAGACCAAGTGCGCAAGGACAGTTGCATGCCGTTACTCACGCTCTGTCCAAAAAAAGCTGAATGAATTTCGACACCAACATGGAATATAAGCGCATGGACACGAGTGAGCCCTGGGTGCCTCGCATTGCCAAAAAGATAACCTCTGTGAGGTTGCCCAATTGGCAGGAGGCTCCAAAAACAGTCGAAGATGTCTTTTAAGGGGTTTTATTAAATCCCAGTAGTGCATATATACATTGAACAAAAAAAAACAGCAAAATAATATTGGCCAAAAAACGAAAGAAAGAACCGAGGAAAAACTAAGGCGAACTGAGGACTGACAAAAAAAATGCACTAGGCTATGGCCACTGTACAGGCCCTAGACACTCTCATACGTGTGTGTGCGCGCAGCACGGCTGGTAGACAGAATTGAAGAGCCTTCACAGCAGTCTCATTTTTATAGGGGTGGATCCCACCACTGAGAGGGTTCTCAATTAAGTCAATGCAGCAGATCTACAAGCTCACTGGACTCAAAATACAGGCAATATAAATCCATGGCAATAGATATTAGTTGTTAGACTAACATCCCTATGATTCACATCACTATATTGTATAGTAATCCGATATCAATCATTTCAGTCTGTAAACCACCCCTCTCTTCCCACAGCACTTGGCACCTTCCACACTCTATTTCAGCCAATGGCTGCCTTTGCTCTGGTTTGGCAGTGGAGCTGAGCAGAGGAGGGCCAGTGCTGAGGTGGAGACAAAGGTGACAAACAAATGATGAATGAAATGTTTTCTCTGAAATGACTGTATTATTTCAAGTTAATTCATTATAATGAACCAATGCATTGCCAGTTAAATTATTAATAATATTGAATACTCATTAAGAATAATAATGAACTAAATGAAATGAATTATTGCAACCATGCACAAACAATGTCTCTTAGCCCTCCGCCCCACACCCCACAGTCACTTGCAGTAGCACCCAACCCGGCCGGTGATGTTATAATGATTGGCTGCCTCTGTGTGTTTGTGTGTGTGTGCTTCTTTAGATAGTTTTTGGGCACGGGCTGCCCCGTGACATCCTCGTCTCGCAACGGGTCGGATGCGTGACCACTGTTCAACAACAGCAGGGACGTGCAACTTTTCCTATGCGTGTGTGTGCGCCCACAAACGTCTCCCTCCGAGTCTGCACTGGGTTAAAACAGTGGGTTTCACCAGTGGTCCCCAGGTTAAATGATGGACATGGTGAACCAGATGTAGCTTTTTGGGAGCTTAAAATATCTGAATTAGCCCAAGAACTACAGAATGTAGAAGATTAATGGCCAGCTTCATCTGTGTGATTTACCATTTCCCATGTACAAATATAGGGTGAAGTAAACATCAGAGATGCTCGCTACAAGCTGCAACTAGGACCTATGCTAACTGATGCAGATCTCCTGAGGCACGACTCCCTGATCCCACAGGTGGAACATTGTCAGCAGGTGTCTCAGGGTCGCTGGTGTTTCGCCCCTTAACCTGAACACCTCTCCTGAGTGGGGCAGCAGACTGACCAGCCTTCACCAGCAGAAGGGTTCCACCTGTGGGCTCTTTCCATCTACGGCTGGGGGGGGGGGGGGGGGGGCAAATTTGCAAGGCAGGGGCGTCACTCCCTGAGCCAGGTCTATCTGAACGAGGCCGCATACCCTGACACCTCTCCTGAGCGGGGCGGCAATGGCTGACTAGCCGTCACCGGCGGAAGGGTTCCAAACGTGGGCTCTTTTCATCCACAGCCATCTTGAGCTGGACTCAGCTGCTGCGGTAATGTCCCTGATGGCACTCTTCAGCTGACTAGGTTCCAGCCCGACCTTCCGCAGGAAGCAGTTCACCGACTTTGCCGGGAACCCGCGGCAGCAGACTTCAATGGGGTAGCAGGTTGCTTGCCACCCCTTTAACACAGCTTCATCGATCAAGTCCTGGTATTTGTCTCTTTTCAGTTGGTCTGATACAGCCAGCCTCTCCTCCCAGGGTACCGTGAGTTCAGCGACGATGATGGTTTTTGTGCTCCTCGACAGCAATACCAGATCTGGTCAAAGGGAAGTCACTGCCATGTCTTGCGGGAAAACAAGTTTCCTCTTCAGGTCCACGTTCAACTCCCAATCTGAAGCGCCTTGCAAGGTACTGGGTCGGGTCTTGGTTGCTGTTCCGGTCTTTCCATGAACCTTAGATCCTTCCCTGATGAAGGCTTCATATCCATGTGAAAGTTGTGGCACAAAACGCCTATTTAGTCAAATATCTCCACTTTTCACGAGACACACACAGACATCTCTCCCTTCGGGCAAAGGGGATCATAATACCAGCTGCACCTGATCACTGCAAACGTCATCAGGCTAAGACAAAAAGTTCGGGGAACACAATTGCCTGGTGCATTGCGATAGGGGCTGGGTAATTAATCACACCACCTGCCAATTGTGTTCCCAAAATCTTTGTGTTAGCCTGATGACGTTTGCAGCGATCAGAGGAAGTTGTCAAAATGCGTTCAGCTGGTATTATGAGCCCCTTTGCCCGAGTCTGTGTGTGTCTCGTGAAAAGTGGAGATATTTGACTAAATAGGCGTTTTGTGCCACAACTTTCACATGGATATGAAACTAGAGGACTATATCGCACTCCACGTCTTTGGAATTATTTAATGGGTAAGTAAACAGGGAATAATGAGTATGAAAAGAGCGCCAACATTTAAATGTTACCACAAGTCATGGCTCGTGAAGTATGGCTTTATTCTTGAAAAAGAATAATAGCCATGTAGGGCTAATTCAACGGGTAAGGTCCTAGTATACACAAACGCAGACACACACACAATCATGGCACACCCCTTGGTTATGAGGACCATACTGCTTTAACTGGACGTTACCCATACACACAAACACAGACACACACACACACAATCATGACAAAACCCTGGGCTATGAGGACTACCAGGTTTAACTGGACATTGACCATAGCAGGAGTGCAAAATGCCAACAGACTGGCCAGTTGTGTGAAGAACCCCCCCCCCTCCACACACACACACACACAGTATCATGACAAAACCCTGGGCTATGAGGACTACCAGGTTTAACTGGACATTGACCATAGCAGGAGAGTGAAGAACGTCCCCACCTCCATACACACACACACACACTATCATGACAAAACCCTGGGCTATGAGGACTATAGGACAGGTTTAACTGGACCTGACCCAATCAAATGATGCCACAGAACTTATTTCTCAGTCACCGGGTCTCTTGTAATAACCCTGAATTATTGATACTGCAACCAGTTATTTAAATTCCTGTGTTGATATTGTCATTAGAAAAACTGAATTTACCCAAATGACAAAGCATACTCTGCTGTTGGGTCAAAAACTCCAAAATGTTAATTTTCAAATGGAACACAACCACCCTGAAGAATAAACATTGTATTGTACTCTTACATCGATTGAGTTAGGCATATAGAAATTTGATTTATTGAAAAGTATACAACCTTGTTCATAACCTTTGTACTGATACATTGTTGTACTGGTTCCTTGTTTGTTTCTTGTTGTTCTGTTCTTGCTTTGGCAATGTAAACGTATGTTTTCTCATGCCAATAAAGCCAATTGAATTGAATTGAATTGAATTGTCTATTCGCTCACATGGCAGTGAATGCTGGACCCTGAAGCCAAACCAGCTGAAGTCTCCAGACGGGCTATTAAAAAAAAAAAAAACATTGTGTACAGTACCAAACTTCAAAAGGCGTGTACGTGATACCACAAGAATTGGTGTAAGTGAATATGAAGGGTCAGGGCAGAGAGCGACAGCACTGTTTGTCCAGAGCACACAATACTTTGTATCAGTCCATAATGCATAAATAGCAGCATGAACTGACTCCTGACTAGGAGTCAGTTCATGCTGAGTCAGTAGGCTGCAAAGAGTCAGAAAGAGGGAGCAAGAGAAGTGTTTCCTCCAATTTTATATACAAGAAGATGGGCCTTCATAGAAAAAAGGAAAAAAAAGAAGATTGTTTTGAAGTGTTGAAATATGCTGAAAAGCCATGATTGAGTCATGTGTCAAAAATGCCCTGAGGAGAAAATTCAACGTAAAATAGTGCTGTACTATTGGCAAAAAAAATAAATGTACTAAATGAAAAATGAAACAAGGACAATTGCTGAGCCGGGTTTAGCACCCAGTGGCGCGCAAAATGCAGGAGAGACCTCAGCTTTTTGCCAGAGTGTGAGTGTGTAAAGTGCTGGCCTTTGACCATAGCGTTACAGTGAATACTATTATGGCAGGGAAAATGACCAGGGGGTACACTAGACAAGATATGTTGTGGTGGGGTATATAAGTCAGCTCTTATTAAAGTGTCTCTCAAGTTTTTGGCCCACTTGTGGGCAAAGATAGGAGTGTTTCTAAAAACTGAACCAATGCTGGGGTCAGAAGACAAGATGTGCCAGTGATTTTGAATGACCTTATGAATGTCGCTAGAAGCAGAAGAAAAGGTAGTAGCACAGAGAATTCTGTTGGACCCTTTAGAAGGCACCGTCTTGGGAGATAGTAGGTCTTCCCTTTTAACCTCTTTTGACCTCTAGCTCTCTCTAGAGCCAACACTGGTATCAACTACATTTGTTTTATGGACCTGTACGTCTAAGAAGGAGACAGTGTTGGCTGTGTTCCATGGTGAACTAAGTAAGCCCTAAGTAAGACTTAAAGTCAAAAAGTTTCTATAACGAGCCTCTGAAGACTAAATGACTAAATGTCATCTACAGTATATACCTAGACCAAGACTTAATTGAAGCAGAAAACGGGTTATTATTATATATGAAATCTTCCTCAAATTTCCCCATAAAGAAGTTTGCAAAATTGGAGAACAGGGGCTACCCATGCTGACCCCCTGACACTGAAGATAGTATGAATTCTCAAATTTTTTGTTTAAAACCAAATTTGTGTGTTCAACCAGGAAACCAGTCAGGGGAATCTTGCTTTCTCTTTGGTCCAAATAATAGGTCCAAATAATAGGCTAAGACACTGAGGCCCTCTTGATTGGGAACATCAGTGTACAATGAGGCTATATCAAGGCTACATAGATAGTCATTCTCCTGAATGTTACCAATAGATTCATTAAAAAAAATCAGTAGTGTCTTTTAAAAAAGAGGGGAGCTGGGAGACCAAAACCTTTGATATGTCTGTCAATATACTGTGATAAGGGCTCTGTTAGAGATTGGTTACCCGCTACAATGGGGCAACCTGGAACAAGTTCAACCAGAGACTTGTGGATTTTGGGCAGACAGTGGAATAAGGGACGGACAGGATGTTTTTGAAAAAGAAAACTAAATTCATCTTTAGAGATCAGAAATTCACTCAAAGCATTGGTAAAAAATGATTCAATTTCTTGAGAGAATTTCGTGGTGGGGTCACCATTTAAAGGGGTATAGAACTCAGTGTTACTAAGTTCTCTTTCCTATGAGTCTTTCCTCTTTCCTATGAGTCTTTATTTTTAATAACCATGAACTGAACTTTAGAGTGCTGGCATATTTTTCCATTTTTTATGCGAAACAAAGGCACCTATGGTTGAGCTAATGTGTTTACAATTCATAATCTAAGCACTTAGCAGACATTTTTAATCCAAAGCGATTTGCAATCATCATCATGATACTTCAATTCAATCACATACAAGTATCTAATCAAGGAAAAAATGGACGGACAGTAAGCAGGTAATACAACATCATTATACAACAAATGCATATAAATATTGGTCTAATCTAAGGGCTAAAGTGGAGCGAGAGTGTTGAGTCTTTAGATCACACCATCATTTAGGGAGTGAGTCTGTAATTCTGTTTTATTTTTTATTTTAAAGATTTATTTGTGTGTGGGGGGCTTATTTGATAGGACAGTAGACTGACAGTATAGGGGGTGAGAGATGGGGAGATCAGATCACACAGGCGACACCGTCCAGGCATCATAGCCCAGGCACATTTCTCCATTCCGACATCCCCCCATTCCAACACCTAAACCTAACAGTACTCCCATTCTGACAATTAAGAATTAAATGTCGGAGTGGCAGGATGTCGGAATGGAGAGCGGTTCCCTCATAGCCTATGTGGAGTGCAATCGGACCATTAACCCAGCAGGAACCCCCCGATTCAAATATTTTTGCTGAGTGCCAAGCTGGAAGATATTGGGTCTCTCTTTTCTCACACTCACACACACTATCATGACAAAACCGTGGGCTATGAGGACTACCAGGTTTAAGTGGACATTGACCATAGCAGGAGCACAAAATACCAACAAACTGGTCAGTTGTGTGAAGAACCTCCCGACACACACACACACACACAGTATCATGACAAAACCGTGGGCTATGAGGACTACCAGTTTAACTGGACATTGACCATAGCAGGAGCACAAAATACCAACAAATTGGCCAGTTGTGTGAAGATCCCCCCCCCCCCCCCCCCCCCCCCCCACACACACACAGTATCATGACAAAACCCGGGGCTATGAGGACTACCAGGTTTAACTGGACATTGACCATAGCAGGAGCACAAAAACCTCCCCAACTCCACACACACACACACACGATCATGACAAAACCGTGGGCTATGAGGACTACCATGTTTAAATGGACCTGACCCAATCAAATGCTCCCACAGGACTTATTTCTCAGACACCAGGTCTATTGTAATAACCCTGAATTATTGATACTATAACCAGTTATTTCAATTCCTGTGTTGATGTCATTAGAAAAACAGAATTTACCCCAATGACAAAGCATACTCTGCTGTTGGGTCAAAAACTCCTGGCAGTGCAGTACAGCTACTCAGATGATGTACTGCACTGCCATCTATTGGACAGACCACAGGTGTAATGACACCACTAAGGATGACAGACATCTGAACATCACATTTTGACATTAAGGGTGAGATGCAAAACCTTTTGCATCAATGGAAGCAATTATAAATAGATGGGCATCTCCTAAACCATGTTGGGAATATTACTTTACCTTGTTAATATATTACTTATTATTACCTTCATTTTAAAGCAATTATATTACAATATTACTGTCTGAGCTAGTGTAATATATTACTATTACTTAAAAAAACTTTTACAAAATAAATTAGATGTTTAGTATCACTATTAATCAAATACTGCGTAGGTCAGTGGCATACCTACAATAAAGCAAGCACACTTGGTTATCTGGCCAAATCCATATGAAATCAACTTGAAAAAACATAACTCCTGAAAACAGTCCTGGCGTAGACCTACCTCATCCTACTCAGCTATGGAGCTAAATGTAGACCTACCTCATCCTACTCGGCTATGGACAGTTAACACAGGAGTTAAGTGTATTCCTTGAATTCATGGAAGCCAGTAAATAATTTGATGACAAATTATAGAAAATAATTGACTTCTGCAGTTGTCAAGATGATTTCACAAGAACTCTTGCAACGAGGCAGAAAGAAAAGTATACCATAATATATTAGAATTTTTGTATATATATATTTTTTTGTATATACAATGGGGGAAATAAGTATTTGACACGCTGATGATTTTGTAAGTTTTCATTTTTAGAATGGTACTTTTATTTGAACAAATAGAGGCAGAATATCAACAAAAATGTCCACAAGAAAACATTTTTTAAAGGTCATGAATTAATTTGCATTAGATCTGGTGAAATAAGTATTGGATACCCAAGCACAGTCTGACCTCGTACTTGGTGGAGAAACCTTTGTGGGCAAGCACAGTTGTCAGAAGTTTCTTGTAGTTGGTCACCAAGTTTGCGCACATCTCAGGAGGGGTTTTGGTCCACTCCTTTCTAGAGATCCTATCCAAATCCTCAAGTTTTCGAGGGTGTTGCTTTCCAACTCGAAGCTTCAGCACCCTCCATAGATTTTCCATAGGATTAAGGTGTGGAGACTGGTTAGACCACTCCATAACCTTAATATGCTTCTTCTTGAGTCACTCCTTTTGTTGCCTTGACCGTATGTTTTGGTTTGCTGTCATGCTGGAAGACCGAGCCACGACCCATCTTCAGTCCTCTGGCTGAGGGAAGGAGGTTCCCTCAGCCCCAAAGAATAATGTTTCCACCTCCATGCTTGACGGTGGGGATGGTGGTGTTGGGTTTGTATTCAGCATTTCTCTTCCTCCAAACACAATGAGTCAAATTGACGTGAAAGAGTTCAATTTTGGTCTTATTTGACCACATCACATGACCCCCAGCCTGCTTTGAATCATTTAGGTGTTCATTGGCAAACTTTAGACAGGCCTCTATGTGGGTTCTTGAGCAAGGGGACATTGCGGGCAGTGCAGGATTTCAATATGTAGTGTGTTGCCTTCAAATCATTAACACCATCATCCCCACTGTCAGGCATGGAGTTGGAAACATTGTGCTTTGAAGCTGTTTCTCTGCTAAGGGTACAGGGCAACTTTACCGCATTGTGAGGTCGATGGATGGGGGCAACATCTTGGACAAGAACCTCCTTTCCTCAGCCAGACCACTGAAGATGGGTCGTGGCTCGGTCTTCCAGCATGACAACGAACCAAAACATGCAGTCAAGGCAACAAAGGAGTGACTCAAGAAGAAGCATATTAGGGTTATGGAGTGGTCTAACCAGTCTCCAGACCTTAATCCTATGGAAAATCTATGGAGGGTGCTGAAGCTTCGAGTTGGAATGCAACACCCTCGAAAACTTGAGGATTTGGAGAGGATCTCTAAAAAGGGGTGGACCAAAACCCCTCCTGAGATGTGCGCAAACTTGGTGACCAACTACAAGAAACTGTGCTTGCCCACAAAGGTTTCTCCACCAAGTACGAAGTCAGACTGTGCTTGGGTGTCCAATACTTATTTCCCCAGATCTAACGCAAATTAATTCATAACCTTTAAAAGACATTTTTGTTAATATTCTGCCTCTATTTGTTCAAATATAAGTACCATAAAAATGACAGAGTGCTCATTTCATTCTAACCATGAAAACTTACAAAATCATCAGCCTGTCAAATACTTATTTTCCCCATTGTGTATGTATGTATATATATATATATATATATATATATATATATATATATATATATATATATATATATATATATATATATATATATATATATATATATGTATGTTACTGCATTTTGGTAATATATTAATTTACGTAGTGCACATGTCCCAACACTGCTCCTAAATGAATAAATGAATGCAAACTCCAGCATGTAAAGTATTACTTTAAAAACAGGTACGTTAGTCAGTAAAAAACAAAAAACAAAAAAAGAGAACCACATTAAGGTAAAAAAAAGATATGAAAAAGAAACTTCTGCTAGTGCTGGTTAATGTCAGCGCAATATCACAACCCTGAATTATTGATTGATACTGTCACCTGTTATTTCGATTCCTGTGTTGATGATATAACCCCGGTATATGATTCAAATATCTGAACCATTTTAAAACAAATACCTTACTTTTGGACTGTGTACCTTTGGATGTCGAAGTCATTTTGTGAATATTTAGATATAATCAGTGTTGGTCAATATTACTTAGGAAAGTAAATTCTTTACTTTACTCGTTACCCCTTAGACAAAGTAATATCATTACTTTACTTATTACTGGAATCAAAGAGTAATGTATTACATATTACGTTATTACTCTCACAAGTTCTCAACTCCCACCTTTGAAAAAATAGAGATGTACAACATAATCTGTCTAGCGAGCTCTGTTTAGAACATGAAGTTTGTCTCTTGACTTTTTAAACTTTTTCACAATTGTTTTCAAGTCAGTTGAGTCAGTTGAGTTGAAATACAAAATAAAGCAGCAAGCAATTTGTAGTGTACATAACTGTGCGCAGGATGCAGCGTGTGGACTGGATCTACAATCTAGTGCACATCTCTGTTGTTACAGTACCTGTCGATAGCTTGTAAATCTGTCCTATTTTTGCATGCAACAACAAGCTCATTTTAAACAAGTAACTTGGCGTTACTTGCAAAGTAATGCGTTACTTATTACCCATTTTTGCAGAGTAATCCTGTTTACTTACTTTACTTTGGAGCAAAAGAAAGAATATTACAGTAATATGTAATCTAAAATTCGTTACTGCCCAACACTGGATATAATACATATTACACCCCCCAAACACATGCACTACTGCCTTCAATACAGCAATGACGATTGCTTTCCCACACAAAACTAGAGGAGATGCTGGCCTCTTGAAGACATTTCTTACCATTGGAGGCGGTGACCTCTTCAGCGATCTGGATGAGTATGAAAAGAGTGCCAACATTTAAATGTTACCACAAGTCATGGCTCGTGAAGTATGGCTTTATTCTTGAAAAAGAATAATAGCCATGTAGGGCTAATTCAACGGGTAACGTCCTAGTATACACAAACGCAGACACACACACAATCATGGCACACCCCTTGGTTATGAGGACCATACTGCTTTAACTGGACGTTACCCATACACACAAACACAGACACACACACAATCATGACAAAACCCTGGGCTATGAGGACTACCAGGTTTAACTGGACATTGTCTGATTGACATCTGCTTCAACCAACCAAATCGTGTCATTTTGTGTAAGATTTGTGTATGATGTGTCAATCAAACATACACACACACACACACACACGGCCACACACAAAAAGTCAGGTACAGGTAATTATGAGGACATTTTCTAAAAAAGCGGGAGGAGTATCCTGGCGGCCTCCTGAGCACTGCTACAGTGCTCGAATTATGGGGACTCTGGACATGTCCTCATAATTACGGTATGTCCTCATAATGCTGGTATGGTTTCATACAAAATGTCCTCATAAACCACCCATGCCCACGCACACACACACACACACACACACACACACACACACACACACACACACACACTCCTCTATAGAGAGGAACAGAAATGCCCCAAATGGGTGTAAACATTTTCGCTTCTAGCCCCGATCCCTGTTCTGGGGCAAGTAGGACAATAGAATAGAATGGGACTTTGTCAACAGGGACAGTGCAGCTCTCCACTACGGTTCAGTTTGCCCCAGAGCGGGAGGGTCTATGACGTGCCGTTGGTACCCCCTATACTTGGTTGACCGGGATCCCTCACTATGCTTGCTCCTTTTGTCCTCTCAACACCAAGGGCTCCATTTTCGTCACCAATAAACCCCTCATCCCTTAACTTCTTTGCCTTTTTAAACTATTAAAAATAATATTTTTCAATAGTTTAAATGGCGAGTCTACAAGCTCACAATGTGTCAATAGATTGGCCCGTTGAACTATTCCAAAAAAAAAAAATCAAAATAGTAAAAAAAAATGATAAGGAGTTTAGGATAAGGGGTTTAGATGGTAACGAAAATGGAGCCCAATATCTCTGTTCCATAAATAGCAGATCTACATGCAAGCGCCTAACATGTCACAATGTTGTGTGCTGCTATTTTTTGCTGAATCTTCACTCCAGCATATGGACACTACCGGGTTTATTTGGTTAGAGTATTCAGTGCGTCCTCATTCTGTTTGCTTGTGTTTCATCAGTTTGTTGTTCATGTGTTCCATCATTCAGATTATCAATCTGTTTGTGGCCGTCATCATGGACAACTTTGACTACCTGACACGCGATTGGTCCATCTTAGGGCCGCATCACCTGGATGAGTTTAAGAGAATCTGGTCAGAATACGACCCAGAAGCCAAGTAAGATGTTTCATTTAAATTATGGATATTTACAAGACATTGTTGCTGACGGCAAAAACTCTGAAACCTTTTATCCCCATGTTTCAAATGTGTAGTGCAAATCAATTCCCTTTTATATTAATGAAAATGTGTGTGAAAAGGTGACTAGAGAGTAGTGCTGCGCTACAAATCTGGTCAACTGGTCTCATACCTATCATTTTGGTGGTCCATGGCATGAAAATCTTTCAGTAACATTGTTCTGTGTTTGAATGAAGGGGTCGTATAAAACACTTGGATGTGGTCGCTCTGCTTCGAAGAATCCAGCCTCCTCTGGGTTTTGGAAAACTGTGTCCTCATAGAGTGGCTTGCAAGGTAAAGTAACATAGATCACACAAGAGCATAGACAATACTGCATTTCAGTCAAGACAACTCAAGGGTTTGATATTTATTTATTGAATAGGAGATAAGCAATATATTTATTATGGTTTGGCGGATGAATTGGATCTGCTTTTTGGGTACTTAGATCAAGCGCAACAGTCCTGACTATAGACCTGTGCAGAGACGTCACCACCCCTGTTCCAGAAATGGATTCCCCATTCATTTTTCTCATAGACTTTTGGAAAATAATTTATATAAAGACGATTACGCTGCGGACAAAGCCAACTCAAGTCGCGACAAATCATGATGACACACACAAGCTTTTGGGACAATCAAATCATTTCTAAAATAAAAAACAAAACAAAAAGTCTTGTATCATGCCGTTTTTTATATAATATTTTTTATATAATATTATATATTATATGACGATATTGTGTTTGTTGTCATGATTTGTCACGACCGAGTTGGCTTTGGCCGCGGCGCAATCGTGTTTTTATTAACCATTTTCGAAAAGTCTATGAGGAAAATGAATGAGGAATCCACTAGTGGAACAGGGCTGGTGACGTCACTGCGCAGGTCTATAGGGACTCCAAATCCTCTGTACCCAAACAGCAGATCCAAATCTACAGGTGGTAGCTGGGTGGAGGAGGGTGAGCAGCAAAATGATTAGGCAGAAAGCAGAGCAGTATCAGAGTGAGAAGCAGCAGCAGCAAGCAAGCAGGAAGAGCAATGCAAAATTACAGTTTAAATAGCCTGTGTGAGCGTGTGATTGGATGAAGTCAATCATGTGAATGTGATGCTGAGGCGGCCCTTTAAAGGGCCGGCAGCGACTGCACTGAGGTTTCCAGACTGCACTTGCTCTGCGCATGTCTGTGACAAGCGCACCGCTCAGATAGACACATACACTAACAATATGTACAAGTATAATCTTAAAGAGTACACTGGATACTAGCTTGGTAGGAAACCACTTCAGTTTATAAGTAGATGATACATACTGTACCAACTGGATATGTCATATGTACAGTATACCTATAGATATTTTCATTCTATTTTGTCTATGAACCCATGCCTCCCCACTTATTTTCTTTTCTCTTAACAAAAATGTTAATCCACTTCTTTACACTGCTAAACTTGTGATGTGACAATACAACTGATTCTGAATTGCAACCCCCCCTCTCTCTCTTTATACCTCTCTCTCTCTGTCTCAGAGATTGGTAGCTATGAACATGCCTCTGAACAGCGATGGAACTGTAACATTCAACGCTACTCTGTTTGCTTTGGTCCGCACGGCTCTCAAGATAAAGACTGAAGGTAAATAGTTACAATCATTAGGCTTTCATATTTGTAGTCAAACTTCTCTTGGATGTTAGGCTACACATATAATGTATTTATGCGTATCTATTAGGACATGCTTAAAATATTACTGTACTTTCCCCAAAATTAACCAGTTTTTGTGTTATTGTGTGGTTTAAAGGGCCACCATTTTCACCAGCTTTCAAACTATCTTCATATCACCGGTCCTCACTGATAATCATGATCAAATAGTGCAAATTTATTATTTATTATTTATTTTTCTAAAGAGTCAGCTTTTCTAAAGGGCTGTGAGCAGTTCAGAAACCCATCCTCCAGTGACATAATCAATAGGAAATCCAAAGCTAATAGATCATCCATCCATCTATCCATCTACTGTATATGGTGGTATTTTATCATGAACATTAGTGATATATCAAAATCGTTTGAAAAGCGGTGGTCCTTTAAGTATTGTATTCACGTGTTACTGCATTGTTGTGTTGTTCTATAGGAAACCCAGACACAGAGAATGAAGAGCTGAGAATCATCATTAGAAAGATTTGGAAGAGAATGAAACCCAAAATACTGGATGAAGTAATTCCTCCACATGAAGGTACTTCTACTTGAGCTAGCACCACTACTGTTACTAATTACTAAATAGCTTATTACCTACTGTAGTTTACACCTTACAGTATGTCTAAAATGTTGTTTTAGCTTGAAAATTGACTATTGTACATTGAAGTAGGGCATACATTTGTCCAATTTAAAATGTTCTAATAAGGACCCATTGAGCATTTGGATCTAAATATCTAAAAAGGTCTTTAAATGTCTAAAAATGAAACTTTTTAGAGGTCTAATCTTAGATTAGATGTTGATTAGATGTCTGATGTTACTTCTAGATTAGGTTAGGTTTTGCCACATTATGGCTATGCCACATTATGGTTACGTTAGGTCACGTTATGCCACACAAAAAGCAGGCATTTTACTATAAAATATACTTTTATATACACTGGACCATATACTGTATACTAATGTATGTATCCAGTGATTATCACAGCTGCTGACTCTCTCTCTGTCTCTCCACAGAGGAAGAAGTGACTGTAGGGAAGTTCTATGCAACGTTTCTGATCCAAGACTACTTCAGGAAGTTCAGGAAGAGGAAGGAGAGAGGAGGGTTCCCTGGAGATGAAGATGCCAGCAACCCATCAGCAATGCAGGTACGCACGTGTGTGTGTGTGTGTGTGTGTGTGTGTGTGTGTGTGTGTGTGTGCGTGCGTGCGTGCGTGCGTGCGTGTGTGCGTGCGTGCGTGCGTGTGTGTGTGCGTGTGTGTGTGTGCGCGCATGCGTGCATGCATGCATTTATGTGTTCGTTTTTGTATTTATCCGTGCGTGCATGTGTGTGTGTGTGTGTGTGTGTGTGTGTGTGTGTGTGTGTGTGTGTGTGTAGTTGTGTAAAGCTGGTCTGAAGACACTCCAGGATTTGGGTCCAGAGATGAGGCAGGCTCTAAATGAGGACTTTATTGAGGATGCAGAGGAAGAGCAGCTGTCTGAGGAGGAGGAGGCTCCATACAAGGTATGTCTGACAGACCTGAAAATAGCAGACCTACAGGCTCACATGTACGCAACGCTTTGTGAGCTTGTAGTTCTGTCATTCTCTGTATAATTTAGACTTAACTCCGCCTAAAGCTCATTCATCATTTGTGGCGAGTAACAAAGTACATTTACTTGAGCACCGTTTGAGAATCTCAATCTGTGATTTTCATTGCACTACTTTTAAAAGCCAAATATATATGCACATGCATCACCACAACAAGTATAGAAGCATTTATTTGAAATCACTCGACGATTCTGCATATGTTTCTAAATGGCACAAAATACAGGAGGTAGCATTACATTGCAGTAACTTAACTTAAATAATCACTTGCACAGAATACCTTGACAAAAAGTTCCCAGATCAGTGCCTGCCATCTAGTAGAAGAGTTGCGACATTGATGGGTCACAAACTGAACGCTCGCGCTGCTGTTCATGCAGCCTGAATAGGGACAAAGTGGAGTTGGAAATGCATTGTTTTCAATGAGGGCGACAGCGCAAATAAGAGCTATTTCATGCATGCTTTCAGGGGCTGTTGCAAGGCTGTTGCCGGAGGCCGTTGCATTACTGCCTACTTTAGGTCCAGGACTTGTCCCTATTTGTTGTCCCCATTCCCGATTCGAGTCTCAGTTGAAAAGCCGCCATTGAACTTGCCTCTTCTTGGAGTGGACGGAGTTGTCGTAACTCTGTCTACACTATATGGTTCATATGGCTCTGCCTCTCCCGCAGCATGGACAGTTGCGGTTTGGCCAGCACCCCCACTTTTTCGCATCATTTTTTTTTCCGACGTGAAAAGTTGCGGGTGCTGAGGCACCCGCATAGTGAATGGCGGTGACGCCCATGTCTCTATCTCTCTCTCTCTCTCTCTCTCTCTCTCTCTCTCTCTCTCTCTCTCACTCCAGAATGAGGATGATTTTGTGGACAAGGAACGTCGTGGCTCCATGGCAACCACTCCTACTGGTAACTGTCAGTTTACAGTCCCTAGTTTAATAAAAAGTCTCAACTCTCTCCCCGTGGCCTATGGCCTATGTTGCTTACTTGCTTGCTCCTTGTGTTTTTATGGTGATGTAACCTTGTGTCCCTTGAAAGGTGCAAGCTATTTTAATAATTATATGAGTAATAACTAGTGCTATATGTGTTCCAGGCCCTGTATCTAACGGTGGTCTGGTTCATCGTGTGGCTTCTGAGGCTGAAAGCCTCCGCCGTCGTTCGGACGACAACCCGAGGCCTGTAGTGAAGAACGGCCTGCTAGAACACGGCCCTCAGAGAAGGTATCGACACACTCTGAACTCAGGATTTTTACTGTTGTCATATTGCAGTACTGATACGTTTACGCCTAAGTAAAACATTTTCGTGCATGTGCGTCTGACAGGAGAGAGTCCAGGGACAGCCGTTCAGGGTTTCGTGGTAGGCATGGAGTGCTGGATGGAGGGATGGAGCCGTATGGAGGAGAGACAGGTTACTACAGCAGAGAGGAGGACAACGACAGCATCATCTCCACAGACAGGTACAGCTGCTGCTACACTTTAACTTGCTGGCACGGTGGCATCGCATTGCAATCTTGTGCGGCTGAAAAAAATCAGACATACTAGCTTGAGCTAGAAAACCTCATTCTGTGAGCTTGTAGCTCTGTGTCCCACAACGTTTTTAATGCATTGGTTCCAAAACATAGGACATGTTTAATCTTGTATCCTGTTTCATTTTACTTTGCCAAATTATTGTATTTAGATTTTTTAAGTAATTCCTCATTTGTTGTGTTTGTTGTAAGATAATCCTGAGAAGATCTCCCCTTTCGGATCCCAATCTTTGGGAACCCCTCCCCTGTCTTAATTTGTGTGCACACGTGCGTGTGTATGTGTGTGTGTGTGTGTGTGTGTGTGTGTGTGTGTGTGTGTGTGTGTGTGTGTGTGCGTGTGTGCGTGCGTGTGTGTGTGTTTTCCAGGCGTTACCATGACGACCCCTCCATGTACAGAGACCACTACGATGGACACGGCTATAGCAACAGTAGCTATGACAACAGCTATGGTGAAGGAAGGCGGACCACCAGGAGGCGCCTACTTCCGGCAACACCCACAGGTGATTACATCACGGCACGTTTTTATTTTATTTTATTTTACTATAGACTCAGTGACAGAGCCTATAGTACACTTTTTTCATGGGGAATCATTGCTGGGTGTGTTTGTTTCATGTGACCGTGTCAGGTCGTAAGCCGTCCTTTAACATCCACTGTCTGAGGAGGCAGGAGAGTGGAGATGACCTGCCGCCCCCTGGAACCTACAACCCAACAGCACAGGTACAGGTACACACACACACACACGCACACGCGTGGTGTCGCCCAACAATTCAAATGTCTCTATTTCTAAATGTCTACATTACTTAGTAATGTAGAATTGCCCCGCACATGTCTGCACTTGCAATATGAACACTTTTTAAGGCAATGTTTGCAGTGCCAAATTAACCATTGGGCCAGTGGCAGGGGGGCCACGGCCCAGCCACGGGCCCTTGGTTCGTTCTCAGGGGCCCTTCAGGGAAATGGTGGTTAATCCACCCTGGCATTTCGGTTAAGGACCTTTATCTGGCATCTACAGTAGATTCCTGAAGAAGACGAACATTTTTTTTCTCATGAACACCAGGGAAATAGATCTCAAAACATATATTTCTTCTACTGTACACACACACATACACACACACGCACACACACTTCCATTAATAATACATCTCTGAATCTGTCCTCCTGTCCTCTCTCTCTCTCTCTCCTCCGCCTCAGACATATGGCAGCTATGAGTCCCGCTGCTCGTCGTGGGCCAACCCCTCCCCCCGCCGTGGTCGCCTCCTCTACGCCCCTCTCATCCTGGTGGAGGAGGACGAGGGGCCGGCCTGGGGAGGAGGAGGGGGAGGACGGCAGGCCAAGAAGAGAGTCGTGGAAAGAGCAGGAGGGAGAGGAGGAGGTAAACACGAATTGTGGACGATTCTAACCATGTCTTCTAAATCCTGACGGTTTTCTGAAAAACCTATGCTATATCTATGTCAGCCATTCTCAAATATTTTCAAATATTAAGGACCCTCAGAATTATTGTCTCCACCTGCCTGAAGACATGGTGAAGAGTATGTTTTGCACTCCGGCGTCAGTGTTTGTCCGTCCGTTTATTTTTATCTTTTTACATTTCTTACATTCTTCAGTATATTCTCATGTCATTTGATTACAAATAGGTCTAGGCCTAGTACTAATAGTTTGTCATGACTTCCTGTGTCCAGCAGTCGGAGGGGGAAGTGTACCAGTCTCCACCTCTAGACCTGGCTGGTATGGTGGCCAGACCGGGTCATCAGGTAGGTACCGTATGATTAAATTGGCCAACAAACAAACATGGGTGCTGAAAATGGTTTGGTGTAATTCACAGCTGAGGAGACACAGATGCTGAGGTATATTTGGGCAGACTGCTGATGATCATGTTCTAGGGTGGAAAGAAATCTTGGACTCCATCTTTAGTAATTTATATATTATACTGTATACTATACAGTGTATAGGTGTGACAACACATCTTGCCTGACAAAAATGTCACTCCTGAAAACACTACTGGCCATTGACCATTGACCATTGATGACCTCATTGAGGATGAGGTCATCCTTCTCAGCTATGAACAGATGAGATCGACAGAAAACAATATAGAAAGCAATGCATAAATGCAGATAGAAATCTATTATATATTACAGATTTTTGTTAACGCCTTAATAATCAATCACGCCTTTTGGCGTGATTGATTATTTTGTTGTCTGCTTATCACTCGAAAACGTGTGTTGTACTTTTTTTTATCTATAAGCATAGATTCACTTGCTGACCACCATCTTATAAGGTATTTTAGGTGTTGACGTACTAAACCCAGAAAACACCTCACATACTTAATAATAATTGATAAATGATAAAATGATTAACTTTAAATGTGTTTATCTCTGAATGAGCCCTGGAAACAGTGAAATGTGAAAATACAGGTTGTTTTGTCAAATGTATTTAAAAAAACTGAAACACATCATGGAGTCATCTTATTCTTTCTCTTAAAGTAGACGCCTTAAGCTGTCTTTGGGTATCATCCATTTTCACAAATCCACAACAGAGGATTTTCTATAAATTATTTAGTTACTATTGAACCTAATGGGAGCGAGCCAGGCCTTCTTTGCTAATCTGTGATAGAGTTAACTACTATATTACTGTTACTGCATTTTGGCAATATATTATGTAATAAATTATGTTACATAGTGCATACCACCCAACACTGATAAAAACAACAATAGAAACTGTTTGTATGTGTGTCTTATAGTGGCCTACACTACACTACGTGTTCCCAGCCAGCTCAGTTCTCACTACGGTGAAAAGAGAGGCTCAGCGGACAGCCTGGTGGAGGCGGTGAGTTTCATTGTTGTTCTCTGCTGGTGTAAGATTGCACTGAAAGTCACAGGTGCAGCTGATAAGTGGAAGTATAAATGGAACGTAATGCGTGTGCGTGTGTATGTGTGTTCACAGGTGCTGATATCCGAAGGTTTAGGGTTATATGCCCGAGATCCAAAGTTTGTGGCGTTCGCGAAGCGTGAGATCGCAGACGCGTGCCACATGACCGTGGACGAGATGGAGTCAGCCGCCAGCGACCTGCTCAGCAGAGGCAGCAGTTCGCCCGGGCGCACAGGAAGTGGTGGTTTCCTTAGCAACACGGACCTGGGGACACAGTACAGCGACGAGGAGCCAATCAGAACGGGCGGGGGGCGGGATGAGGAGGACCTGGCCGACGAGATGACCTGTGTGACCTCCTTTTAATTTTACCAACGCATGCCTCTTTGGACCAATAGTATGAGGCGGAGTGGTGAGACAGACATTGGAGGATTACACCGATTGGACAACTCAGGAGAGAGACAGAAATCACTCGGGGGCTGTGAAATTGATATTTGGACCGGTCAGCAGAGAAAGTCAATTGATGATATTGACGCCACTACATTGGACTGACTGACCGGAGGTTGGATCAATTAGAAGAGACAAATTCTCGGACACCTCTGTAAGAAAGACTTGCCAGGGTGCATTCGAGTTTGACTGTAAATTGTGAGATTGATATTGAATTTGGACCAATCGAAAGAAACTTTGGCTCACTCGTGTGCTTTTGGCCTATTGTGGAAAGGAGTGAGAAAGACAGTGAAAGCATACAAGCACACAAAGTCAGATATACAGTAGAAGCCGACCAGAACTGCTTAAAAACCAACGGAAGAAACAATTACAATGAGCGAGGGAAGGGATGCAATGGATTCTCTAACAGAGAATGACTATTCAGTCTGTCTAAATAGAATGAGGAGAGGGAGGGGGTGGAGAGAGAGGCAGAGACAGCAAATCGATACAATAACCAGAGAAAGATTTTAAAATAAAAACATCACCTGGTTAAGTCAGTATCACTGTTCACCCACATGTTTCTGATGTGTTAGAAAGAAACTCATATTTTTACTTAAAAGATGAAGTTTTACATAAGCTTTGATATACTGTGTGTGTGTGTGTGTGTGTGTGTGTGTGTGTGTGTGTGTGTGTGTGTGTGTGTGTGTGTGTGTGTGTGTGTGTGTGTGTGTGTGTGTGTGTGTGTGTGTGTGTGTGTGTGTGTGTGTGTGTGTGTGCATGCTTGTGTGTGTTTATTTGTTTCTAGTCTTATTTTTTTTTGTTGTTCTGAGGACATGTGATGTTCTAAAGTAAGGGCTTTTAAGTGAATACCTGTATGTTACCCTGGAATTGAACCCTCAACCCTCCATCCAAATGTGTAAAGAATAAACAATTATCTTGATTATGTGTACGTGAATTTCCCCACTGGGATCAATAGCTCCACCAAACATCACCACAACACGCATAAACACGGTTCCTATTGTCAGAAGAGTGGCATTATTTTTTCAACATTCATTAAATTAGCAACGAATGTGACCTTCATCATTTGGAAATTATCTGTATAATAAAAATAAATATACTTTTTTCCTCTGATGTAATTATTAAATAGAAGGCACTTTGTACAGATTGTTTCAAAAATATTAGGGATGATGTTCTCAAACCATTATCAATAATGAACAGATGATAATATGTTGTAGATATGAGAGATTAGAATTTACATTATATAGATTATATTATATTATACCATTATTATTTTAATATACTATTATGTTAAAACTTTAATAACACTGTTATTCATATATATTTCTTGCCCTTCATACTCACTTGTTCATAATAATAATAATTTTATACCTGGTAATATTTCATTTTAGTAACATTGAAGTAAAATTATTTTTGATATGAAATCGAAACCCTAATAACCCTAGTAACCCTAGAACATACAGTATAGACCGTCTCTGACTTCAAAGAAAGTGCTAATGGTTTGGATACTTTACTCATTTAACAACAGTTAAATTGTGTTCTCTAATAATGTGATGTGGACTGTATTGTATATTGTAGTTCATTCAGTCTCTAGAAGTTGGCAGCTGTCAGTCCAGGGACCCATAGACGAGTGCATGGTTGAATTGGTCTAATGAGAATGATTACTTAAAGGTAGGGGAAGTGATTTCACTTTTGTCAGATATCACCCATATTTTTTTTTTTTCTGTTAAAATGCTCTATTATAAGGTGTGGAAACCACATATGGAGTTTCCCCCTCCCCCACGTTAGCAGAGGAGCTAATAAAAGTTCCCCAGGTCACCACAATTCTCCTCCAATCAGGAGAGAGCAGCAGGTTCACATAGTGTAGCTACTTTTGGGGGCCCCTAGTGCACCAGGCTGGTACTACACCATGAATTTCAAATCACTTCCCCTACCTTTAAAGGTAGGGTAAGTGATTTGAATTCATTGTGTAGTACCAGCCTGGTGCACTAGGGGGGCCCAAGAGTAGCTACACTATGTGAACCTGCTGCTCGATCCTGATTGGAGGAGAATTCACCCTCCACCTGGGGAACTTTTATTAGCTCCTCTGCTAACGTGGGGGAGGGGGAAACTCCATACTGTATATGGTCTGCACACCTTATAATAGAGCATTTTAACAGAAAAAAAAATTGGGTGATATCTGACAAAAGTGAAATCACTTCCCCTACCTTTAACATCTCATTCAACTCATTTAATTGGATGCTGTGATATGGCTGTTGATGTGTTGTTAACTTACGCTGTTTTGTTCGTGTCGGAACTAATTTGGGATCAGATCCGACCAGAGACACTCCTCCCGTCTCTCCTGTAGACAGTACACTCATAGCGGATCTAGAAATGATGGGCCCCTGGGCCGCTGCCAGCCAAAGGGCCCCCTTACACCAGAGCTTTTTTCATCCACGCGGCATACAGTATAGTGTCTGCACACACACACACACACACACACACACACACACACACACATATCAATTATGACTTATAGGCCTGTGATACCTGCATTTCAGCAGGATTTACAGCAAGGGATTGCTTAAAACATAAAAACCGTAATGTACCATATCAAGACAGAACTTGATATGAACTTGACTTGAACTCCTCCAAGTTCCTCCAAGTTTTGACCTAAGTCATAAGACCTGATAAGAAACTCATAATAGGGCCCAGAATGTACAACGTAAAACAATTTAACACACATCAGTAGTATCTATACCTCGAACTTAAGTGTTAGTCCTCAAGAGCTGAAAAGTATATAAAGTCCTCACCACCACAGGGAGTGCAGTGCCTGCTGTCACGTCTGTCAGGGAGCCACTTACAAATTAGCCAAATTGATCACTTGAGTCCTAGGCAATAGATCTCCATATATGGAGCTGGACTGTTCCTATTCCATTGGCCTGTTCTGACATCACAATGATGTTCTGAACTTCTTCTGACATCTGCA